>OZ007578.1:9632482-9717482 GCA_963931925.1 Onchidella celtica | reverse complement strand
AACACTTGCACTTTTAAGCATCCGTTGAGCCATTTCTAACTGTAAACTTCTTAAAACTCGATTTTCAAAATGTGACATTTGAAGAAATAGAATACCGAGGAATGTAGGATACAGGGTAAGTTACTAATGTTGCTGTCTGAGCTAGGTTTCAGCTACAGATTCTTTGTTGCTTTTTAATGGCGAACTCTAGTTGCTAAAAGAAAGAAGGTGTATGGCTTAGATTCTGTCTGTCTGCCTGCTTGCCTGTCCATCTGTCTGTCTATCTGCCTATGTGTCTGTCTCTATCTATCTATCTATCTATCTATCTATCTATCTATCTATCTATCTATCTATCTATCTATCTATCTATCTATCTATCTATCTATCTATCTATCTATCTGTCTATCTATCTATCTGACTGTCTTGTCTATCTATCTATTTATCGATATGTCTGTCTGTCTGTGTGTCTGTCTATCTATCTATATATCAATCTATTTATTTGTCTGTCTGTTTGTCTGTCTACCTATCTGTCTGTCTGTTTGTCTATCTATCTATCTATCTATCTATTTATCTATCTATCTATCTATCTATCTATCTATCTATCTATCTATCTATCTATCTATCTATCTATCTATCTATCTATCTATCTATCTATCTATCTATCTATCTATCTATTTATCTATCTTTTTATCTATCTATCTATCTATCTATCTATCTATCTATCTATCTATCTATCTATCTATCTATCTATCTATCTATCTATCTATCTATCTATCTATCTATCTATCTATCTATCTATCTATCTATCTATCTATCCATCTGTCTATCTACCTGTCTATCTATCTATCTATCTATCTATCTATCTACCTGTCTATCTATCTATCTATCTATCTATCTATCTACCTATCTATCTATCTACCTATCTATCTATCTATTTTTGTGTGTGTGTCACTGCCTTCTCGTTCCACCTGACTTTTTGTCCGCTTTGCCTTTTGTTCTCTACACTTGACCCTTTATCAAATGATTTTTTTCTCTACACTTGACCCTTTATCAAATGATTTTTTTCTCTACACTTGACCCTTTATCAAATGATTTTTTTCTCTACACTTGACCCTTTATCAAATGATTTTTTTCTCTACACTTGACCCTTTATCAAATGATTTTTTTTTCTCTACACTTGACCCTTTATCAAATGATTTTTTCCTCTACACTTGACCCTTTATCAAATGATTTTTTTCTCTACACTTGACCCTTTATCAAATGATTTTTTTTTTCTCTACACTTGACCTTTTTTCAAATGATTTTTTTCCCGTTAGCCTTTTTACTCCACTTGAATTTTTTTTTTCTCTAATTGGCATTTTTTTCTGCTTGATTCTTTGTCCAATTTCCTTTTTTTTCCCAGATTGCCTATATCTACTATCGCATGAATCTCATATTTGAGAGAGAAAAAAATCGCGAACTCCTTTGGTCTGAGGTCTATTTAATTTGTTCTGCTACCCGATTGCCGGGCAGCCAGTAGACGATGAGGTACGGACAAAAGAGAGTACATAGAACAAAATACCCAGTGATCTTTACCAATGTCTGAAGCCAGCTGTAATCGATAAGGGAGCATTTTTGAAGTGTGTTGCGACATAACTTTGTACATTTATTTCATTTCGTTTGTTAGAAAAAAAATTGCCATCATTTACTTGTTGTTACTGTTGATGGTTGTTCTCGTAATTATTTTGCCAACGTCACTATTGTGTCTGGTTTGGTCACTCTAGTAAAAGATGAATTAATGGCAAAAACAGGTTGTTTGAAATCTTTGTTTTTTGGAGGACTTTTGCCCCTGATAGTTGCATTTCTCTTTCTTTTTGTTTGGTTGTTGTTGTTGTTGTTGTTTTTTTTTGGTTCTTGTATTGTTTTTCTTCTGATTCTTGCTGTTGTTGTTTTACCAACATGGATACTGCAGTGTAGTTTGAATACGCTAGTAAAAGATGACATTGAGCCATAGAAAATTGACAGGTTATTGATGAGTAGGTTTTGTTGTTGTAACAACTGTGTGGTTTCTTGTTTAATCTGACTTAGTAGAAAATAATACAGTTCTAAATAGAGTTTTCATTGTCTTTTAATCACTTAGCAATTTTTGTTAAGAATCCGATTATCCACTAGGCACCACCGATCTTTTGTTCAATGCTTTCGTAAGTAAGTACAGAGCTCTATGTGCAAAAAAAACAACAACAAAAAAACTATAATGTTATAGGAAATCTTTAAAAATAATCCGAATCCTTCGGTTCCACTGCCAAAAAAATATAATAGTTACGGGGAATCATATTTTTTGTTAGCTACTTTGTTCGAAGCACACCGCTCAGATTCAAACTTTCTCGTCCATCGAAGGGGCAGTCTTGCGTGTAGTTCCATCATGTTTAACTGAATTATCAAGTAGTACGTCCACATATTCCAACCTAATCTGGTGACCAGAGTCTACATTAAAAAATATGGGGACCCTTCCTTTTCTTATTCCGACCCAAATATATGGAATGCTCTCCCGGGAAGGGTTGACATGGAGAGGGAGACAGACAGACAGACAGACAGACAAAGACAGACGGACAGACAGAGAGAGAGACAGACAGTCAGAGACAGACAGACAGGCAGACAAAGACAGACAGACAGACAAACAGACAGACGGGCAGACACCCAGAGACAGACAGACATGGACCGACAGGTACAGGCATACAAAGAGACAGACAGACCAACAGACAGACCGACAGACAGTCAGAGACAGACATAGACAGACAGACAGATACAGACATACAAAGAGACAGACAGACAGACGAACAGACAGGCATGCAGAACAAAGAGACAGACAGAGAATTGTTACATTTCATTGTCCACTTTGTGGAGACAGGCGTTATAGACTGTAATATATTCCATTATCATTTTCTGTCTTTAACAATGAACATGAATGTGAGATATCAAAAGACTTGATGGCAACTTCGGACAAGAACATTGTGTTTTTAATAATATCAAGACTTCATTCTTGTCTATGGTATAACATCACTCCGTCCCATTCACACAAAATGAAGTAGATTAGGCTTTCTAATTCACAAGCAAAGTAAGCGTTCGTTATCGGCAATCATAATATTTCATAAAATAATAATTATGATTTATTATGGTACATTAGGCCTACTTATCTTTGTACAATGATATTGTTGATATTATCTGGCTGTTCATCACATTTGTCACATGTTAGCAAATAACAACAAAACATTCCTTTCTAACTGCCTCTCCTCCTCATTTATTACCCCCTCCCCCTCCCCGCCAAAGTTTGTCCCCTTAAAACGGCAAGGTTCTATTACATATGTACGGTTTGGCTGAACTGATTTGTACACTGCACACTATGCCTACAGGCCTTCTCCACTATGTGTCAAAGTATCAAGTGGATTCAGTGTGTAATTTGTAAGTATCTATATAAAAAAACAGCAAGGAAAAAAAAATTCACTGCTGCGAGGAAGAAATGCCCAGACCTGAAAAAATTACATGTGAAAGATAGTTCTTTTTGCTACTATGTCTATTCCTTTGACATGAAAGTGAAGTATCGTAATTTTGTAATAAATCAAAATAGGCCTAAAAATATCGAATAATGCT
This sequence comes from Onchidella celtica, assembly GCA_963931925.1. Taxonomy (NCBI): domain Eukaryota; kingdom Metazoa; phylum Mollusca; class Gastropoda; order Systellommatophora; family Onchidiidae; genus Onchidella; species Onchidella celtica. The sequence goes on along the minus strand of OZ007578.1, from coordinate 9,713,876 downwards.
TTCTCCTCAACAATGGCGGCCTCCCTCCTGCCTTTGTTTTGTTTCGACTTTAAACTTCCGGTTGCGTTTCAAAGTTTGAAGGCATGAGTTTCTGTGCCGTCTGCCTTATGCACGGGCCATGCGGGTCTTACTGTGCCAGTTGTGAGTTGTTTTCTACCTAGATCTACATAATCCGTGTGCCAATTGTGCTGTCTTCTACCTTGACCCCCCCCCCCCCCCGTTCTTTGAACGGGTCCTTACACTAGTTACTAAAAAGAAAAACAGCCGCATCTCTAAAAGCTGTGTACACATGAAACTTTAACCATCATATTTCTCAAAAGTTGATGGGAGGAAGTTGGAACCTTGTCATTCTAAGAGAACGAAGTAGGCCTACAGATAATTACCCCACATTTTCCCAACTCTCCATAAAACAGCAAATTCTATGCCTTATAAATTCATCCAAAAAAAAAAAAAAAAGAGAAAATGTGATGTACATAAAAATCATAAACTGTGGAAATAAAATAGGGCAGTCATAAGATGAATACTCCAATCATGTAGATGGGTGTGACAAAATGACGACGAATGAAAGTTAAAAAAAATCATCGAGAACACGAGAAACGAGGGGGGGGGGGGGGAGAAGAACCGGAGGAGATGAAAAGAGAGGAGAACTTGGGGGGAGGATAAAGAAAGAAAAACGAGAATCACAAGGAGGTAGATGAGAAAGAAGAAGAGGATGGAGGAGCAGGAGAATTATTAAAAGAAAGGGAGAAGAAGACAAAAAGAAAAAAAAAAGAAAAGAATTGATATATCCTATAGTTACAGACTTGCCTTACCAACACCAGAAAGTATAATATTCCATTATTATTAGCATAACGTCACCGTCATTCCACAGTTGCCTAAGTCATGTTTTGGTGGGTTTTTTTTTTTTTAAATCAACGAAAGTGTTTACTTCCAATAGTAGCTGTTATTAGAGGAGTGAAGTATTTCACATAGAAAGCTATAGCCGAACAGTGAACACAACTCCGTATTTGCTCTATTTGGCTTTGTCACTAGACTACGTTCCCCGAACATCAATCTGAAATGATGATTTAGGAGCACTCATAAGTCAACGAAACAAAACGGTGTAACTCTTAAACGGTGCAACGTGATGGCCTGATTACGGTGAGCATTTCACCTGAAAACACCAAAAAATGACATAAGCAACTGTGGAATGACCGTAATAACATTAATACTTGTGATATGGATGATGAAAACGTCAAAAGGAGCATTATTACTCAACATTAGAACAATAACAAGTTAACAACCTTCTCGATTTGAATACTTCATCTGCAATTCATACTAAACAAACTTGTGACCCGTTGTATCAGCATACCATTTGAGACACAAAGTTTGCTTACCATTCATTCCAATAGCAAAAAGAACAACGTCTTTGTTCGGAGATTATTAATTCCGAGAACAAAGTATTACGTTTGGCGGCTATGATGGCACTCATCTTTTGTACTTGGCTTGAGCTATAGGTCCACATTTTATAGTGTTTCTTCTCTTAGGCCAGGCTCATTGATGAGGGAAGACGACCAACAGACAATAACCACTTTTTATATCGATTGGCTCCCTTTGAATGTATTTAAGGGTACGAACAGAGTTTTAAAACATGAGAATTTTAGTGGTATTGACGTTTTTGTTTTTTGTTTCCATTCAGCTTTCTCACTTAAATACACTCATTATACAAACATCATCACTTTCATACTCACAATCTTCATCATCAACGACAACAGTCAACAATACAAACCAATATCCACCATACGATATTTTTTATACGATATGATATTTACTATCAATCACAGACGATGCTCATGTAAAAATATAACAATTATTGTTCGTTCCAATAAATAAGCAAGAACAGTCAAAAGAACAGTGGGAAATAACGTTCACAACAATCATCACAGATGTCTGGACAGTTTTCATCATGACGCCAGTATTGACATAAAAGACTCAGGACATATTGATGAAATCTTTATACAATCCTCATTTAATATTATGTTTGATATAATTATAAAATATCTGTATAACAATGTAGCTGACGCCGGGAAAGAAAGAGAGAGTAGACGAGAGAAGAAGAACAACTGACAAAAAATGAATGAGTGTTTGTCGAACATAAAAAAAGTTTGATCTATGGAGATCACATAGAACAGAACAAACGGCGAGTAAACAAAAAGAGGAAAAGGTGGATAATTTTTGGCCAATGAGAGTTATCTTCCCTATTGCTCTCACCCGTATTACCTGATACAATTGTCTGGGCATGGAACCGTCTGAAATGAACTACATGTACACTGTCTAATTTATTTAATTTCCTTCTTGTTTAATGTAATAATTCTCCAGCCTTTGTCCTTTCTGACGTTGGCATAATAATTTAAACATGAATCTTTGATAATAGCAAGTGACAATTTTTAAAAGATAACAAAAAATATAATTCTAAAGGCAGTTCCAAAGCTTCATTAATTCTTTGTTTCAATTTGATAAATATTGCTGTGTAAGGTTTTTTTTTTATTGTTTTTTAAGCCCTGCTAGATATTTGATGAATCGGTTTTAGACATTCATTTATGTTTTGCGACCAAACTGTTTCATCTGTTCACATGCAGTTTGTTGGTAGATCTCTTGTTCTTGTGAAGCTTTCTCGATATCAAATTATGTAGAAAAAAAAAAGATGCAGCTGATATCTAAATACTTCATTTGCACTTTCCAAGTGGTATTTTTTAAAATTAGAGTAAAAAACAAACTGTGGGTATCGGATTAAAGTTCCTGTGAAAACGACGGAGATTAATATTGAATAAAGAGTCGCTGAGCGTGTGTTGAATCGCCATGAGAACCCCAGATACATAGAGTTGCTGGCTACTGCATGGATATAACACACGTTGTCACTTTTTATCTTGGACCAGCCACGTGAGTGTATCCAATACCCACCCACCCCCCCACCCCCCTAAAAAAAAAATAAAAAATCTCCCCTCTGTTTTTTCAACTTTTTATTTTAAGTAGGAGACATGCACCGTTTTTCTTTTTTTTTGTTTGTTTGTTTCTTTTTAATATAATTATTTTCACACCTTAATTGTCATCAGTCCTATCAAACTCAGTTTGTAAAGCATTGGTCCCAGAATAATATCTAGACAGACCAATAACTGAGGTAAAAACAATACTCCAGCAGGATCTCTGTCCCACAACTGTTCCTTCACAGTCCGCCAAGTTTTGTGTGTGCATTGATTGTCCGATCCTCTGTAATCAATAGTGTCAAAAACTTTCCCCTGGGTTCTATACAAGACCGTTTGGACACGCCTGACAGACTTGGAACACTTTAGGTATAATAGTGAGTCTTTTGACCCTCTGAGGCGCCCGGCTCGACCACTGCCTATTCTAAACATTCATACCTAACCGGGTCTTTTCTCGATATTATTGTTTATCTCGAAACAGTAATTTCAGAGCATAATACAGTTTAAATGAGAGCCAAGGAAAGAATGCCATATATCTATCCGTAAATCCCTAGATATTTAATGGTCATTATTATTTAAAAACATTAAACAAAGCATGGAGATAAGATATTGTCTCTTTATGTTTAGAATCATGAAATACCAGCAGGGCTGGCAGCTTGTTGAAATTCTTAGATCAATCAAAAATAAGGAACACCTCAAGGAAGCATAAAACGAAACAAACTAAAAGCACCCAACAAAAGAAGAAAAATACCTCGGCTTTGCACCTACGAAAGGATGACAAGAAAGGAAACGTCAGTCATGTCCGAAAACTTTAACATGTTTCCTTCCTTATCTAAGAAAATATGATGATATCCAGACAAGGAATAAATGTTCAGGCGTAAAAACAAGACCATCCGGCAAAGTTTCGTGACTGCATAAAATACTGTTATTATTATAGACAGTTGTATTTGTAACTACTAGGGAAAAAAAAACAATTATCAAAGAAATAAATTTACACTTCCATTGGATGACCCACATTATTCTTCCTTAGAAAATCCCTAGGTGCATTTTAAATTTCCATACATCAAGGTTTTGATAATAATAATAATAATAATATATTGCATTTATATAGCGCCCAACCCCGTCGATGACAAGATCTGGGCGCTTTAACAAACTCTTACACACACACACACACACGCATACACAAAAGAAATTCAAAAATATTTACTATTGTTGCTGCCGAAAAACACCTAGCCTAGTTTGTCTGAAAGAAATGGGTCTTCAGATGGCGTTTGAAAGAACCAATGTCATTAATTTCCCTGGTTGTCTTTGGAAGAGTGTTCCAGATGGTAGGGCCAAGAAATGAAGGATGATAAGGTAAGGATTTCAGAATTGTTCAGTAATATGGACTGGAATGAACAAATCTACAGCGTGCTTTACTTTAAGCAAAAACTCAACTTTAATAATAATAACAAAAAAAAAAAAGCAACAACAAATACAAAAAAATAACCAAGTCACAAACAGTAAGAGAAATCAAGTAAAAACACAGCCATGCTAGTGACCAAAACTATCGGTTTTCTAGCCAGTGAAAGATCAGGGCACAAAACACACTCACACTGTCTTGAGCAAAGTATGTTGCTGTGAGATCAGAACCGTTTGGCTCCCCGTGGTTATTTTGAGGGCTGTTGTTATAAGTACGTACGCACCCCCAAGAGTTTTGCGCTGGGGGCGTGTACGTATACGTACCTATCCTTAACCCCGTCCTTATCCTCAACCCTAAATCTTATCGAATCCCTAAGCCTGCCCCCTACCCCTTAAACCAAAAAAACAGGAGGAAAACAACAACAGCAACAAAAATCTGAAAGAATAATTAAGGCTGTTGTTAGGAGGATTACGGGAGAAGATCTCTAGCTCTGGACTCACAAAAGGCTTTAAAATACGTACCGTACCCCTAGCGCAAAAAAAAAACCTGGAGCCGTACTTATTTGTAATTCTATTTTGAAAGAGCAGGATCCAAAGTATTATACGAATTTTAGTTTCTAATTGAAACTGTCATTTTCTTCTAATTTCTGAAAAGAACGAAATGCCAGAATACGATTTTCTTTTCTCTTTTTAAAACTCAAATCTTCATTTCTTCTCCCTTGAAAAACAACAACGAAAACAACAACAATAAAAACTAAGATTTCATTTCGTGCTCTTAGACTGACCAGGTTCTAACTCCTTCCGTCAAATTTTGAGAAATCCAGGATTGCAGTTTCATGTGGTCGTACGTTTTAGAGCAAATCATTTTTTTTTTTCTTTTGAGTAATATTTCCAAATTACACGCTGAATCCGCTTGATATTTTGACACACAATGGAGAAGGCCTGTAGAAGTAGTGTGTTGTGTGTAACTCAATTCAACCAAAAAGTGGAGATAGGACCTTATTACTGTAAGGGGACGGTTTTCTTCTCATTTTCCTTTAGTTTGTTTGAGATTTATGATTTTCTTCTTTCTTTTTAAAGCTGAGATTATTTTTTCTGATCTGTAAAAATCAAGAAAAAGTGAGATTACCCTCAAATTTTCTCCTAAATGTTTCAAAGCTGGGATTACCATTTTTCTCCTTCATCTGGCAAACATGAAATTCACTCCATCTTCTTTCTTCTCTTTTCCCATTCTTTGTCTTTTCTCTTTTGCATTCTTCAACTTTTTTACTTCTGCCTTACTGTTGCTTCCATCTTTCCCCTGTTACATTCAGTCTTTAAGAAGCAACATTGAAATTACATGTATTCCAGTCCTCTCTTTCTATCCACGTCTTTATTTTCCACCCTATCACCCTACCTCTTTTTCACTGAGAGTTGCTTATGTCTTTTCTCCCGTCATATGAAGTTAGTTCTTATAATAATAACAATAGTAATCATGATGGTGATGGTATTTCATTACTATTATTTTGTCATGCAATATTATTATTATTATTATTATTATTTTTATCATGTTATTATATTTAAACCGATTCTTATGCACGGCTATAAGAGACCCGAGCGATGATATTCCCACCCCCTCCCCTCTCCCCCGTCATTTGCTAATTGTTTTGCTGTTTTTTTTTTCTTTCACGAAATTTGATATATTCCTCACGGACCTCCCCGCCCAGATTATAATCGAATAATCGAAACATGCCCATAAATGCGCATGGCAGTTTTCTTTATTCTGTAAGACTTACTGGGGTCGAAAGGACCCGCAGCGTATGGGAATAGAGTAAAATTTATTGTACTATTAACCTGACGCAAAGAAGTACACCGTGGTGACAAAACCAGAGGCAAGAAACAAGACTGAAACTGACAATGCGCATCTTAGTACTGCCATAACTCCACCTCCACAGCCGCGCGTTTAATGAAAATAATATTGCTGGTAAAAATGTGTGGGTAAACATTACAGAAAGTTAAAACAAACCCTTTAACGTTTCTAAATCTACTCCCAAAGGTGAGAAACCACCATGGCTTTCGAAGAAAATCTTAGTCCTCAAGACGCCATAATGTATCAGCAGTGATACACATACATTTACTCGTTTGCAGTTACCACTAGAACCCAGAGCGAGAAAAAATGTCATTTTTAGTGTTTTCTACAATATACACAATAAATCAATTAGTGATCAGGAAAAAAACAACTTAACTATGTCCCTAAGTATAAATTTTCACGAAATCAGAATTCCCCCACAAGCAGAACTGGGGGTGGCGCCTCGAGAGTTAAAAAAGACTTTTGTCGTGTCATATTACGGTCGTATTGATGAGATCCTCTTTGGCATCTATAATTCGCCTCATGAAGACATTATAGCTTGCAGTGTGCTGTGTTTTATTACTTCATGTGTTATACTTTATATCGAGTTATAACTATGTTTATGTAATGATGTGTAAGATATGTGTATTTGTATATCTTGAACGCTCTTTGGGGGCGAATTTCTCCCACAGGATAGTAACGTGATTCTTATCTTGTGTCATTTTTTTTGTAAACAATGGAGCATAATAAAGGAGAATTGGGGTGATGGACATTGTGATAAGCAGACAAAATGAATGATAATTTTCATGCATCAGTGAGCAAAATTCTGTGATGATGCGTTATCTAGCACACATCATAATATTATGGAGATCAGGTATCGAGATAGTACAGGAATAGTTATCCCTTTGCGATAACATTAAGTTGTAGTTATAACACACCAGTTTGTGGACGACAAAAACAAATGCCTACCCTTTAAAGTAGGTACAGAAGAAAACAGCCCTGGTTGTTGCTACTCTTTTCATAAGAAATAATCCCCTTTAACCATCATTTTGTTTCACAATTATTTTAAATGAACTCATATTAAAAGATATGGCAAATCAAGATGTTATACAATAAAGTTCTGGTTGAAAAGAGTAATACAGCAGCATTTGTAATATATGAATCGCACTGGAGCCTCGCTATATCTAGGACACAGAGACATAACACTATCGTCATTTGGGAGACAAGCTTGAGTGATATTATGTCGATATTTCTGTGACGTTCGCTACCACATCAGAGTGACGTCACGGTGACGTCATGGTGAGTTTAGATTGTAGTATCTTCTGGAGTGACGTGTTGATAGCCGTCGAGTTAATTATGACGCAACTGTCGTGCAAGAGCCAATGAATTGGTTAGGAGCATCTGGGTGCTGTTGTGGTCACAGACCTGGGACAGCGTCATCTTTGAAACAGGCAGCTTGTGACGGCCTGGAGCCTGGAACATCATCAGAGTGACCAGCCTATCAGGAAATGACAAGGTCGAAGATAAACACAAAGGCAGACATGACGTCACACCGTGTCTGATTTGATACCGCTGTTCGAGTGTCCATTGGCCAGAGATTTGTCAAACTCTCGGACGATGATGTTCTTAGTATTCTTCTTCAGAAAAGTCAGCCGCGGGCAGCAGGTGAGCAAGAGTTTACGGTAAACCTTCCTGAAGTCACGCATGAGAAGTGGGTAAATGATAGGGTTTATCAGACTGTTACAGTAACCCAGCCATACGATAGCCGTGAAAACCTTAGGTGGGACACATTGGCACTGAGCGTCCACCACGTTCGTGATCAGAAATGGCGTCCACGTGACCACATACGCCCCTACAATCACGCCCAGCGTGACAGTGGCTTTCCGGGTAAAAGGTTCCCTCATGCTTTTAGACGAAACATCCTGGCCTAAAAGCACACGGCTCGGCGCTATCAAGGTCCTCACGAACAAAGCTTGCCTGCGAGCTTCCTCGGACACTTTAAAGTACAACACAAGGGCGATAATTATAGGCAGCATGATAGTTATGGCCCCTGCCAGAACGGCGTAGGGCAAACTGACTACGAGAACACACTGAGGTTCCGGGCTGATCAAAGTCAAATTGACCAGGCTTGGAAATGAGGGATTATGCCAGCCGTTGGTGATGGGCACGAAGGAGCTGAGGATTGCCACAGACCATAGCACTGACAGCAAGAGCATGGCCCTCCTGTAGGTCATGAGGGATTTGTAGCGGAGAGGGGAGATAATGGCCAAGTAGCGATCAAAACTGATGGCACACACATTCAGGACGGAAGCACTGCATAACATGACATCAAAAGAGGCCCAGATGGCACAGAAACTGTGGCTCAGCGCCCAGTAGCCGTAAATCTGTGGATGAATATACACAAAAATACAGTGAATAAAGAAAACAGTTCAGATAATTTCGTTAAAAATTAGTTTGCACTCGCCCGTATGACATGCTTTACCAGCTTCTGAAACGCGCTAATGATGAGGCTGTTGAAGTGTGGCCAGATTGAAAGAAAAAGGGAATTTCTCAGAGCTCCACTTTAGAAAACAAGCAATAACAAAGGAAATAAACTACAGAAAATAATATTGAGCTCTGGGTCACTAAGAACTTTCCTTAGGCTGAAAAAAAAATATTAAAACCTGAAAAATGCAAACTTACAGAGAACTTTCCAGAACAAATAAATTATGACTGGGGACCGGCTACTTTGAACTGTAAAGTGAAATATTTCCACATATTTCCACAATTCCCTTATGAGGAACATGAAGAGGATGATAATTCATTGAGTTTTGATAATTAAAAGCGAACGTGCTAGAAGCCTGTTTGCTGCATGTGGATTAAATAGTTCCAGCGCCTGGGGGGGGGGGGGGGCGTTTTGTCTACTGGCAGAGAATGGGCTGGTACCAAATATGAAAACATTCAATGTATGTAGTAAAGGGAAAAGAGAAACCCACATTCTCCAAACTCAGAATTCCGATGTTATATTGACATTTCATGCGGGGGGGGGGGGGGGAGGGAGGATCCATGAAGTACGTACGCTCGATACTGGCAGTTTGTGACCCCCCCCCTCCCCGCACAATTGGCTTCCACCCCCCCCCCCCACCCAACCCCCCTTTTATTTGAGACGAGCGTACGGCCATTAAAAACGTTGAATATCGATGGAAAAGCCTTGATACCCTGAAACTGAAACATAAAATGCTTTAACTGTTTCATCAGAAACCTAGCTCCTGTTATTTGATGTTTATAATCATCCAACATTATATTTTGTAAAGAAAAATATGAATAGAACTAAACTTGGTACTTTGTAATTCGGTGCCGCTACTTAAAATCATCCGTATGTTTTATAGAACCCCCTTCTTCCCTCTATATAATATGCTTATCATATGCCTGGCGTCCCCCCCCCCCCCCAAACATCCGAGCGTATTATAGTGGCTCTCTTTAAAGAGCCCCCCCCCTCTCCTCACTGCATAATTATCGGCTTCTGAGAGAAATCCTATGTATTGTAAACTACGCGGTTTTGATCATCTGTTATTTAGAGATTATTTAAAGGCGGATAAAAAGAAATGAAAAAACAACTGCAGGGCAAAATGAGGGCAAAGGAAAGCCCGGGGTAGGGTTTGATCGTCAAATGCCTGCAATGTTTAATGGTTTTGCCTGGGGGGACATGCTAATGCTATTACAGAATCACAAAGCCCCAGTGAATAGAACAAACACAGGGAAATGAGAGAAAAGAAGTAGCAGGGGGAAATTAATGAGGACACAGAGTGTTGATGGTCTTAATTTCCTGGCGGTGCTGTAATTACCTTTTGCATAATTACAAGGGTTCTCATGTTTAGCAGACTAAGGTCAGTCAGCGCCGGATTTACCATTAGGCTAGGTAGTCTGAAGCCTAGGGCCTCATAATCTAGGGGGGCCTGGCCGCCTCAGGCCAATCTGCATAATATCAAATTAGCCGTTTCTTACTAATGAATTTACAATACGCAGTAGTAGCTTCTGAACAAGTTTTAAAAAAAATAATTTTCCTAGCTTACGCCCTTTCGAGAAGGAACTGCGAAATGCGGAATTTTAAACACCTACCATCATCAGTGGCTTTACTCAAATTATTTAAAATATTTCTATCTTCCTCTAGGCGTTTAGGTGGGGGATTGGGAGGAGCCTCACAACTAGAATAGCCTAGTGCCTCTCTTAATCTAAATCCAGTGGATGGATGACAATATATCGAGGGCCGTGTAATAACTTGTTGTAATCAGACTTTTACACAATTTTCAGAGTAAGCCAAAAAAACTGAATTGCTTTCTGTATCAGACTTGATAGGTGCGACATAGAAACAAATCTATTTACCACTTGGCGACTGTAGTTCTTGGTTTTTCTATCTCCATATTCTAAAAAAAAAACCCCAGATCTTTTAATGTCAAAAACTGGCAAAAAGAAAACGTTGTATGTAACAAAGCCTCGCGTAAGAAATAATACCCCAAAATCTGTTTGCACTTCCTTGTGTCGTTTGAGTATTATTTCTTCATGGACGCTTTGCTACTTTCAGCTTTTTTCTTTTTGCCAATTTTTGTCTTTGCTGCGGACCCCCCCCCCCCCCCCCCGCGCCATAAAACGATGTCTTGCTTTGCCTGGACCGGGGTGATTTTATTTCATCTGTCAGGTCAAACACTTTGGAAATTACCAACGCTACATTCGGCTGCAATTTTTTTTTTTTTTTGCATTTTTTTTTTTTTTTTTGGTCTCTGAGTAGTTTTGTCACCCTTTGGGACATGAAATGTGCGGTCTTCCGTTTGCAGCCTATGCCCATACTGGCCAATTTTGTCTGGCCAACTAGTTGGGTGATGACGTCACGGCATAAAGTTTCAATGCGACCTCGCCCAACAGTATATCTAGTTGGACCTCACTGAAAACTCAGTGTTGTGACGTCATCATCCAACAGACGGGAAGATCAAAATCGGTGAGTTCGCGCCTGGGCGTAGGCGCTGCACTGTTTCCCTATCTTGCACTATAACTAAATTAATTGTGCTGTAAGCTAACGGCAGTCCATCTAACTACTTTTACGATCCCAGTGTATAGAACTTTGCACATACTTTGAGAATCTTGAATTTATAAGTTAATAAGGCACAATTACAGATTTGTTTAAGTCGTGATAAATACTAACGAACTGTGCCGATGGAGGGATTGTGGCTAGACCAAAGTAACCTGGAGGCGGATGCCATATTACCAGTCGCCTTGATGAGTTCCCGTTACTTAAGAGATTACATAGCTGTAATAGTGAATGTAATCAGTGCGCACGTAATGAACAGTTCATGTTGAGACTATGATGTTGTCCTTGTAACTATTTTCAGCCCCTCCAAAGCGCTGGTCATTACGTAACACAGTATCATAAAAACGAGATGTGAGCTATTTTCAGGAGTCATAAGAAATCAGAAAAACAGTTATCGCTGTTTTTGAAAGGCGCTGTGTCTTTTTGGCTTGAAAAGATAAATTGAACGTCTTTTTATGTTCATTAAGGCAGTTTTTGCATTCTGGTCTCAGAATAGAACTATTTTGTTAAGCTTACTTTCTTTTCTCTCTGTTTGTTGGTTCGTGCTAATTTTCTACTGTTATATGAAATGTAATCTTTCTCGAGAGGTTTTTATCTGTCTCAGTCTGTTGTCTGTTCTCTTCCTGTTTGTTTATTTTCATTTCTTTTTTTTTTGTTTTCGTTTTTTTTTGTTTTAGTTTGGCATGTTTGTGGCATTGTGGTTTTCTGATGGTCTCGCTAGAATTTCTTTATTTTGAGTTACCAGTTCTATCTATTTATCTATCTATCTATCTATCTATCTATCTATCTATCTATCTATCTATCTATCTATCTATCTATCTATCTATCTATCTATCTATCTATCTATCTATCTATCTATCTATCTATCGATATGTCTATCCATCTACCTAAAAAATATCTATTTCTCTATCTATCTATCTATCTATCTATCTATCTATCTATCTATCTATATATCTATCTATCTATCTATCTATCTATCTGACTATCTATCCATCCATCTATCTATCTATCTATCTATCTATCTATCTATCTATCTATCTATCTATCTATCTATCTATCTATCTATCTATCTATCTATCTATCTATCTATCTATCTGCCTGTCTATCCATCCATCCATCCATCCATCCATCCATCCATCCATCCATCCATCCATCCATCCATCCATCCATCCACCCATCTATCTATCTATTAATCTATCTATCTATCTATCTATCTATCTATCTATCTATCTATCTATCTATCTATCTATCTGCCTGTCTATCCATCCATCCATCCATCTATCTATCTATCTATCTATCTATCTATCTATCTATCTATCTATCTATCTATCTATCTATCTATCTATCTATCTATCTATCTATCTATCTATCTATCTATCTATCTATCTATCGGCTTCTTTGTTTCCTTCTGTCCTTCTCTCTCTCTCTCTCTTTCTCTCTCAATTTATCTATGTATCCCTGTATATCGCGTGACTAACGTATTCCAGAAAGGGCCAAACTGGTGATTAAATGCCCTGTGGCTACTGATCATATAAGAACACCCTATCGGCTATTCTGGCCCGTGACAAAGTATTGCTATTGTAGATACTGGCACCGCAAGGATACCTGCTTCCTTGGCCTTGCCCCTTCTCACTTCGTCCCAATACCCACCGACTCCAGTTGCACTGGGTCTGACCTGGCTCTCGTTACCCCTCTACCCCCCCCCCCCAACCACCCAGCTTTTAGTTCCATCTGATACCCTCTACCCAAAAACTTGACCAAATCTGACATTCTGTGAGCGGACGGGACGAATGTGCAGTCACCCGGATTCTGTAGAGCTCAGAGAAAATCGCTCCACTGATTCGGATGACACAAAATCCTGATGACCTCATTATTCCGTGAAGTTAATGCTACGTTTACACCAACACGTAAATCCTACGGCTACATCACGTGCCATAAGACATCGGGAATTTGATAGAACAGTCTCTGGCGGGGGCAGAAACTCCATAATCTCATACCCGATGAGCTTCTTATCCTGATATGATATTCCCATTTCCCCCTCCTGCACCACTGTACTGTACATAATTATTATGAGATCTAATATTTAAAAACAAAGCAACACAAAACAAATCGAAACTAGAAAAAACAACAACTGCTATTTCCTCTCTTGCTTGGAAAAGACAGTATGGCCAGATACCAAAAGGATCATCTTTAAAGTATCTAGATGCCACTCAGAGCAGCATGGGATTTTAGAGTGTGTAAAGGCCTTAGCATCAAGCCTGATACCTAAACTTCACTCTAAACAGCATTAATTACACCTTGTGGTACGCATTTTTTAGAATAAGCGAAATGAACACTGATTTTCTCCAAAATTGTCTCTTGGATTTATCGAAATTTTGCATTGGCTTATATTTCACACGAAACCCAATGGAACTGATTTTTTTTTATATTTCGAGGAGTGCCTGCGCAAAGACCGTATCGCCAGTGTGGTAAACTTCACAGGAGAGCAATTTGAAAGTTTGCCATGAAGTATCAACTGTCTGTTACGACCTTCAAATCTTCATCAATAATTAGGTCAGTTAATTCGATAAAGGAATTCCCATCATGTTAAAATGTAGTAATTATCAAGGCCCAAAGAGAATGTGCAAAAACTATTGTTAAAATCGAACATTTGCGAGTTACGATGTTTGCGCAGGCACCCCTCGATTTGTGAGACCGTGGTCGAAATATGAGTTTGTTCCCCCCCCCCTCTCTCTCTCTCTCTCTCTCTCTCTCTCTCTCTCTCTTTCTCTCTCTCTCTCTCTTTCTCTCTCTCTCTCTCTCTTTCCCTCTCTCTCTCTCTCTCTCTTTCTCTCTCTCTCTCTCTCTCCCTCTCTCTCTCTCTCTCTCTCTCGACATCCCCCACCAGTAACACCCAGAGCCCCGGGGCCCGCTTCTTGATGCGTGCCCCAAGACTCGAGTACACCCTGGTCTCGCTTATTAAAACACGGATCCTCTTTTACACGAACTTGTGGGACTATTGACAGCTTGTACAACGAAGTTGACAGCGACAATATCAAAATGTCAAAAGGTTTCATATTCGGGAACACAAACAAGGTCACGGTCGGAATCAAGCATTACTCTTTGAATACAAACAAGGTCACGGTCAGAATCAAGCATTACTCTTTGGATACAAACAAGGTCACGGTCGGAATCAAGCATTACTCTTTGAATACAAACAAGGTCACGGTCATTATCAAGCATTACTCTTTGAATACAAACAAGGTCAAGGGCAGAATCAAGCATTACTCTTTGAATACAAACAAGGTCACGGTCAGAATCAAGCATTACTCTTTGAATACAAACAAGGTCAAGGTCATTATCAAGCATTACTCTTTGAATACAAACAAGGTCAAGGTCATTATCAAGCATTACTCTTTGAATACAAACAAGGTCACGGTCAGAATCAAGCATTACTCTTTGAATACAAACAAGGTCAAGGGCAGAATCAAGCATTACTCTTTGAATACAAACAAGGTCACGGTCAGAATCAAGCATTACTCTTTGAATACAAACAAGGTCAAGGGCAGAATCAAGCACAAGTCCTGTAGACACACTCTTTGATTGGATGCCCCCTGAAATGGATGCCCCAAGCCGTTGCCCCCTCTGCCCCGCCCTTTCTGTATGGCACTGTCCCCCCCCCCACCCCCTTTCCACTACCCACCTGGTTGAGGGTGGCGGGTATCATGACCACCGTGGCCACCAGGATGTCGGCAATGCTGAGGGAGATGATGAAGACATTGGAGACAGTACGCAGGTTCTTGCTGTAGCCCACAGCCACAAAGACCACGATGTTGCTGGCTGTGGTGGCTGCGCAGATCACGCTCAGCACAAGTCCTGAAACACCCAAACAAGGTCAAGGTCATTATCAAGAATTACTCTTTGAATACAAACAAGGTCAAGGTCAGAATCAAGCATTACTCTTTGAATGCAAACAAGGTCACGGTCAGAATCAAGCATTACTCTTTCAATACAAACAAGGTCACGGTCAGAATCAAGCATTACTCTTTGAATACAAACAAGATTAAGGTCAGAATCAAGCATAAGTCCTGTGGACACACACGGTCAAAGGTCAGATTCAACAGATGGGACCAAAAACAAGAGAGACTGAGAATAATGGTGGAAAAATTATGCACGTTAAATAGCAGCAAGCTGAGGGTCATTTTAAAAAAAAGATCTGAAAAGCTATAATAGTAAATTCAATATGAATGCTAAGATAAAGAAAATATATGATGTGGGAAGGCGTATGGGGTGAGAGGGAAAACTCTGACGGACAGACTGAGAATGAGAGGAATGAAAGAAAATTAAGAAAGACAAAATTTTAAAAAATTAAAAGTCAAATCAAACGGAAAATGAAAACATACGCAATCCTCCAATGGATGGAAAACACCAGTAAAAACAAACAAACTGTAACAGCTGAGGTTGTTCTAGCACGTTATAGTGGGGGGGGGGGGGGAGTTAGCTGATCTAACTACAACCCTTTAGAAAACGAAACTATTACAGCTGTAGAAAAAATAAACACGAGATCCAACGATTGATTAAATAATACTAAAGTTTAATAACTGTACACTGAACAATAAAATACTAGGAAGGCACCAGCGAACAACTAAATATCCTACGCCACACGAGAAGGAAAAATCACTTACTCACCGACCAACCCCTTACATGGGTCTACATATTAGGTATTTCTGTAGAAAATTCCCGAAATTATTCTAGCCTCTGCCCTCGCTTGAAACACACAAACTAACCAATCACGTATTAATACGTCACCATCACTCAAGGCCAAAGCTGGCGTAAACATCCACTTCCAGGCCTTTATCGAACGTTCAGGTATATACTAATATTTACTAAAAGAGTCAACAACGACCGAGCGAGGAAAAAAAACTACTCACTAGGAATCGAAGGTAAGGTCACGGAGTTCACTCGTACACTCTGGCGAACGTCAACAATAAGAGGAAAAAGAAGTGAACACATGCTCAGTCACAAGCAACGGGGGAGGGAAGGGGTAGCCCGCAGATGCTACACAAACAAACAAACAATAAAAAAAAAACAAAAAACAAATGCTGTTTAGAAATGTTATGCTGGAAGTCCAAATGTTCACTTTAGAGGAGAGAGAAACAAATATTATTATGTTTGGGAATGTTTGTATAAAGTGTGGAATCAAAAACTTTACTCCATAGCACTGATCGCACCAAGGCTCTTTACTTGATATGGTATTATCGTGTCAGATAATGCGCCTTGGTCCGTTATGTATCGTTCAAAAATCCCCAAAATATCGGATTTGGATTTACCGAGGTTGTCTGTCCATCGGGCTGAAAAAAAGCCAAGGATGGATGGATGGAAGGAGTTGGAAGAAAAATGAACGCAAATGAACTTTATGATAGAATACAAGCATGCCGGGTTTTTTTATTCAGGCAGACCGGTATTCTTTCAGAACTGATTGGGTTTTAATTTTACATGCACACGAAACATTCCACACGTTCCTCCTTCCCCGATTTTTTTTTTCAACAAAAGATTTTACCACTTTGGCAGATTGGAACTATTTCAAATTAATTAAGATGTATAGTTATGGTAATCTGGCATGCGATTGTACATTTTCATGCACGTGCCATGTCCGTTTCACGTGATGTCTTCCAGCTTTTGTTACTGGCTGTAATTCCTAAGTTGCACAATCATGCAGGTATTCAGTATTGTGACTGTGCTTTTAAAAAAAAATCAATAAAATAATATATTTCAATTTAGCTTTTACGGTACATCAATAATGCACAACCACACACAAAATTGCCTTCAAATCAGGTTACAAACAAGTGTCATCGTGCCCCATTCTTTCATTGTAGCTTATTGGATCCTGTGTTTGAAAGAAAAATTGGAATATGTGCTTGTATGGAAGATTGGAATCTGTGCTTGTGCAAAAGATTGGAATATGTGCTTGAACGAAAGATTGGAATCTGTGCTTGTACAAAAGATTGGAATATGTGCTTGTGCAAAAGATTGGAATATATGCTTGTCCAAAAAATTGGAGTCTGTGCTTGTACAAAAGATTGGAATATATGCGCGTACAAAAGATTGGAACGTGTGCTAATAAGGAAGATTGTAATATACGCTTGGACAAAAGATTGGAATGTGTACTTGTACGGATGATTGGAGCCTGTTCTTGATTGTATAAAATTGGATCAATGTGTGTACGAAATTTTTTTTTTAAAAATCAATAAAATAATATATTTCAATTTAGCTTTTACGGTACATCAATAATGCACAACCACACACAAAATGGCCTTCAAATCAGGTTACAAACAAATTCAAAATCCTGTTACTGAAATAAAAGTTTCATACAAACTTTACCCTATTGAGTAAATCGTGCGTTCAGTTAATGAACTAAGACTGAACCGTGAAGTATGAGTGTACATAATGATCTTACTACCTCAAATAAGATATTACATACCGTCTGTAAGACAACAAAAAGTAAAGGCAAATATTAAGACAGTGGAGATAGGCAATAAAACAAAAGACGATGAATGAACGAAATGGGTAAAGAAATTAAGACCAGTAAATGAGAGTTGTAGTTAGGGGACCACCAGTCCAATAACAAAACCCAACAGAGAAACTACTGTATTGTGGTCCCTGTCCAGCTATAGTTTCAGTGGTCTAGAGGCAAGGTGCTCTCCTCTCATGCCGAAGGTATGGGGTTCGAATCCCGGTAGGTGCAGGCACATTGGAATTTTAGGATTTTTCTCATACTTTCCTGTTCCTGATTCTATGGTATGTAGGATCGAGTACCTAGCCTTCTCGGATAAGGACGAAACATTAGGAGGGCCCGTGTGCAGGTTGCGCACGTTAAAGATACCTTGACAGTTGGAAATCTTGAAGAGCGGGCCGTACAAGGCCGCTGCCCGAGCAAATTTCTAAAAAAAACGAATCCCTACCCCAAAAATAGAAAAATAAACAACAAGAAAAGTGATGTGTAAATGGCAAGAGTAGTGAAACCTCCGAAAATAAAGAGCTAAAACACTGTCCAGCTATATCACACCACGTAGAATACCACCTTCCCCTAACAACAACAGCCTATACGGACAGGAAACAAGCACACAAGAAAAATCACCCCCCCCCCTCCCCCCCCCCCAAAAAAAAGTTAATGACAGACAAAAAAAATGGGGGGAAAAAAAAACAAATCAAGGCAAGAAAAGAGCTGAAAACAGAGTAAAACGTGAATAAAGAGGGAAAAAAATACACAGCCATGTTGGTAAAAGCTATTATTGCCTGATAGACAGAATGAAATATTAAACGCCATGATTGATTTCATGCAGGTCATTCTTCATGGGATGATAGTCGGGCCAAAAGAAAAAGAAAAGGATTTGCAGATCCCTAAGGGAATGGACCAACACCAGATAACTGAACGTGAAGTCAAAGGAAAACTATGAACGTCTATGAGAAAACTGAACGTAAAGTTAAAGCATGAATGAACGTCCATGACCAAAATGAAAGTAAGGGTGAAGGAAAACCATGAACTTACCAACTAAGCAACCAAGCAACCAACCAATCAATCAATCAAGCAACCAACCAATCAATCAAACAACCAACCAATCAATCAAGCAACCAACCAATCAATCAAGCAACCAACCAATCAATCAAGCAACCAACCAAACAATCAAGCAACCAACCAATCAATCAAACAACCAACCAAACAGCCAACCAAATCAATCAATCAAACAACCAACCAATCAATCAATCAAACAACCAACCAACTAACCAACCAATCAATCAAACAACCAACCAACCAATCAATCAAACAACCAACCAACCAACCAACCAATCAATCAAACAAACAACCAACCAACCAATCATTCAAACAACCAACCAACAAACCAATCAATCAAACAACCACCCAACCTACCAGTCAATCAAACAACCAACCAACCAATCAATCAATCAAACAACCAACCAACCAACCAACCAATCAATCAAACAACCAACCAACCAACCAATCAATCAATCAAACAACCAACCAACCAACCAACCAACCAACCAACCAACCAATCAAACAAACAACCAACCAACCAATCAAACAACCAACCAACCAACCAACCAACCAATCAATCAAACAATCAATCAACCAACCAATCAACCAACCAACCGATCAACCAACCAACCAACCAACCAAGCTATCAACCAAGCAATCGACCACGCAAGCAAGCAGGCAACCAACCAACCAACCAACCAACCAACCAACCAACCAAGCTAACCAACCAACCAAGCAAACAACCAATCAACCAACCAATCAACCAACCAACCGATCAACCAACCAACCAACCAACCAAGCTATCAACCAAGCAATCGACCACGCAAGCAAGCAGGCAACCAACCAACCAACCAACCAACCAACCAACCAACCAACCAAGCTATCAACCAAGCAATCAACCACGCAAGCAAGCAATCAACCACGCAAGCAAGCAACCAACTAACCAATCAACCAAACAAGCAACCAAACCAACCAACCACCAAGTAATGACCAGCTGAATGACCCTACCTGTGAGCACAGTGCTGGCCGACATCACCTCATGGTTAGCGAGAGGGACGAAGCTCTCCTGACCCGTGGGCGTGGCAGCTACTGACCACGGAAGGCTGGCAATGGTGGTAATGTTGCTTTCCACAGATGCCTCAATAATGAATGGTTGAAGATCGTTTACAAGCGGGGATGTAGGGCTGATCACAGAGAGCTGGCAATGATGGTTATGTTGCCTTCCACAGGAATCTCTATAATGGATGGTTCAGGATGTATCAAACGTAGTCCCGAAGACCAGGACAGTAAGGTTGTTTGGCTGTTGGTGAAGCTGTCCGTGATTGTTTGTCCGGAAATATACACTTTTCCCAAATATGTTCAAGTCTCCATGGTCAGTATATAATGGCAGTGTCCAGAGATGATCATTTCCCTCACCGCTTGCACTGGGACAGGTGTAGCATCAACTGTACACTCGGCAGTTGAAGGTGTATATCATTTGGCTCAGAATCTGGTGAGGAAGAAAAAGAGACATTTGCTTAAATCATGCAAACAAACACATTGCTGGTCGGACTGTATTGAAACCGCATCCGCCTAATATTATTTGTTCATCTGCCAAGAACCACTCTCGCGATGCAAATCATATAAAATAACATATGATATAACAAACTCCTTGAAGGAATTCTATCTTTATTTCTGTTGATTAAACGGGGAAGGGGTATTTTACAAATATTTGTAGCGAAAAGTTTATTTACGCCAGCGAGATGCATTTCGAAAAGAACATTTTCCCCCCTGTCTAGTACAATAATTATGATCCTTCGCACAAGTGCAGTTTCCTGAGAATGCCAGCGATATATACACACAAACACACTGTGGCTCTATTTTGATGCTACGATATTCCAGCCAACATCTACAAGCGTTGAGCCTTCTGTGAGGGTTTTAAAGAAACTTCAGAAGTGCATGGCTTTTGTTGTTGTTGTTGTTGGTGGTGGTGGTGGTGTTACTGTTAACATTGTAGTTATTTATTTATTGTCGTGTGGGTTGTGTATGGAATGGACTACCGTCAGTTGTACGAGATACATGCCTAAATCATGCAGTTTAAAATCATAAATGTCTAGGTCACTTTTCTAGAACAAATTTCGTTTTCAAGGAAAATCATTCTGTCCTCATGGATAATGTCATTTGGATTATATCCATCACAATCTGCGGTCAGAATTGATTGGCATGTGAAAGCAATAGATGTTTCTTTTTTCTCATTTTCTCAAAAAACACCTCATTTTGACTTATGCATTGATCTGGCACGACTGACGATATTCTGATCAATGGTGTAAGCTGCGTCTGGCGAAAATTTCCTGACTGTCTGTCTGTGAGTCCAATGTTTGAGTATTTCATGGAACTTTATCTGGCCTTGTTTTCTATGTGGCGAACTGAAACGGCGAGGGCCACGCTTAGGGACTGGATTGGCAATGATTAGATCTATACCCGGGAGGACGCAGAGACACCTGGTCTTGACTTGCTAGACTGTCTATGGGTTAACATTGGTGATCTTGTTGCTGCTGCTTTTCATTGTTGTTGTTTTTCTCTGGTGTGTGCATGTGTGTGTGCTTGTGTTTCTGTTTGTTTGTTTACTGTTGTCGTCCGCCGTTTTAGCCATTTGGAAGACTGTGGTGCCTGTCTTTAGTTGCAGATTTAAAAAAATTTTTTTGGTTTGGCAACATATTTTCAGCTTTCGCTTTTAAGGAATAATATTGAAAACACAATCATGTAGTGTTAAGTAATGGTGTGTGAGAAATCAAACGAATACAATTTTCTAAAAAATATTCAGGTTTGATATTTGTGAGTGGATCTGGCGAAATCGGACCCAAGATGAAAGACCGAATTCCTAGGCAAAATCTGTCCAAGGGGAGAACATTTTCGATGGAAAATGAGATTTGCTTATAATTATGACAGATTAGCCATATTTTCTGCATTTATTTTCAATATTTTGCTTGAAATCGTCTTAGAAATATTCTTTTTTTTTTTTTTTAAAGAGATATAAAAATTCACCTGTCGCCCAGTTTTGAGAGATCCATCCACATTTCTATTCTGTAGACTTTTTTTCTAATGCTTTGTATTGGTGTAATTTCCATGCGTTTCTTATTTTCTCACTTTCTTTCTTTTCCATGTTGACACAACCGCGCCCCAATTCTCTCTCACCCCTAGTAAGCAAATTGCTCTCTTCGTTTAAGTGAATTATAGAATAATGCGGACGATAATTATGATAACCTTTGCATGCTTTTTTTTTTTTTTTAATCTCCGAGAAAACCCTCGGCCTGTAAAGTTTACTGGATCAACATTTTGTCTCACTTGGTGAACACCTGATATTGATTCCTTTTCGCAAAGTCAGGGATTTGTCTGGACGTCACGAGAAAATCATCTTTATCGGAAGACAATAGAATTCTTCTGGGCGGAGGTCCAATCTTCAAATTATATACATAGAAGTGAAGGAAACGAGGGCCGGATTGGCAAAAGGAAGAGTTCAGGCAGGAGATAAAGGAAAAAGTAAGTCAGAAGGCATAAGACGTTACGCTGTATGAAATGTGTTTAACTCTCTTTTTCTTTTTTTTTTCCTTGTCAATTCTGAGTAAAGTCACTGTCACTGATCCCATAATCCACCAGGATCGTAGGGGCGCTGCATGACAGAGAACCTCGGCAGGTGCCTCCGTTTTTCACGGTTGTTTGCGAGCGCCCACAGTGTACAGAGTGTACCTTTGTCTGTCTGGAGTTTCAACTTCTTTGTACACAGTGTTCAGAGTACATTCTTTCTCAGTCTGGAGTTTCAGCTTCTGTATACACAGTGTACAGGGCACATTCTTTCTCAGTTTGGACTGTCGGCTTCTGTGTACACAATACAACCCAGTTTGGACTTTCAGCATCTGTATACACAATGCAGCACAGTTTGGACTTTCAGCTTCTGTATACACAATGCAGCCCAGTTTGGACGTTCAGCTTCTGTATATACAGTGTACACGGTATATTCTTTCCCAGTTTGAAGTTGCTCTTAAACCTTCCTAGTTTCTCCCTTAGCTAAAATTCCTCCCATTACATTTAAAAATCCTGCCTCCCCGGCGCCAAGTCCCTCCCGCGTGAGAATCACTACATTAAATGCTTCAAGCCCACATTATTTTTGTTTCCAGGCCTTAGCGGTCAGCGACTCCTATCACCGCGGTTCATCCCGTAGGATATGTTGATCCCTTTGCTGTCGCTGCCCTCCCCAATCAAGCAAATGGACAGTCTTTCCATCCATCCACGAAAGAGGATGGTACACACGAATGGCAACAGATTTTTTAAAAATATATTTTTAGATTTTGTTGTTTTCTGTCGGGCAGATCGAATGTTGTAGTGAATATGTCTCTACTGCAAAACAGGCCAGGCGACGAGCAGAAAGGAAATGGAAGAAAACAAAGTTACAAATTGACAAAGAAATATACATTCACCATAAGAAACTTGTGAATGACACCATTCGAAAAGCTAAATGTGACTATTACAACTCAAGGTTTGGTGAAATTCAAAATTCAAAACAATTTTTCAATTTGTCCAATGATTTGTTGGGCAAACAGAAAAGGATCAACCTGCCAACTTCAATAGAAAAGGAACATCTGCCTAATGCATTTGGGGACTTCTTCATGGACAAAATAGAAAAAATTAGAGACAATTTAAGTAGTTGTGATATAACTAGTGAAAATTCTGTATTTGTTGGGAATAATCTTTCTTGTTTCAGTGAAGTTACCAGTGATGAAATCAATGACATAATTTGTTCTGCTGCTACTAAGCAATGTGAACTAGATCCCATGCCCACAGACTTGTTAAAAAAATGCTTACCTGATCTTTTACCATCCATCACAAAAATTATTAACAGTTCTTTATGTACAGGTGCTGTGCCAGAGACCTATAAAGTTGCACTCGTTAAACCTTTGCTTAAGAAAGTTAATCTTGACTCTGAAAACTTGAAAAACTATAGACCAGTATCTAATCTTCAATTTTTATCAAAGATTTTAGAGAAAGTAATTTTAAAACAACTAGCCTACTTGGTCATCTAAACAATAACGCTCTCTGTGAATCATTCCAGTCAGCATATCGTGCAAATTGTAGCACTGAAACTGCTTTATTGAGGATTGTTAATGATTTGTTTGGATTACTGGACAAGGGCTTGGTTTCGTGTTTAAACATTCTTGATCTATCAGCTGCCTTCGACACTATAGATCATGAAATTATTCTTTGCAGATTAGAAGCAACCTATGGGATCTCTGGTATAGCTCTGAAATGGTTCAGGTCCTATCTATGTGACCGAAAACAAATTGTTGTAACAGATAACATAAAATCAAAAGAATACATACTGCCATATGGTGTTCCACAAGGCTCAGTTTTAGGTCCTACTCTCTTTATTATGTACATTGGGCCCCTGTCTAATATTTTTAAAGATCATGGTTTTTATTACCATCAGTATGCTGATGATGTCCAACTATATCACCCTGGTACGACTTTAGGTCATGTTGACAATGTTATAAAAGATAGTGAAAAGTGTATTATGGACACAAAAGAATGGATGAACCAAAACAAACTAAAGCTAAATGAAGACAAAACAGAAGTTATGATTATTGGAAAGAAAAGACAAATTACTGCAATTAAAAATGTAAAATTAAATCTTGGTGAAAGCACTGTAGCAAACGTGAATAAAGTTAAAAACTTAGGCACAATTTTAGAATCAGATCTCAGCATGGAAAATCAAATAAGTTCATTATGTCGATCATTAATGTTTCAATTAAAAAACATCAGCTCTATTCGTCCATTCATATCCCAAGAGGCAACTCGAATACTTATCACTTCACTTATGTTTTCAAAGCTTGATTATTGTAACTCTCTGCTCTTTGGAATTCCGAGCAACAAAATAAAACGCCTTCAGATAATTCAGAATAATGCAGCTAGACTGATTTTTAGAAAATCAAAAAGAGAATCTGCCTCAAGCCTTATTGACCAACTTCACTGGCTTACTGTTGAAAACAGAATAAAATTTAAAGCTGCAGTTTTGGTTTACAAATGTCTTGAAGGTTCAGCTCCCTCCTATCTTTCGGAACTTTTGAAAAAACATGAGTCTGATAGATTTTTAAGATCTACTACAGAAAACAAACTGGTTGTTCCCAGGTGTAAAACATCAAATTATGGAGATAGAGCTTTTAGTTGTTTTGGTCCGTGTGTGTGGAATTCTTTACCACAAGAGGTTCGAAATTCTGCCTCTCTAAACATATTTAAAAACAGGTTAAAAACATTTCTTTTTAAAAACTGAATTTTATAGCTTGCTATGGATGTATAAAACTAGTTTGTCTGTGTGTGTGTAAGTTTATTTGAATGTGCTTTTATGATTTTTTACTGTGTACAGCGCCTAGAGCTTTTAATGTTTTAGTCCTGGCGCTATATAAATTTATATATTATTATTATTATTACTGATTTTATGAGCAAATGAACCCGTCACAAGACGTAGGGTATAAACGTTTTTTTTTTTTTTAGTAGACAACCCCTTGTGATCTTAATAAATTATGAACTACATTGGGTTGCCAATTAGTAGAGAAGATAGGATTCAAAATTTGGCCGCTTTCAGCTTTATAGTGTAGAGTTCAGATCTTATTTTGGGAATCTTTAGGGTTTTTAGGAATCTGCTATCTCCCCCCCCCCCCCCCCCCTGTATAAGTTAGCAGTTTCAGCGTCGAAGTAATTAATGGGCTGAGTCTCAGAATACACCGTCATGCATTGTTCATGAAGTGTGTGTGTGAACGGGGCTGGGAGGGGTGAGGGGGGGGGGGGGAGGGAGGAATAGATTCGTTCTCGTTTTGTCTTGTCATGTACAATAGCATGATACTTTATAGATTTTCTCTCTATGTATAATCATATATATATGAATCCCCCATCCCTCTCTCTCTCTCTCTCTCTCTCTCTCTCTCTCTCTCTTTCTCTCTTGCTCTTTTTCACTCTTTTGATCTCTTTCTCCTTTTCTCTCTTTCTATATATCGCTCTTTTTCTCTCTGTCTTTCTCCCTCCCAATTCTCTCTTGCTCACTCTTGCTCTTCTCTCTCTCTTTCTCCACCAGCCTCTCTCTTTCTCTCTCTTGCTCTTTCACTCCCTTCTCTTTCTCTCTCTTGTTCTCTCTTTCTTTTGCTTTCTCTCTCTATCTGTATCTTCCCCTGCTCTCACTCCTGCTCTTGCGTTCCCCTCTCTCCCTCCGACCTTTGGCCGTTTCTCCCTCTCTCTCTTTCCCTCCCTTTTCCCCTCCCTTCCTATCTCTTTCTCTGCTTTCCTCCTCTCTCTCTCTCTCTCTCTCTCTCTCTCTCTTTCAACTCTCTCTTTCACATTTTGCATGCGTGGGGGAAATGGAGACTGAACGGGGACAAAAAAAAAAGTATAAAAGACCTACTAGTCAGACAATGACCGCCCCACAGTCATGGAAAGTGATCCTTTTCTGCCTTCCATCTTCTGCTTCAACTTTCAGATCAAGCCGCACCGGAAAAGACAATTGGCCCCAGGCAGCTTTTAACCCCATTTTTCCCGTACCCATTCTTTTTTATTGGCCTCCTTTTCTTCCCTCCTCCTGCTTTGAATGATTGACACTTCATTGGTCAAAGTCAAAATTGGGCAAAAAGAAAAGGTCGTATGTTGCGAAGCCCCGCGTGAGAAATAAAACCCAAACAGTACAAAGCAAACTAAAGAGAAGACAGAAAATGCATAAATTTTCATACAACCTTTTCTTTTTGCCCAATTTTGACTTTGCTTATAGCCCTGCTGCGACCTCACAGTTTTTCTGTGGTTTTTATGATACTTCATTGGTCAGTTTGCCAGGGTGAGCGTCCCAGCCCCAGGACACATCAGCCCGACAAAGGCTAATATTACATGACGTGGAGTTTAGCCGTGAGACTTAGGGAGGTGTCATACTAAGCCCGGTCAGACACAGTCAGATACTGCCGGCAAAATGTACACCAAAGATATAACGGCAGAAGCTGACTGTGTCTGACTGGGTTTACTGTGATAGGGTCTTCCCGGATTTACTATGAAAAATTTTCATATAGGAATTTTTTAATATAGGAAATTATATTGCTCACTTCTTGTTTGCCATCAACTGACTGTGCCTAACCCGGCTTTGTATGACGCCTCCATTACTGAGGCCAACGGCTCGGAGACATTTCTCCCTTTGCCATCCCACATTTTCTCAATTTCTCCCCGATTTTGAATTGTCATCTAATAATTTTTTTCTCAGTATTATACCTTTGAAGTGGTAATTATTGAATTGGTTTACACAATAAAGTGTCAACTGTTAACTCGTGATCGCACCTCTGGTTGTGTAAAAATGGTGTATCACGATGTATAACACCTTTGTGACAACTGTCGCCTGGCCTGGTAAGGGAACTTTGCTGGCCGTCCACCAAATTCTACAGGCCGCAAAGCGTAAAAAGAGAACTTCCAAGGAGCAAGGAGGAGAGACAGACCTCTCAAGAGATGGGTCGACAACATCCGCGAGAACACCGGCCTTCCCATCCTAACAGTTGAACGCCATGCTCAGAACCGAGCTGCCGATTTCGTAGTATGCAAAAGGTCAACACTGTCCTAGGCCGCAAAGTCAGTCACGTCACAGTGTACAAAGTACATCCTTTCCAAGTCTGAAGTTCTTCCGCTGATTGTAATTCCTCCCCAAGTCCTAACCTGGTAAAACTCCCCTCCCCCCTCCCTTAAGTTGGAAACTCCTCCTCTGGGAGCCAAGTGCCCCCCCCCCACAATCCCCACCCCGGTCTGAGAATCACTGGTTTACACACGAAACCACTAAAGGAACGGTTTGAGACATTGCTACGCTTGAAATAAGGATTTGCTCTAGCAGTAGTTCTCACGACAAGAACAGTTAGATTGGTGGCGAACTGAGATAAGTTCATTTTGCGCCTGTTTTGACTCAGTACACTAAGTCTCCCTTTCGGCCAGCAGACTCAAGACAGTTTTGACCCCCCCCCCCCCCCCCAACTAGTGACTTGTTTCTGGCTCGCCAATGTGCCACGGCCTTTAACTTCATAGTCCACGCCTCACGCTAAATCAAGACAAAACAGATCCATCTCAGAACGCCGGTTTGGGAGGTCCCGTTTAACTTCCTATTCCACACCTCACGCTACAGGCAAGACAAAACAAAGTCAACTCGGAGCACCACCAGCCTATTTGCTAGCAAGGGACCTGCCATTTAATTCGAAAGCCTGCCAAAACTCAACAGCACTGGTTTATAAGGACAGCGACCAAGCTGTGTATAAGTAGTGGAACAGAGCCGTAGCTTGTCAGTCCGTGACACAGACCCAAGTGAACGTCTGTATTTTAACATGTAAGCTCTAAATACAGATTTCAGTTTTAATATCCAATGTTGTCATTTCAATTAATGTTGCCCATATTTTGTGCAATTCGTTGTTTCAGTTTTGTAATAAAGCGATAGTAAATGTTGCAGTGAACTGAATAATTTTATTTGATTCGTTCATGAAACAGACAAGATGGCTTTTGTATGCCCCCCCCCCCAAAAAAAACAACAACAAACATTCTTAGTAAAACGAATCGCGGGACTGCTGCATATTATAAAATTTCTGGGAAAAAAAGTATTTTAATAGAGAATAATTATGTAAATTTACGAATGATACCATTTTACTCTTCCGACAAGGAATACATCTGAACCGCAATATTATGGATCCCTACTTAATGGCAGTAAGGGTTGCTTCAGCAACAACTTGCTCCAAGCCATAGCATTGTTAGAAATCGAACACGATTGTCAGTAATAATAATAGTGGAAATAGTGTTAGTGGGTGCACAGGCAATACTAATAATAGTAACATCAAAAGAAATAAAGACGTAAATACATTATAATAGTCTTTGTGGTTGTGGCTGTATTTGGCGGCAAAATTCTTTGTACATTTTAATAGTTATTGTAATGATGGTAGAAACAGTGGCAGGAATGGGCATTATTATTCATTCGTTCACCCATTCATTCATTTTTCGTTAATGTTTCATCATTCATTCAATTCAGACACTCGTGAAATTTAAATAGATGAAGCTCTGAATACCAAACATATATAAAGTAGCCAATTAGACCGTGAAAGGCACATGCTGGCCGTTATCGTGCTCAAACACACAAAACTCATTCATTCATTCATCTGTTTTGACTCATTGCACCAGATCTCTCTTTCCGCCAGCCGACTCAAAGCAGTTGTAAAGCGCTTCAACTAGTGAGACAGACAGGACTCAGAGACGCCAGTGCACCGGGTTTCGTTCAACTCCGTTGTCTACATCTCACACTGACGCCGGGACAAGATAGAATTGAGTCATGGCTGCATCAGCCTTAAGATCAGTTGGGGTTAGGGTTAGTATTATTTACGGGATTAAGTTTTTCCTTGATTCCCAGCCGTCCTCAGGTTTTTGACGATTTGAAGCCAGTTGTCGGGGTCCCGTTCAAAATTGTCTATTACACCAGTCAACGCAGCATCAGAACATCTTCATCCAGAGTAATTTCAAGGAAAAAAAAAAGGTGGTTTCAGTCTATAGTTCACCTGCTCTTGTCCTAGCATTCTGCTATAATCTATGTAAAGTCTTGCTGTTTCCTAGCACAATCTGACCTTTTATCGTGTCGTCGTGTTTTCTCTTAAATCAAACTCGAACTCAAAACCTGCCCGGCCGTAAGAACTTTCTAGAATTAAAATGGCCTTCTGATCAGAACACCCGATAATAAGCACTGATGGTTCTTGTTTGTTCTCTCTCTCGCTCTCTCTCTCTCTCTCTCTCTCTTTCTGTCTCTCTCTTTCTCTAAACTCAAATTCTCTCTCTCCCTCCCTCTTTCTCTCTGTTTCTTTCTCTCTCTCTTTCTCTCCCTCTCTCTCTCTCTCTCTTTTTGTTTTGTTTTGTTTGTTTTCTGTTTCATAACATTATCTCCTTACAACCAGCTTGCACATAGACCAGGACGAGATCAATAATGTGTTTACGAGATGAAAGAGGATCCAAGAGGATGGCATAAGAACTCATTGAGACGAGCTCTTCTTTGATCTGTTGAACGCTTTCCCAGCATCCCATATTACGGGTACTGCCAATACGTTGAGTTTTCTTCTGTTCCAGTGGCATAAAAACTTCACCTGCAGGTGTTCGATATTTTAAAGATTCACAAATCACTGCATCTTCAAAAGAGATCAAATTCATTTAATATTTTCTTTAACATTTCGAGGCTCTCATGGTATACTGGCGTAACTCGACTTGCTTTTTGGTTTGTTAAATTGAAACATTTTTCATTCTTGTAGCTTTTGATAGCCCGTAGGTTGTGTTATAATTTGAGTACTAAATTCACATGGCAAGCAGCCATCTGGCACAAGTCATGCGACTTGCCATCGTTTTGCCGTCCTGTGTGAGGGTAAAGGTGCACAAGTAAGCGACTCGCTGTCGTTTTCCCGTCTTGTTGTAGTCCTGCCTTAGTTTCATGTTCCTATCGATTCTGCCATGTCCCCGCGTCTCGCAATGTATGCGCATCTCCACTCATTCGGATGCATTAAAAAAAAAAAAAAGCTACGCTACAGCACAAAGTTGCAGGTGCGCACGTTATTGCAGTTCCGTCCCATTTAAAAAAAAAGATCTAGGCGTATAAATATATATAAGTTTGAGTTTGAAGAAATTATGTCCACACGATAAAGGTCGTATCGTCCTTGGAAACTGTTCAAGCTGGATTTGGAGCCGGAGAAACGAGCCCGTGCTACATAAGGATCAAATTCCCCAACAACACGGGAGCGTATTTAGCGCAAGTGACAAGACGTCGGATTAGATTCCCCGAGCGTTAAAAAACGCGGGTTCGAATCCGCCCGGAGACACCTTCTAGTGAAAAAGGCAGCAGAGAGGCACCTGGGAGTCATGACCTAGGTGTTCAGGGCCGAAACACTTGAACAGGGGGGTTTCTTCTCTGAAGACTCTCTGTTGTCTGGCTCTCCCATGAGTTTCTAGCTACTACAGCAACATGATAGACAGACTGTAACAGAACGAGAGGACGGATGGAGTGAACGGACATGTGGGGACATGCGAGACATAAGCAATGGTGCAGCCGATAGGAAATAAAGCTGAGAAATGACTGCAACACTACAGGAAGTCGCATATACACGTCTTGCCTACGCTAATAACCTCCGTGTCTCGAAAGTCACATCAATTGATTTGCTACGTTTGTCATATGACGAAATGTCATCCCTCGTGGCCTCAGCCTTGTGGAGAATTCCCATGAATGAAAGAAAATGTCGGAGCTTGGAACCATGAGCTTACGGCGTTATCTCCTCAAAACTGTCACATTTTTTACGGCCTTTATCTCTCTGTTCCCAAGCTGTTGAATAAAATAGGCTTAGCCGCTGCCAATGGCAATATTATGGACAGCCTGTCAAGATGTTCCCCAGCATGATTCTGACTATTGACAAGAGAATGGATCTGTTTTCCATTTATCGTGAACCTTTTCCCATTATCGTCCCGACGGTACTAACGCAAGAAAAGGAAATGTTATTTTAAAAGCAACTTTATTGACAAAGAATTCAATACGCAAGAATATAATTTTTTTGGTCACATTTACAACTCAGTAAGCCTAGGCGCACGTTAGCCAATCTTGATCATCCGCCTACTTACTTGGTGACATCATGACACCCAGAGTCAATAAGAAAAAGACCAGTTGGCGAGAGGGCGAGATCTCATAGAAACTATTAGCAGAAAGGTTTCAATAATGGTCAATTTGCACTTTGAGGCACGGGAGGCTCCAAGAAACCACTGTTAGCATGGAGCGGAAAGTGGTAAACAATACCGGTTTG
The DNA here is from genome assembly GCA_963931925.1 of Onchidella celtica. Lineage (NCBI taxonomy): Eukaryota > Metazoa > Mollusca > Gastropoda > Systellommatophora > Onchidiidae > Onchidella > Onchidella celtica. Next base: position 9,682,255 of record OZ007578.1, on the reverse strand, counting down.
TGCATTTCCACGGGGCGTAAGAGCTTACAAACGGCTCTAAATAGTTTCAATCAGCTCAAAAAATAATATGAACAAACCACAGTAAACAGATATGTACACTATCTTTGGTGAAGACGGTCTCTTTCAATTCTTGTTTACAGCAGCGATCTAGTTTCGCGATTTGGCGAAAGTGAGATCTTACTATAAATACATACTCTCTGTTACTAGTCACCACGTCACTACCCAAGCTAGTTGGCCAGTTAAGATCTGCCACTAGGCGGCTCAGCTAAATTTAATGTTAATATTTTTTTTTTCTGAAGTCCCACTATTTTTCGTGACAGAATTATTTATCACTGGCGTAATCAAGGTATTTTTATCGCCCTTGCATTTCTCCATCTCTCCCACAGTTTTCATGCAAGCTATCTTTATTCCGGCTGATTTAGCTATTCTATTCATTATGTAACTGTAGAGATAATTACATTAGAGGTCCACGTCCCGCTTGAACACACTGTGGTAATGTCAAATCTTGCATAATATATTTCATGAAATAAGGGAATTTTAGCAAATCTTTCCCACGAAAGTACTCAATTGCAGATGTGTCTGCACTGCAAGGCTCCCAGAAAAATAATTTTGATAAAAACGAAAAAAAAAAAAATAGACTACCAACCCAGAACACCCAAAACATACACAAATACCTACAGAAGCACCCGCTATTAATTGATCTATTTACCTGTTCATTTTTTCTTTTTTTTTGTTGATGTTGTTATTGTTGTTCTACTTGTGTCTATACGTGTAGAGAAATCGGTAAACTACTTGACCCAGTTCACATGTTCTTAAAACATGAACACAAACGACGTCCATGTGCATTATAAAAATTGCTACGTCAGTTTAAACTCCTCACTTGCATGGTAAGAATTACAACCTGCACTTCATTCGATCTCTGTCGTAAAAACTGAAATATTGATCTCAAGGCCACACCATCCTACCCACGTCCAACTCCTCACTACTCCTTCCTTCCGTCATCCCCCGGGGTCGAGATTGCAGCATCTGCACTGAAGTTCACAGTCGCTGTTCTATAAATATCAACAACATTTTTCAAGTTGTTCAAGAGAACCTAAAATTATCCAAGATCTTGGGAAGATAAAAAAAACTGCTAAATTCAGCACGACTTCCAACATGTAATCTTCAAGAGTTCACCTTTGTATTATAATACTATGGAATGCCGTGCGGGTGTTTTTTTTTGTTTTTTTCACCTTATGTTTACGTGACGTAGGGGACTAATAAAATTTTGCTCGTTAACCATCGTCAACATCACAGATTCTCGAAGGAGCAAGGGAGGGGCAGGTACCTGGTTATCAGGGAAGGAATTTCAAACCAGAGGGGAAGTATTTTAGCCAGGGGAGGAATTGAGGAGGAGTTTCAGTAAGAGGCGGGACTCCAAGTTGGGGCACAGGGCCGTCTTCACATCATTATAGGCCCCTGGGTAAAGAAATAGGCTGCGGCCGCCTCCACCCCCCCCCCCCCGCATGCAACTATTCACAAACTCCCCCCCCCCCCCCACCCCACACTGCTCATAGGTGTAGCCACGTTCATGGGGTCCGTGGGGGTTTCGGGGCAACTGCCTAGTGTTACCATGCGTCAAGATGGCTCTGCTGGGGCGGGTGGAAGGGCCCCCCCCCCGTCATATCGCTCTGTTCTAGACCCTTTTCACTTCCGCGTTACGGTTGTTTGCAGGGAGCCGCACGGCTTCGAAAAGCACCGTGTAGGGCAAAAACCTCCACTTGCCTTAGTGATGGCATCTGAATATGTGCACAGTCTAAGCAAAGATGCATTTTTATGCCAGAAGCAGCACGTAACCGGTTTGTGCAGTTGGGTGCCCAACAAGAAAATGACATCGTCCACCGCTTTCTGCCCTACAAGTAGGGCACGCCGACATTTTGTTTGCAAATCACGTGCTATGGAGGACGGTAGATGAAAAGGGTCTATATTCTGTCTATCGTCTTTGCTTCTTCCTAGCACAGTGTGACCGTCATGGTACTGACGTGCTTTCCCCAAACTCAAACTCAGAACTGGGAAAGAATTATATTCTGCACACTCTATAGAAATTTTATAATCTATTGAAGTACGGATTTCTTTTTTCGTTTGATTGCAATTAATGAAGGGATTTGGTTTCATAAATTGCCTCAATAATTACCATTGTAAAAGTATATATGTTTCATAAATTGCCTCAATAATTACCATTGTAGAAGTATATATGGTTAAACAAATTATTAGACGACAATCCAGAGTGGGATATAGGAATTGAGGAAACAAAGTATCGCGAGGGGAAGAATGTGGTCGGGAAGAGCAGACTCGTGTAAAGCTGAAAATATACCCAGGTCCGATGGGAATTGTAGATCCCTATTTGAAACTGCTCATTGAACATGTTTGCTGTAATCTTTCATTAATCTTCTTTAAATGTGAATGGATCTGACGAAATCAGGCTTAAGGTGAAATACCAAATAACAGTGAAAACATCTCCAAACTAGGGAAATTTTCTGTGGAAGTTGAGATTTGCTTATAATGGGAAAGATAAGCCATTTTTCTGCTTTCAGATGAAATATGTTGCTAGATATATCGTCTTTGCAATATTTTATTTCGATATTTTAAAGAGGTGTAAAAAAATTTTCACCTCTGGCCCGGTTTCGTCCGACTATAACACTATGTTCTCCCCTGACTTTGTTTATAATGATATAAGATAAGATCAGATACGAATGACCCGATTATCCCATGACGGAAATTCACTTTCATAATAATATAGTGTTTAAGAGCAGAGCACTACACGGTACACACTTCTAAAACATCATTACATAGACATATCATCATAACTCAGTAATTGGCATATTACAAGAAGTATCACGGTGTGAAACCTTTGTAAAATATGACACCCATCTACCTACAACGTTGTTAAAAACATTCTTTATTCTAAATCAAAAGCCCCCCCCCCCCAAACCACCCCCTCCTCAAAATCGCAGGCCCATGCCAACTGCCTCCCCCCCCAACCTCCCCAGTTTTGACCTGCCTGAAACTCCGAGAACCACTGATCAACACAATGGTGTAGGCGGGCGTCACTAGATTTAATGTCAGAAGATTATCACAATAAGATTACCAAGTCAACACGCAAATAAAGCCTATCGGCGTGAGAAAGTGTACGGACAATTGCGGAAGGTTGTGGTATGTACTTTTAAATTTGTCCCATCGAAGAGTCCATTGTCCGTGATTACTATTGCTATTTCAAATTACAGACATTGGATTTGTGAGTCAGCATTGTGGTGTGTTGATGTGTTAAAATTATGACTTGAGAATAACAGATTTTCGCTGGGTAGAACTTATGGGGTGCAGACTGTTATAAAGGTAGTTTCAATATTTCTACATTACGGTCTGTATCCGATGTTTACACTAAGACTTGGCAGCAGGCTGTTTGGTGGAGGAGACATGAAAATGCTCCTTTTTCATCGTCAAAATAATGATTTTAATTCTTTCATCCCATTCTCTCTCTCTCTCTCTCTCTCCTTTTTTTCTTTCTTTCTCTCTCACTCTCCTTCCCCCCTTTCACTTTCAGTCTCTCTCTCTCTCCTCATCCTGCGCCAGTGTGTCTGTCTGTCTGTCTGTCTGTCACAATCTGCCTGTCCTCACACGATATCAGTATGTCCGTTTGTCTCTCTGTTTGTAACGGTCTCTCTCGCTCTCTCTCTCTCTCTTTCTCTCTCTCTCTCTCTCTTTCTCTCTCTCTCTCTCTTTCTCTCTCTCTTTCTCTCTCTCTCTCTCTCTTTCTCTCTCTTTCGCACACACACTCCGCATAGGCTATTAAAAGATACCTGTAAAATCTCTCAGCAGATCCTTGAACAAAAACAAATAAAATAGGCATAAATCATTTTCCTATACATAACTTTAAAAACAGCAAGCTGTTGTGTATGGTATAGTATTTTTTTTAGATTCCCTAACGAATGCAATAATAAAACTAATCTGAAACCCCCAGAAAGTGAGTAGTGGGCAAGACTATAGCGCTGAGTTCATTTCAAATTAAAAACTCATAGAAGGCAAAAATCGTTCATCAGTCGGGTCTCCTGTGAGGAAACCTTTGAACTAAAATGGGAATTTCATGCTGTCTATTGTCTTCCACAGAATCGGTTGCCATAAACAGTAATTTTCTATATTTACACTAGCTGAGGTACAGGGTCGGCCCTGCCCGGGCTAATTAATGGTGTTTATTAGTTTCAGTTATGCGCGACTGGGATGGCTGTTCTTCACCTCCCCCGCCCCTTCAGGTTTATTTCGTTGTTTGTTTGTTGTTAGATACGTCTTACTGCATTCCCTTGCGGCGTTACTGCCCTGCACATCCCGTCAACATTCGACACGAAGATCGTCTTGAAATGGCAAAAATCTCTGCACCGGGCAGTGTGTTTAACGTTGGACACATTGCAGGAAATGGTAACGTCATGGGCTATTGATTGTGTCAGTGTAAAAGAGAGGATCAGGTGTACAAAATTAGCGACACAAAGCAAAATCAAAGAAAATACTTCCCCATCATTTGGAGCCTCCAAATTTTAATGTAAGAGCAAAAGAAAACCTTCTGCAGGCCGGAAGGAAGGAGTCTTTAAAATTTCACGCAGATCAGAGCTGTATGTGCGGCGGTACGTATGGTTAGAAATGTAATTTTATATATATATATATAAATAGATTTTAAAAATTGCCACAGAAAGCGTGTGGGGTCACAGCAGGGCTTGACATAAAGCTACTGGTGAAAAAGAAAACTGTTTCGCAAAGCCTCACGCCAGAAACAGACGCGTTCGAAAATTATGCAATAAATTCTAAGAGATCGAAGATACGTAAGTAAAAGATCTTGCGATCACTAAGGCTGGAGGCACACTGAACCAAGTCCGTTTCGTCTCTGTTTTGACGCATTGTGAGAGTTCTGTCTTTCCGCCAATTGACTTTCAAGACAGATATGACGCGTGCGAACTAGTGAGACAGACCTGTTGCTGTCTCGCCAGTGCACGAGGTTCCATTTAGCTCCATAATTCACATTTCACACTAAAATCGAGACTAAAGCAGGTTTGATGCAGTTCGTCATCGGGCGTTACGACCTTCATGAGCAAATACAGTGGCAGACTTGCATTTTTGGGACCCTGGAGCTTGAAATGTTCTGGGGCCCCTTCGCACCAACAACAATAGGGCAATATTCAAAATTCACTCACTGGCAAAGGTTTCATCAGTTTCACACGCCACTGCTAAAATGGATACAAAAGCAGGCTTGATTCAGTGTACCATCGGCGTTGTGACTTTAATAAGCAAAAACCGTGGCGGACCTACATTTTTGGGACCCTGAAGCTTGAACTGTTATGAGGTCCCTTCGCAGCCAGCAGCTATAGGGCAATATCCAAAATTCACACATCAAAAAAGGTTTTATCAGTTTCATAGCAGATCCGACACTGCCAAAATGGAGATAAAAGCATTCCTACTTCGGGGTTAAGACTTTCATAAGCAAAAACAGTGGAGAACCTGCATTTTTGGGACCCTCAAGCTGGAACTGTTATTGGGCCCCTTTGGAACCAACAACAGTAAGGCACGATCCCATAATTCACTCAGTGAAAACAGTTTCTCCAGGGTCCTTCCGGGATTAGGGATCCTGAATCTTAAACTCCATTAGTTTCATAGTAGATCCGCCACTGCTAAAGTCGAGACGATGCGGGCTTGATTCAGTGTGGCCACCGGCGTGAAAACCTTCATCAGGCAAAATAAAAAAGAAAGAATAATAAAAATGAAATAAGTCTGGAATATATTAAACCAATACAATGCTGCCATCGTCACTGACATTTAAATGTCAGTAATTGTAAAGTGCAGGACCTAGTTCAGGTGTAAATGCCGATGGCTGTTGGCCCCGAAACATAAAGGTCTATCAACTTAGGATGGCGTAGGATGGCGAGGCTTTCTCCAAGTCGATCTGAAGAACGTGGGTGATATTAAGTGCTTATGAATGTCTGGTAAGAGGGTGATTTGCAGTGTAGTTTCCTCTACAAGATGAGGGGGCTGATTACTTGATAATACACTTGATTCAAGTGTTTGATATTTACCTGATTGTTTTGCTGTTTGGAATCAAGTCACTCTTGAACTCATGAACTCTTGCGCAATTATAACAATAGATAGATAGATAGATAGATAGACTGACAGACAGACAGGCAGGTAGGCAGACTGGCAGACAGATAGATAGACAGATTGGCAGACAGGCAAGCGGAAGGACGGAAAAATAGACGTATGATAGACAGAATATTAAATAGACATAATTACAGATAGAAAGACAAAATAACGTTCGGAGGGGTGGGTGGGCGGGCGGACATGTGAACAGATAGATAGATAGACAGAAGACAGACAGACAGACAGACAGACAGACAGACAGACAGACAGACAGATACATCATGTAGATAGATGAGACAGCCTGACAAACTATGGAAAGCCGCTTGATAAACTATCGTAAGTCGGTTTCTACAAATTTTTCAGGAATTCCAAGAAAAGAAAAACAACACTAATAATTAACTTTCTTTGTCGGACTTATTAACTGCGATCTTTTAAAAAGTTATTTTTAGCTTTGGAGTTTAGAATTTAAAACCCCATCTTTTACCACAGCCTGCTGGCTGTCAGGGGTTACTACCAGCATGCCAAATATCTCAATTTGCTTTTTAAGGGTAGAGTTGAGACAGTTCACCGCGCGGCCATCCAAATAGAAATCAGTTCCGTAAGGTTAAGTGTAATAATAATAATAATAATAATATTACATAGCATTTATATAGCGTTCCATCCTGTTAACGACCAGACTCTAAGTGCTTTACAAAAAATATATAAATCACACACACAATACACAGGCATACTCAGGAAACCAAAAAAAAAAAAGGCAGTGGCTACGTTTACGGCAGATTACGCTCATACCCCAATAGAAAAAAACAAAGAAAGAAAGCCCTGCTGCACGAACGGGAGTAAAGCCGAATAAAGAAAAATGGTGAGTTGTGTTCACCGGCTGCCGTGAACGTCGCCACTGTGAAAAATGTGACAAAACAACAACAACAACAAAAAAGATTACTCTTCAGCTGATGTTTAAAAGTCATAAAATTGTCAGTCTCTCTCTCTTATAGAAACTATCAGGCCAAACGCGGGTTTCCATTCCGATACAGGACAAAGAGCGACATTTGAATCCAATGAGTTACATTTCGTGACCTTAGGTTTTGTTTGTTCTATCTCCATTTGCTGAAACACTGGCGATCTTTTGGTATGTAGACGAGGTTTAACAACTGGCACACTTTGACACTTGTTTAAAATGCGTTGTGCCACTTGTCAAGCTGTTTTACCGTTCGATATATTCCAATTCCTAATGATAATACTATGGGGGATCCGTGCGTACGAGTAACAACATAATACGAGTAACATAATACTATTGCTGTTGTTACCCGTACGTACGTACCCCAAAAATTTTGGGCCAGACACACATCCCGTTTACGTACCCATCCCTAACGCCGCTCTTATCCTCAACCCTAAATCTTATCGAATCCCTAACCCTGCCCCCTAACCCTTTCAACCAAATAACAGGAGGAAAACAAACAGAAAATCTGAAAGAATAATTAATTGAGACTATTGCTAAGGCTATTAATTCGGGGGGAGCTCTTTAGCTCTGGGGTCACAAAAGGCTTTAAAATATGTACCCCTATTGCAAAAACCTTGGGCTACGTACGTAATTGTCACAAAAATCTAATACTAAAGGCGCGAAAGTTTAACATCGAATTTCTCAGCTGCGCAAAAAAAATGGAGTTGGAACAAACAAGAACAGCAGAGGTCGCGATTTGGCAAATTCCAATAAATAAGGCTTTTAACCTCATTTTGCTAATAGATGTTTATTCCAAAACACGCACTTTCAATTTGGTGTGAATGCTGCTAAGCGATAAGCGGATTTTAACTATTATCGTTTTAATGAATCTTAGATGTGCATTCCGATACAGGCGTGGATTGATTGATGGGCGGACTGATGGCTGGTGATTTAAATTCTGGACCAATGAGTGGATGAATAGTCCCTCTCTCTCTCTCTCTCTCTCTCTCTCTCTCTCTCTCTCTCCCTCTCTCTCTCTCTCTCTCTCTCTCTCTCTCTCGTAATATTATAATAGTAGAAAATGACGCCCCCATAATGCACATTTGTCATCTACCTACATTTTCCTTTCCCTCCGACTTCTCATTTTCACTCTTTCATCAACATCTATCTCCTCTCATCCTCCTTTTGAACTCCTGTCCCTCTCTTTCTACTTCCCTGCTGCTTCCTCTCGTTATTGCCTCCTGCCCTATTATTATCACATACTCCCGTTCTCTCCATCCTCTCTTTCTCTCTCTTTTCCCCAAATCTCTCACATCCCCTCTCTCTCTTTCTTTCTCTCATTCTCTCTCTTTCTCTCATTTCCTCTCACCCTCTCTCCTTGACCCTCCCCTCCCCTCTCTTCCCTCCCTCCTGGCTCACTCTCTCCCGTCTGTCCCTCTCCCTCTTCCCCCATCATGGTGTCCCCTCCCCTGGTGGTCGTGGACAAAATGTAATTACAGTATGAGTGGGAGTAAACACACTAGGAGTGGATTGTCCCACTTGTCACTTTTCTCTCACATATTGATCCATCATCTGTGGTGTCTGTGCATGTGTGGGTGTGTGTGTGTGTACACTTCTATGGGGCTGTATCTGTATATTGTGCATGTGTTTGTGTGTTTGAAGAAAGCAGAGGCGGAGGGACTGAGAAATGTCTGAATGAACTGGTGGGAATCTTTTAACCTAGGAGCCAAGTGTATATGAAGCAGATAGATAGATAGATAGATAGATAGATAGATAGATAGATAGATAGATAGATAGAGAGATAGATAGATAGATAGATAGATAGTAGATAGATAGATAGATAGATAGATAGATAGATAGATAGATAGATAGTAGATAGATAGATAGATAGATAGATAGATAGATAGATAGATAGATAGATAGTAGATAGATAGATAGATAGATAGATAGATAGATAGATAGATAGTAGATAGATAGATAGATAGATAGATAGATAGATAGATAGATGGATAGATAGATAGATAGACAGATAGATAGATAGATAGATAGATAGATAGATAGATAGATAGATAGATAGATAGATAGTAGATAGATAGATAGATAGATAGATAGATAGATAGATAGATAGTAGATAGATAGATAGATAGATAGATAGATAGATAGATAGATAGATAGATAGTAGATAGATAGATAGATAGATAGATAGATAGATAGATAGATAGATAGATAGATAGATAGATAGATAGTAGATAGATAGATAGATAGATAGATAGATAGATAGATAGATAGATAGATAGATAGTAGATAGATAGATAGATAGATAGATAGATAGATAGATAGATAGATAGTAGATAGATAGATAGATAGATAGATAGATAGATAGATAGATAGATAGATAGATAGATAGATAGATAGATAGATAGATAGATAGATAGATAGATAGATAGATAGATAGATAGATAGATAGATAGAAAGATTAGATAGATAGATAGATAGATAGATAGATAGATAGATAGATAGATAGATAGATAGATAGATAGATATATAGATAGATAGATAGATAGTAGATAGATAGATAGATAGATAGATAGATAGATAGATAGATAGATAGATAGATAGATAGATAGATAGATAGATAGATAGATAGATAGAAAGATTAGATAGATAGATAGATAGATAGATAGATAGATAGATAGATAGATAGATAGATAGATAGATAGATAGATAGATAGATAGATAGTAGATAGATAGATAGATAGATAGATAGATAGATAGATAGATAGATAGATAGATAGATAGATAGAAAGATTAGATAGATAGATAGATAGATAGATAGATAGATAGATAGATAGATAGATAGATAGATAGATAGATAGATAGATAGATAGATAGATAGATAGATAGATAGATAGGTAGATAGATAGATAGATAGATAGATAGATAGATAGATAGATAGATAGATAGATAGATAGATAGATAGATAGATTAGATAGATTAGATAGATAGATAGATAGATAGATAGATAGATAGATAGATAGATAGATAGATAGATAGATCTTTAAAAATCAGTAAAGAAGTAAAGACATATCGATGGACACAGGAGAAAACCGGCCAAGTCGAAATAAGCAAGTGTTACAGGAGAAACAAAAAACTGCCGCTAAAACTAATGGGAAATGGACCTAACCTGGTTTGATCACACCCTTATTTTGAGTATTTCTACTGGATAATGGTAAAAGCTACTTTGACATACGATGCAGGATGCCAGGCTTCATAAATTGGTACTATATGAAGTAATGTGAACTTTTTGGACTTGGCCGGTTTGCGCCTGACACCATCGCTATCTATCTCTCTCTAGAAGTGGAGCATCCTTGTTACTGTTGCTGTGGATAGAGATAATGCTTATGTCGGTGCCCGACCCTCTTCCCACACCAACCGCCGCCACTCTCTCTTATCTTCCCTACAACAGAGAGAGAAAGAGAGGAACAAGTTACGGGAAGTTCAGAAAAAAAAAAAGAGAAAGACAAGTCCATTCATTGCATAATCACGTTAGAGAGAAAAAAAATGACAGCTGATGAATAAAACCTAGCAAAACGTCAACTTATGAATGTTCACAGGGATTGGCTGTTTCGAAATGGAAAACCTGTGCATGTGGTCATAGAAATGTTCTTTAATTAACAGGAAACAACAGCCAACAAGAACAACAATGAACAGCACATTTTTAAGACATAAACATGTGAATTAAAAGTTAGAGATTGTGAAAACAAGTTGTGGCGTATTTAGGAAAGAAGGAAACGAAAGAAGAGTTTTGTGATGGCACGTGATTAGAAAGCAGAAAAGAAAAATTGTTATTTTTAAATAAGAAAGAGAGAAAGAGAAAGAGGTACCGAGAGAGAGAAAGAGACAGAGAGGCGGAGGGAGAGAAATAGGCAGAGAAAGGCAGTGAGGGAGAGAGAGAGAGACGGAGAGAAAGAAAGAGATAGAGAGAAAGATGGAGAGAGAGCTAGAGCAAGAGACACGGAGAAGGAGAAAAAGACAGAGAAAATCTGAACTGTCCCAAAATAGCAAAAGGAACAGGGGAAAAAATTATTTCATATGCCAGTATAGCAAGGAACTGATCTCTCTGTTTAAAATTTGTATAAACATGCATTCAAAAATAGCAAGGGCCGTAGGAAAAAATTGTGCTAAACACTTTTTGTTGCTGGTGGCTGTGTTTTTTTAATTTTTATTATTATTCAGGATCGATACCTCAGCTAGCTTCTTTACTTCACGTTCACCCGCTAAAAATAGAAATGCATTAGGTTTAACTGGCAAATTGATCTGTAAAGGTATCGGCATGCCAGGGCACACGCAGCTCCATTACCGGCTCTCCGCGTCACACCGACGACAATCCCAGACCTCTGTCTTCCTCCTTCACGACCTCTCCTCCACTCCCTCCCTTTTATCCCATGACAGAGACAAAATGATGTGCCGTTTGACGACAAACTGGTTGAGCACATTCTCCCCCTCTCCTTCCTCCCAAATGTTTTTTTTTTTTTGGTCGCTTTTCCTCTCCCTCTTTGTATTTTGCAGCCCATTTTACCCCATTTCACTGTCTCTCATATGTTTGCGTTATCTGGCTCACCGTATTTATTGCTAACCTTAGCATGCAAGTCCTCTTATCTGGTTATCTCTCATTCTGTCCTTCTTCACTCTCTCTGTCTCTGTCTCTGTCTGTCTCTCTCTCTCTCTCTCTCGTTTTTTCTATCTTCCTCTTTCCTCTTTCCTCTTTAACAACTTGACGACATCTATCTATCTATCTATGTATCTATCTATCTATCTATCTATCTATCTATCTATCTATCTATCTATCTATCTATCTATCTATCTATCTATCTATCTATCTATCTATCTATCTATCTATCTATCTATCTATCTATCTGTCTATCTATCTATCTATCTATCTATCTATCTATCTATCTATCTATCTATCTATCTATCTATCTATCTATCTATCTATCTATCTATCTATCATCTCTCTGCCTGTCTGGCTCTGCGCTGTACTATCTGACACAGCGTGCTATCAGTGCCAGACCATAACTGTAAAAAAAATAATAATAATAATTCTAAAATGCTTAATCCTCTCCTAATCAGTCCGAAGAATCTCGAAGCATTTCTCTACTTTAGAGTATGGTTAAATCCGTAACATGTGTTCGCACCTTCTCGCACTAGGCCATGGGACCAAACTTGTAGCTTGTCATTCCCTTACTCACCTCAGGGCATTTTTATATATATTAACAAAAACTGAGTAAAAATAATAATAATACAGAAACTTCTGAAAATCACTTCCCCCTTTATATATATATATTGCAGAGACTTGCAACAGCCATACTATGTTTTCGATCTATCCTCCCCCCCCCCGCCCCCCCCCCCCCCCGGTTTGTCTTTATATTAGTGCAGCGAGTGAGATCTGCCCAGCAACAACTAAAAAGCCATTCGTTCATTCACCGGCCTGAGCAGTAGGGTACAAGCTAATGGCACGGGAGGGATGGAACAGACAGAGCTATGACAAAAAACGTCTATTAAATTGTCCAAAGTGAATTTTTAAAGAAATGTTCGTTTTTTTCCAGCCTGTCATCAATAATGAAGGAATTCTGAGGAAGTACGGGATTTCCATCCATCCATGCTGTGGATGGCACGTGCCCGCACTCAACGGGGTTCATCAAAATTCATAAACAAATCCCAGCTCGCTCTCTCTCTCTCTCTCTCTCTCTCTCTCTCTCTCTCTCTCTCTCTCTCTCTCTCTCTCTCTCTCTCTCTCTCTCTCACTCATTCCCTTTCTGCCTCTCTTTTGCTATTCTGTGTGTCCGACTGTCTCCCATTCTATTTGTCTCTCTCTCTCTCTCTCTCTCTCTCTCTAACTCTCTTCATTATTCACCACGTCTTTCATTCTTTCTCCTATCTCCTCCTGTCTCTCTCACGCACATACACAAATAAACACAATAATAAATATTATTTTACAAGTTTGAAATTTTTAGGTTCAATATAGTCATGATATATTTAGGTGTCTTGATGAACCCCACCCCACTTCCCACCCCACACACACACACACTCACTGCCTTTTTTTTTTTAAAGTTGTACATGTTCTTTTTTTAACACCAAAACAACCAAAAACTCTTACCCCCCCCCCCTTTGAAAAAGAACAAAAAAATCAGATGTTAACATTATAACATTGCCAGATTACAACATTCTAACATGGCCAGATTATAACATCATAACATTACCAGATTATAACGTTCTAACATGGCCAGTTTACAACATTATAACATAGCCAGATTACAACATTATAACATAGCCAGATTACAACGTTCTAACATAGCCAGATTACAACGTTCTAACATGGCCAGATTACAACGTTTTAACATGACCAGATCACAACATTATAACAAGGCCAGATTACAACATTATAGCATTGCCAGATTACAACATTCTAACATAGCCAGATTACAACGTTCTAACATGGCCAGATTACAACGTTTTAACATGACCAGATCACAACATTATAACAAGGCCAGATTACAACATTATAGCATTGCCAGATTACAACATTCTAACATAGCCAGATTACACGTTCTAACATGGCCAGATTACAACGTTTTAACATGACCAGATCACAACATTATAACAAGGCCAGATTACAACATTATAGCATTGCCAGATTACAACATTATAACATGGCCAGATTACAACATTATAACATGGCCAGATTACAACATTATAACTTTGCCAATCTAGGCTGACACATTTTAGATAAAATAAAATAATAATCTAGACAAAATTATTAAGTTTGCGTGAAACCAGATCCAGATCAGACACAGACCATCCGCCCCTGAGAGGATATCCTCTTCACAGCATTCATGTCTATGAATGACAGAATAAAAACTCCAACAGATCAAAGTCCGAATTCGGCAAAACACTGGCAGTCAAAGTTCAGTACATCGGATACCAGTGGAAAATCCCAGAATTCCTGCCTGTGGCACAGTTACTATGAAGTTCCGCCAGTGACCGCTCCCTAGAGGACTATCGTCTTCATCGGTCATTTCCGATCTCACCCACAATATACCCGACCTACCCAATCCCCTGACCCCCTGAAGCAATCACTCTCAATTACGGATTTATGGCAAGCGGGGCCACGGCTGATCTTCTGGGACTAAAAGCCGTAAGTGCAAAATTAAATTAGCCTTGAAGTTTTGACATCGTACCAAGAAATATATATATATTTTTTTTTACAACCACAGAAAATCTATCAGTTTTATTTATTTATTTAAGTATTTATTTATTTATTTGTTCTTTTTGTTCATTTATAAACGTCATTTGTTTATTTTCTTTGTTTATGCATTTATTTGTTGATTGATTGATTGATCGGTTGATTGATTGATTAATTAATTGATTGATTAATTAATTGTTGATTGATTGATTGATTTGTGTGTTTATTTATTCATTTAGTAACTTTCAATATACCTAAACTTGAATCACAAGTTTTACTCTTTTGTTATGCTGAAGGCAAATTTCCAGAACGGTCTCCATTTTCTCAGAACACGAGTGGTCACTGATTTTTCATGTCTGTGTGTATGGGCGTGGGGAGATGAAGGTATGATAATTGTCAGTCACTGGGAATTGTACTATGTCTCTTTTTCACATCTTGCTTACTCAAGGACAGCAAAAACGTTTTTGTAACAATTTGAGAAACATCGACATAATAGTCAATGGTAAACAATAGGCAGTTCTGACAGGGGGACAAGGTGGTCTAGAGGCAAGGTGCTCGCCTCTCATGCCAAGGGTCCCGGGTTCTAAACCCGGGCAGTGCAGGCATGTTGGAAAGTGGATTTTTCTCATATTTTCAAGTCCCTGGTCCTATTGGGGGGTAGGATCGAGTAGTTCTTGGAATTTGGATTTTTCTCATATTTTCAAGTCCCTGGTCCTATTGGGGGGTAGGATCGAGTACCTAGTCTTCTCGGATAAGGACGAAAAAATTCGGAGGGCCCGTGTGCACGTTGCGCACGTTAAAGATACCTTGGCAGTTGGAAATCGTAAAGAGCAGGCCGAAAGGCCGCTGCCCGGGCAAAATTGAAATTAATAGATTAAAATTTATCCATATCATCTCCCCCCCCCCCCCCCCCCCGCCAGAACAAGAAATAATAAAACAAGTAAAGTGAGGTGTAAATGCCAAGGACAGCGAAACCTCCTAAAATAAAGACCTCAAATCTTAGGCAGTTCTGAGCTCCTCATTATTGAAGTTTCTTTCAGAATATAAATAATTCTTATTTTTCTTTGCTCTTCTAGAAGAGATTTCCTTTGTTCATCCCCCCACCTCCAGCCTCATTCTTACGCTCCTCTTCCCTACAAAAATTTTACTATCTTTCTTGCTTTTCCCGTCTCAGTACCGGTCATTCCGTCGTGTCGGTTCTAGAACAATCGAACACTCAATTTGAGACCATGACAAATCGCCGCATCAGAACCTGTTTCTTGTTGTCCGCTGGGGAATTACTTGGTCATTTGTACAGCAATGAACTTGCAGACTCTGTTGGTCAGGATTGCACACGATAATGTATCTTCGACTTCAAGGAGTCGCAGTCAGCTTGTACAGCCGAATATTTCACTGCTACGTCATTGAGTATTATCACTGATTTGGAGCCATCCGTACGCTCCATTTTTGGCAAGTTTTGATTCCCCCCCCCCCCCCCCGACCTCCTTTTACACTTTTCACACCCTTGGCTTCAAACACGTCTCTTCCCATACGGTCTTAAATTGTTGAATGTCCACGACAAGACTGATATTCTGAAAAATGTTAAATGACATTTTGCACGTATTTTTTTTTATTTAGTTACTATTTAGTAGAAACATGATTTGCATTTTGTAATAATCCTGCATTCTATATTGTTTTAAGAGAATGTCGATAAAACTATTCAACTAGTTAATTGATTACCATAACTGGAACACGTACTTAATTGTTTTACAGGCCCAATCCCCCCTCCCCCCCCCCACCCCCATTTATGCTTTTCATACTCTACGCTGAGGGCACCCTGCCATTCTTCCCCCTCCCCCCCCCCCCAGCATAATATACTTACTGATGGCTCCTGGGGCCAACAGCAATGTCAGTTGTATAAAAGTTGTAGATGGACCAGGGGAGTTGGACAACGTAACAACAAAATTTCACATGACTGATAGGATCATAGACCAGTTGGATCAGTGTAAAACTACACTCGGGAGAAGGAAAAGAAATAATTAGAGATCATAATTACATGAAATAGTTTTAATTCCTTTAAGCAGCATTATAGAAAACTATTAGTATTTGTTCTTCATAGACGATGTTGTTAAGCTTAGAAATAAAGGTGAGTAAGATCTCTCTCTCTCTCTCTCTCTCTCTCTCTCTTTCTGTGTGTGTGTGTGTGTGTGTGTGTGTGTATGTGCGTGTGTGTGTCCCTCTCTCTTTGTTTCTCCTTCTCTCTTTCTTGCCCTGTTCTCTTTGTCTCTCTCTCTCTCTCTCTCTCCCTCCCTCTCTCTCTCTCTCTCTTTCTCTGTGTGTGTGTGTGTATGTGCGTTTGTGTGTCCCTCTCTCTTTGTTTCTCCCTCTCTCTTTCTTGTCCTGTCCTCTTTGTCTCTCTCTCTCTCTCTCTCTCTCTCTCTCTCTCTCTCTTTCGCCTTGTCCTTTTTTTCCCGCCCTTCTTCCCTCTTCTCACCCAGTTTCACACACACACACACACACACAAACTACTGCTTTGTTATTCCAATACGGGATGCATTCTACTTTCATCACACGAGTCCTATTTAGTCCCTCAGATTAGCAACACATCTAAAAATGTAACTGGAATGCAAATTTTATTAGACAAAATACCCTTGGGCAAAGGAGCTTCACTGAACACTGTTACTCGTGAATCGAAACATTCCAGCCTTTACTACAAACA
Source organism: Onchidella celtica (assembly GCA_963931925.1). Taxonomy (NCBI): domain Eukaryota; kingdom Metazoa; phylum Mollusca; class Gastropoda; order Systellommatophora; family Onchidiidae; genus Onchidella; species Onchidella celtica. The sequence goes on along the minus strand of OZ007578.1, from coordinate 9,665,224 downwards.
GTAAAACAGACTTATGGTTGTATCGACCGCAAAGCTCGCCAAGCGAGTAGTTCAATCCTCAGCGTGTCCATCAACTATTCAACCCTCAACAATAAGGCCCACCGCGCGCTGAATCAGTTCTGTTTTGCCTCTGTCTTGTGGACTATGGATTCAAACAATGACACCTCTGGAATCAATGAGTCTGAAACAAAGTCTGTCTCACTGGTTGATTCCAGGAGGAGCTTAAGTCTGAGTCTAAACCTACGCAAAACAGAACTGATTGAGTGTATCACCAGTCTAAATGCCATATTGGAAGATGCCAGTGGAAATCACCGCTGGACAGAACCGTTTTGACGCATGGGTACACTGGGCTATTGTCCAGGCGCTCCAAAGGTTTAGGGGGCCCCATACATGCAAATTTACACCGGTTTTCGAAACGAGAGGCCGCAGCTATAGCTTTGCCCAGGGGCCCATGACTTCATGACGGCCCCCGGTGCTGGGTCAAAGTTTCAGGACAAAGACCATTATTATAACTGCTATAACCTTCAGATTCTCTGTGTTCTACGTTTGAAATACTACACCAGACTACACTGGAAACAGGAACAGCAGCATTAGAACCGACTTCAAAGTTCACTTGCAATGTCTGCGGAAGCGACTGCCATGCCAGGATCGGACTGCTGAGCCACACGACTCTGCCCTCAACACGTCTGAAACGGTCAATCTAAGGCGATACCACTGATCTCCCGAGACAGACGGAAGCCTTCTTACTTACACCACAGATAATTAATAATCCATTGCTTTATATTGGAACGTTTTCGACATGATCAGAAAATACTTTATTTATATTTCTTTATTTATTATTTATTAACTTCTTTTGTTTACTTTTTCTGTTTGTTCTTTCTTTTTTACCTGTTCATTTATGTATTTATTTATTTATTTATTTATTTATTTATTTATTTATTTATTTAATTATGTACTGATTTGTTAATTTATTAATTCTTTTATCATTATTATTGTTGTCATTATTATTTTATTATTATTAGATCATTTTTATCATTTGTATTTTTCATTATTAGTTGCCTTTATGGGACTGTTTTGAATCCGTTTTTGCAAACTTCATTATTATTTTTTAGCCGACGAATTCTTTGCGTGGACATTAGAAGATTAATACTGCGAAGTTCATAATCGGTACAGTCGGGAAAGCAAAGAAAAACCGTTTAATATTTTCCAGATCACTGGAGCTATCGGGGAAATGCTTTCCGTGATAATTAGTAAATAAACATTCGATGGACTGATAAGAGATGGTCGAAATGCCACTCATTCAGTCCATCTGACTCGGTGATTCTCAAAAGAGAACCATTTTTGGCTCCCATGGAAAGAATTTCCAACTAGAGGAAGGAATTAAAAGCGTGGGGAGGAGTTGGTGAAAAACCTATTAGATGACAACGCAAAATAGGGGAGGATTTAAGGAAGAATATTGTTACAAGCTCGTACGCTCCCCAATTTTTGTCACTAAGTGTTCGTATTTTACATGTAAAGCCTTTTGGTGACTTCACAGCTAGAGAGCTCCTCCCGAAATGGTCCTAACAACAGCCTTAATTAATTATGACTGATTATTCTTTCAGAGTTTCTTTTTGTTGTCCTCCTTTTTGTAGTTAAAATGGTAAGGGGCAGAGTTAGGGATTCGATAGCCTTTAGGGTCGGGGACAAGGACGGGGTCGGGGATAGGTTCGCACATGTAGGCGGCCCGCGTGATTTTTTTCCGTACGAGCTTTAGCAAATTCAGGAGCGGGGCAGCAACACATCCCCAAACATAGGACAGCTCCAACACATCCCAGGGATTTTCGGTGACGTTCAGAGTCATATCAGGCACAGTCCAGAGATTGCAGCACCCATGGCAGTGTTCGATAGGAAGAGAAATCCCTTAGCTGATGACCTGTGTTTGGGGATGTGTTGCTGCCCCGCTCCTGAATTTGCTTAAACTCATACGGAAAAAAATCAGGCAGGCTCCCCTAGTGCAAAACGCTTGAAGTGCCACGTACTTATAACAAGAGCCTTTCAGGAAAGCTAGGATTGCAAGGGGAGAAATGTGGTCCAGAAATCGGAGAACCTCTAATCTGACAGAACTATCGTACTTCGAACTTGTTCGGCTACGTTATATGTAGTTATAACATTGTGGAAAAACATAAAATACATACCCTTAAAAGCGCATGTGCTGCTAACAAAACCAATTTCACTATTTCTTCATTATATTACAAACTTAAACTCACCCCCCTCCCCTCCATCCAGGGTCTCCTACGGTTTTCAAAATATGACATGACCATTCAAGCATACCGCGACCCCACCCGACCCAACCCCTCATCCAAGAATAGGCTATGTATTTTAGAATGCCCCCCCCACCCCCACCTCCTATTCTATTGAACTACACTATTTCTAGTTAGGTCAGTCTGTGAATTGTTCATCCGAATCTCTGTTTCCCCGCGCACACAGGGATAAGTGACGTAATTAACAGGTGATTAGCGCGGCATTGAGGAGGAGTGGTGGAAGTGTGACTGAGCTTGCCAACTCGGCCCTTGACCAAATGCTGACAACCGAGTGAGTCATTCATAGATGTTTAGAATGTGTGCTTTCTAGTGTTCAATAAAATGAACGAGACCCGCGAGGGAGAGAAAATGCCAATTAATGAATGTAAAAACGACATGTTTTCAGGCTTTTAATAATGCTCTGTTTCCTCTTTTTGTTTTCTTTCCTTCTCATTTGTTTAATTTTCTCTCGATCCTTTTTTCATTTTTATTTAGTTTTATGTTTTCCATAGGCTCTATTTTCATCCTCAATCTTCCCGTTCTTCTAATTCTTTTTCCTCTTCTTATCTCTCTCTCTCTCTCTCTCTTTCTCCCTCTCTCTCTCTCTATCTCTCATTCTATTTTCTATAATTCTTCTTCTTCTTTCTCATCTCCCTTTCTCTTTATTCGCCGTGTGTCTTTCCCCAACCTCTTCCGTTTAAGTTTTTTTTTTTCTTCTCCTCTTTCCTCTTTCTCCTTTCACCTTTAAAATAACACGGAAAATATCAAGAGCACATAACTCGTCCTTTGTTTCTTAACAGAATGAGACAGTTCAGGGGGACAATCCATCCAAAAAGTACGTAGACTCCATGTTTGCTATGTTTGGCCCCCCCCCCACCCACCCCCTTTCAGCTCAGCCTCTAACCCCACCGCAACTGCCTGTGTACGCTTTTCATTCGCTTGACTTCAGCCTAAACCTGGGTTCTCATGTATACGGAAACGGAAACGGCAACGTCAAAGAGCCTTCAAGTAGTGAAATAGAAAGAATGTTTCCTCACGCCGTTTCCGTACACATGGAAACACTCTTTCATTTTACTATATGGGGGGATTTTTGGCCGCTTCCGTTTCCGTACACATGAGAACCCAGCCTCACCCCTTCCCCTCACCTCCCCCACCGCGGGTGGTTGGTAGACGCTCCTGGCAGGGTCTCTTTCTGTCCTATCGTTCTGTTCTATTCCCATCTCATGTCTTGCTGTCTCCTAGCACAATGTGGGCGTCATTGGGTCCACGGGAGTTCTTTTACCCTCTCCCTTGTTACCACAGGGCCGATCGGCCCATCATGTTATGCTGAAGACTTCCTCACTGCCGATATATCGGCTTTACCATTTCATGCTCAAACTGCCGTGAAGCCGATATATCGGCTAACATTGTTCCACCATATTTTGCAATCCTAATGTTATACTACTTCCAACTGTTTTTCTACCCGATAATCCATTAGTCTGGTAGTCTAAAAGAAAGAAGGGCGTACGGGCTTGGCAGCAAAAGGCTTAAACTCAAACTCAAACCCAACCCTCCCCTCACCCCTTCTTCATTAGACAAGCTCGCTGCTATTAGAATATTGGGTGGTCAATGACGGCCTTCCTTGATGTTTGAAAACTTTAATTGGCATTTTTGCCTGAACTATTTGATTGCTTCATTACAGGCATGCTTTTTAGATAGATAGTCTACGTAACTGATTCACTTCAATAAGCCACTCTCAGCGGTTCACACGAAAGAGTACTCAGGCCAAATGGAGCATGAAATTACGCACAGACTAAATGTTCTGTTTTTAAATTTCCAATTATTAATCTGGCATTTGCCATATCTCACATTGTTTTCTGATAGCCATAGTACTAATCCTTGACTTTCTGAATGGGTATTATGAGAGCTGCAGTCATCTTAAGAGAACTCTAGGAGTGAGTCAGTTATGTTGCTGAGAGAAAAAAAATAGAATCAAATTCCCCCCCCCCTCTCCCCCCCATGCACACTTTCTGTACGATGGAGAGAAATCCCAACCCATCCAAACTCTGAGCGGACATATTTTATCGACGACCCTGATTGCGTAATGGTATCAACACATAATGTCAAAGATAGCCTAAAAAGGTAAAAGATCTTTGATGAAAAAACAACAACAACAACAGCAAGACAAAAGTCAGAGGAAATGAAAAACTATAACTAGCAAAGATTTTGTGAGCTCACGGGCAAGAAGTAAGTGATCCCAATGACTTTTAAGCGCGCAAGACTACGGTAAAATGACAGTAATTTCAGATGACGACATTTACTCGTGTGTCACAAATATTAAACTTCCGGGTTCTGCGATAGTGGGAGAGGTTACAGATAACTGTCTAATCAAATGATTGAATTTGTCACTGAATGGCTAATGGACGTAAGGTAAACAAAAAGAGGGACTGTGATAACGACAACCAGCCAGGCATTTAGAAGGGGTTAAAAGGCAAAAGGGCGGACTGTAAGGAAAACTAGACTTGACGGTGAAAGGATGAAAAGATATTCAATGACCGATAAAAGGATATGCACCTTTGGGAGCCCGTGGAAGCAAAGTCTGAATATAATTCTAAAAAATAAGAGAAAATGAAAATGGAATAAAGACTGTTAGTGTTATTTACAAAATAGAAATCGATATTCAAACTCACAACGTTGTAACATGAAAATAAAAAATAAATGGCATTTATAACTTTAAAAAAAAATAAAATATCAATCGGTACCAAAACTCAAACTTTTGTTAGGTGAGAACAGATTAATGGCATTTTCAAACAAATTGAGATCGATAGTCATATCCAGACCTTCGTTTATTTCTGGGATCACGCAACCGTCTGAGCTCTTATGCAACCAGCCCAATGGATCATGATATTTATGATATTGAATCCATGAGGAAATATAAATTCTGGGGCGAGGCGACCGCACCCTCCAGTTGTAGGTCAATTCCTACTCAGCCGTGAGACATACAATGAAAATACAGACTATAGGCCCATTGCGGATAGCGGCCAGTTTAGCTGTAAGGACCGAGGCATAACCATGGCAATGGTAGCATTGATTTTGATTCGTTAGCTGATTTGCACTGTGAGCACTTCAGGCGTCGCGAACCAATCGGCGGCGAGCTAAAAAAAAAAAGTTCACTAAGGTAAACAATGACACGTGTGTACACGCACATGGGAGACGTTCGGTCAATTCGTTCTCTTCCTTTCCTTTGTTTACACGGATGGTAGGGAATCTGACCAGCTTGGATCCATCCTTTCCACCCCTGTCATAACAGTCAACTGCAATGCAACCAGCAGGCATTTTAACCGCTTAGACATAATTATCTCGAAGTTACACTCGTCAGCTGACCCACCCGCCATTTCGGGTGTCGGAAGTACAACACAAAAACACTCTGAGACGTTATTCGCAATACGCCTATACTGACATGCCTTTTGCTCGTATTATTCAAGACAATATTATAGTCAGATAAGAGGGGACTTGCGTCTTCTTCGCATCCCTAGGTGAAAGTGTCCAGACAGTTCGCGCAAGGAGGGTGGTTGGAGTCGATGGGGCAAAATAGAGTGTATTACTGACAGAAATCGCTGCCAAATTGCGAAACAACTTCGCGGGGATGACAGGAATTGGAAACGACTGTCTTCACCAAAAACGGTGTGCATAATTATCTGTTGACTGTGATTTATTCATGTTTTGGGGCTGACTGAAGCTATTCAGAGCCTTTTGTAAGCTCTTAGTCCTCGTGGAAATGCACAAACGGGTATTGTTTACCGCCGTGTCCTAATTTCCGGTCCATGTAAACAGTGGTTTCGCCGGGCCTTCTGTGTCTCGAGGTGCAAATCGACCAATAGTGAAACCTCTCTATACATATGCACATACTCCCTGGGAGTAATGCACGAAAAGAGTGCTTGTTATACAGCAGTCGCGATTCTTTTTTTTTTTTTATGGCCAGAATTTCTTTACAGCGACTGAAATTATAATCATAAAATGACCTACTTCAATCAAAGCCCAAACGTGACGGCTGAATTGTGAACAAAATTCAGTGTTTTCTATTTATTGGCTTTGTAATAATGCGATTGTTCATGACTTCCGCGGATTCGCCGCTAGGTGGCAGTGTGAAACCCTTGCACGCAAAACGCAACAGCTGACCTATTTTATCACATCTAGCATCTTTCATGTTGCAAAACGTGGCTTAAATTTATGGTCAACAACCTTCGAAAACTCCAGTTACGAAATCTACAAATCTGATTTCACAACTGTAGAGAATGGCATCAGAACGCAACGTCTGAATGCAGACTCCCTGATTGCCCCATTGTTTTCTGTAGTAATCTTGGGATATTTGTCTTCTTTTCCGTAACCGAGGTGACGAAATAGAACAGAAACACAGACAGACACAAAAAAACCTGATTTCCTGAGGAAGTAGGACCTTAACTCGGAATGGAAAACTTAAAAGGTTGAAACTCCGCAGTTTTCTCTTTGATCCTGCCATGTGACAACTGACAACACGATCACTGAATCAAAGAGTTAGTAGCTGATTGTACGAGACGATGGTCGAACATAAAGGAAGTATTTTGTTGCAGACAAGTTAGTTACCATTAGAAACTTCAGTAATTTCTTTTTTTTTTTTTGCTTTGCCTTGCCAAGTCCTCCCACCCATCCACCCCCTCACTCTTTCTTTCTTTGTCAATTCTGTTTGTTTGTTTTGTCAGCCTCTTCCTTTCTCTCTGTCTCTTTCATCCCCCTCTCTCTCTCTGTCTCACACACACCCACACACACAGACACATTCTATTCCGCTCTTTCTCTCTTTCACTCAGTCATTCTCTCTCTCTCTCTCTCTCTCTCTCTCTCTCTCTCTCTCTCTCTCTCTCTCTCTCTCTCTCTCTCTCTCTCTCTCTCTCTCTCACTTTCGCTCCTATTCTTCTTCCTTTGGCCACTCGTGGGAAATTAAATTCCAGGACGCCTGAGGGATTTGCATCAGGGACAGGGTCGATCTACAACAGGGCAATTTCATGAACCTTGCGACTTTTTTCGGAACGAGAGAGCGACAAAGCTGCCATGTTACACATATATAATTATACATAAAAATATTTAGGCCAGCCAAAACCAAAATGTTACAGGACACGCCAAAAGCAACAATTCTCTCTTAGGACCTCATTATTAGCCACTATTAGTCGTTGAAAATCCTAACCCGGAAAGAGGTACGGAGCACACTTTCATTCTACAGAATAATGTTATAAAATTAATTTGGCCTGGATTGTTTTGAATGTTGACACAAGTACGTACGTCCCCCAATTTTTTTCCCCTAGGGGTACGTATTTTAATTCCCCTTGTGACTCCAGAGCTAGAGAGCTCCTCCTGAAATGCTCCTAAGAACAGCCTTAATTAATTATTAATCAATGGTTCTTTCACATTTTCTTTTTGTTTTCCTCCTATTTTTTGGTTGAAAAGGTAGGGGAACAGGGTTAGGAACTCGATAGAATTTAGAGGTGAGGATAAGGACAGGGTCAGAAATACGTAGGTATACGTGCGCGCCCCTGTGGCCGTAGGCATAATCAATGCGTAAACTAAAGTAAATACGTTGACTGGTGTTAACACGAGAAATTGTATTCATTTCTTATGTTATCAGTCAACGTATTTACTTTAGTTTACGCATTGATTATGCATACGGCCACTTGAACTGAACGCTTGAGGTGCGTACTTACTTAAAGTAACAGCCTTTCGTTTTATGCCAGAGAGGGAGAGTTTTTGGAGTTTCAGTTTGGAGACAACGCGTCGACACGATAACGGTCATATCGTGCTAGGAAGAAACAAGAGCACAGACAGAGCAATGGCATCTCAGGTCTTGTTTGTTCCAATTCCACTGTTTGCACAACTGAGAAATACGACGTTAAACATTTTGCGGCTTTAGTATTATGATTTTGGGCGTTAGAATATATCGGAACTGATGAAATAGCTCGGTAAATGCCACAACGCATTTTAAACAAGTGCCAAAGTGTGCAATTCTTATACCCTTTCTCGTCATACTAAAAGATCTCCATTTTTTTTTTTGGGGGGGGGGGGAAGATGGAGCTAGAACAAACAAGATCTAGAGTCGCGATACAATAGAATGACAGGGCAGAAGGAGACCTTTCAGTAGCGCCCACGAGCGGGAGAGAGTGTGAGCACCGAGGAGAGTGGAAGCAGACAGCGGAACGAGAGAAAAAAACACAGCATATAAAAGCGTTATTCTAAGGACAAGACCGGAAATACTGACAGTTCAGGTTTCACAGAGCTGTCAGAAGACAGGGCAAACTACGCGATCAAAAAACATCGTTGCTCGTCTTATTCTACTGGTTGCCAATCGAGTTATTTCTCTGTGGAAACTTCAAGCACAAAAAGCAGCTGGTGCACTAATAAAAAATAGATTTGAAACAAGTGTTAATGGCTTGTCCACTAACACTTGATCGTGCCCCATTTTCTGGAATGTTTCCTTGTCACGTCAGAGAGACTGGAGTCTGCCAGAGATTTTAACTGTCCCACGCAGAGCAACTCGTTAATGGTACCCAAAGAGTTGTCAGTCGACAAAATGGGTTTCTCTGCGTAAAAAGAAGTCCCACTGGTGTTTTGAATCTCTCTGTATTTTGCCAAATGGTGGGCTAATGTAAACACTACTTTGTTTCACTTGATTGTACAGACTTTGTGCTGATACCACATTTTGAATTCTGTTTGGCCTTTCGTAAAACATTCCAAGGCCATCACTATGTTCCGGTGTTCTTTCCCTCTGTGCGGCCGTTCTGTCAGATCTTGTCCATCGTCTTGCTTTCTGCCAGCACAGTGTGGACGTTATCCTGTCGAAGTGTTTTCTTCAAAGTCAAACTCAAATACTTGTGAAGTTCACGGGTATTTGGTGATGGCTGCCGATAGGCTCTCCTTCTCCACTATCATTCTATGACAAACGGCTGATCGTCTTGCGTCTTCCTAGCACAACGTGACCATTATCGGGTCCACGCGATTTCTTTAATTTAAACTCAAACTCAAACCTAAGCGCATGCATGCCCAGCCAAGGCCGTCTTGACATCATTATGGACCCCTGGACAAAGCACCAGGCTGCGGTCCGCCATGTTTCAAAACCAATGGAAACGTGCATGCCTCCCCCCCCCCCCCCAACCCTTGCCGCTACTGGGCAACTGCTAAGTTATAGCTTTAGTCTCACAGTCCAAGTGGTGGGTAATCTTTTACGATAGGAATACATTACTGCAGCTTTAAGGGGCATTCGTTTCCCTATCTATCTATCTATCTATCTATCTATCTATCTATCTATCTATCTATCTATCTATCTATCTATCTATCTATCTATCTATCTATCTATCTATCTATCTATCTATCTATCTATCTATCTATCTATCTATCTATATGTCTATTTATACATCTACCAATCTATCTATCTATCTACCTATCTACCAATCTATCTATCTATCTATCTATCTATCTATCTATCTATCTATCTATCTATCTATCTATCTATCTATCTATCTATCTATTTATCTATCTATCTATCTATCTATCTATCTATCTATCTATCTATCTATCTATCTATCTATCTATTTATCTATCTATCTATCTATCTATCTATCTATCCATCCATCTATCTATCTATCTATCTATCTATCTATCTATCTATCTATCTATCTATCTATCTATCTGTTTGTCTGCCCGTAAAACATTTGCCTGTCTAGCTATAACTTACAATATTGATCCCAATCGTTTTTAAAATTCTATACGCTCTACAACCTCCAGCTCTCCCATGAAATCAAAAGTATTTTACAAACTGATCAATTATTTAAGCCTGGCATCAAGTGCGTAATGATGTCACCGAGGGCATGACGACATGTCATAGTCTGAAATCAGATACATTTGTTATGTCGAGTTATGGCCTAAAGAGAAAACGTCCCAAATTTAATGGATTTGCTTGCAAGTTTCAGATAATGCTGCCATCTCACTTCTCAGAGTGTTTTCATAAAGAGGCCAGAGTATGCAGTTAAAACTGTGTTGTACATCTTTCTGTCTGTGGTGGTTCATACATTTATCCATTCATTCATTCATTCATTCATTCATTCATTCATTCATTCATTCATTCATTCATTCATTCATTCATTCCTGGGATTGTTCATTTAGCGATCCTTCCTTCCTCCCTTAGTTCCCTCCTTCCTTCATAGATTGATTGGTTCATTCATTAAGTCTTAGTTTTATTGTTGTTGTTGTTTTTTTTTATGCTTCACTTATTTATTCACCCGTTTATTCTGCCGTCTTCCTATTCAAATATCCCTGCATATATTTAATAATTTATTCCATTATCCTTGCGCCTAATTAATCATTTATTCATATACCCTTGCATCTATTTAATCATTATTTTGTTCAAGTACCCCTGCCTCTATTTAGTCCTTTATTCAAATATCCTTGCGTCTAATTAAAATTTTATTCGTATATCTTGCATCTATTTAATCATTTATTCAAATATCGCTGCATCTATTTAGTCATTTATTCAAATATCCTTGCATCTATTTAATCATTTATTCAAATATCCTTGAGTCTAATTAATTATTTATTCGTATATCCTTGCTTCTATTTAGTCATTGATTCAAATATAGTTGCATCTATTTAATCATTTATTCAAATGACCCTGCATCTATTTAATCATTTATTCAAATAGCTTTGCATCTATTTAATCATTTATTAAAAAATCCTTGCATCTATTTAATCATTTATTCAAATATCCCTGCATCTATTTAATCATTTATGCAAATATCCTTGAGTCTAATTAATTATTTATTCGTATATCCTTGCTTCTATTTAGTCATTGATTCAAATATAGTTGCATCTATTTAATCATTTATTCAAATACCCTTGGGTCTAATTAGTGATTTATTCGCACATCCTTGCATCTATTTAATCATTTATTCAAATATTCTTGCGTCTAATTAATCATTTATTCGTATATCCTTCTAATATCCCTACATCCATTTAATCATTTACCCAATCATCCTCCTCGCCTTTACATTAGCTATTAGCGCATCCATTCTTTCAAAGATTCATCCATTCGCTCTTTTTTTTTCTTATTTCATCGTTTATTTGTCCGTTATCCCACTGCCTTGATCAATTCAGTTTTCTCTCCGTACAACACGCACACAGAAACAGAAACAGACTCACACACCCAGCCATCTCTCACCATGTCATGTTTACAAGATTATTCAGACCAGCGCCCATAATGATTTTATTCATTTATTATTACATTGTTACCACCACACTGTTCTTTTCTTTCCTTTGTTCTCACTCCCCCCCCCCACCCACCCACCCTCTCCCTACCCCAACCAATCATTTCTAACTCTCTCTTTCTCTTTCTCAACTCTCCCTCACTCGCTCTTTTGCTGTCACTCTCTCTACTTCTCTCTGTCACTATCTCTCCCTGTCTCACTCTCTTTTTTTTTCTCTCTCTCTTTCCCGCTCTCTATTTCTTACGCTCTCACACGCCCCCACTTTCTCTCTCCCTGTCTCTCTCTCTTTTCTCTCTCTCTTTCTCTCTTTCCTCGCTCTCTCTCTCTCTCTTTCTCTCTCTCTCTTTCTCTTTCTCTCTCTCTCTTTCCTCTCTCTCTCTCTCTCTCTCTCACTCTCTTTCATCTAAAGAAAACTTAATCCTCCTGTAACAACACTGCTTAATCTTTTATAAATCTGTCCTATCTCTCATTGTCACACCATTCCATCCAGACACTGTCAATAAAATCCTTAGACAAATGCCGGAAATTTTAATTAGTTAGTTATGATCAAGTAATTACTCTCTGGACATGCAGGTAATTCTCTGGCGGGCATTCAACACACGCTCAAATCTGGTATGGGGATAATTAGACTGAGCTCTCCGAACTGGGCAGTACGATTAAATATGATGAGGGGTCATCCCCAAGGTATGCATGCTCGGAGAGGACAGGGGTGAGCTGTTAGGGGTTGCCTTCATCGCATGAAAAGAGTACATAAGGGGGAGAGGAGAACTGGGAGAGAGGGGTGGGGGGGGGTGTCTTTAAAGCGTAAATAATATTTTATGCTTTTCAACTAGGCAATGAATGAAAAATTTTAGTTTCATTTATATTTTTTCAACAAAAATAAAGAGTAGGATTATATTATAATGATTGGTGTTAGAGTGCATCTGCACGTACGCCCCCCAAGTCTTTGTGTTGTGTGCTAGGGATACGTAGTTTAAAGTCATTTGTGACTCCAGAGCTAGAGAGCTCCTCTCGAAACACTCCCACCAACATCCTTAATTAATTATTCTTTCAGAATTTATTTTTATTTTTCTCTATTTTTTTTTGGGGGGGGGGGGGGGTGAAAGGGCAGGGTTAGGGATTCGATAAGATTTAGGGTTGAGGATAAGGTCGCGGTTAAGGACAGAACGTATACGTAAGCGCTCTTCGCTAAAAACACTTGGCGTTCTTACGTACAAGTGACAACAGTCTGTGATAAAAGTTAAATAATAATAAGGGCTATGTTTCTAAGGAAAAAAAACATCAAATATTCCGTGCAAAATGGCACATACCGTTTCAGGATATCAAGGCTTTATAATGGACAGCAGAGAGTATGTATGTATAGAGAGGTTTTATTATTGGTCGATTTGCACTGCGAGACACGGGAGGGGCCGCGAAACCACTGTTAGCTTGGAGCGGAAAGCAGGTCGCTGCGGTAAACAATATCCGTTTGTGCATTTCCAAGGGGCGTAAGAGTTTATAAATGGCTCTAAATAGTTTGAGTCGGCCCAAAAATATGAACAAACCACAGTAAACAGATCTGCACACTATCTTTAATGAAGGCGGTCGCTTTCAATTCTTCAGTTTCTTGTTTACCGCAGCGACCTAGTTTCGCGATTTGGCGGAAGTGAGATCTCTCTATACATATACATACTCTCTGTGGACAGTCCAACCACAATTTTAACGGCCATCCGCTCCTGCAAAGGGCGGACGGGCGGGAGCCGGGCGGGTGGGGGGGGGGGAGGTTGAAACCAAGCATATGAAAAGTGCACACGGGAGAAAAAAAAGGGGGAGAGGGTGTATCGGAAAAAAACCAAAAATGGCCAAAATCGAGTGTACTTACGTATTTTCAGGATGGCCCCTTAAAGACGTCATGATGCCAGCCGCGCCCTCTTTTTCATTCCCTGCCTGGTGCATGAGCAACTGTGTTTGTGTTGGTTTGGAACAACGTCATTAATGGATGAGCATGCATGTTTGTTTGTTTGTTTGTTTGTTTTTCTTGCTTTGAAATAATTTAAAGTAAACGCTGTGGAATATTTCATGACATTCTGGAATTTTCGCCCCTTCCTCATTCATTTACTTTTAAAATCGATATTTTAAAGAATAGTTTTTTAGTTGTTCTTTTTAATTGTTATCCTAATGATGTTTGAAAATTATTATTCGTGGTTATTGCTGTGATATTGAAGATTGGTTGTTGTTTTATTTTTTTCTTCTCTCTTTCCTAACCTCTTTTTCCTCTTAGGCAGGGGTCACCAAACTACGGCCCGCGGGCCAGATCCGGCAGTTCATCCGGCCCGCCACGATACTTGATTTTGTTTGATAAAACCAGAGATATCTAGAGCACTAGAGTTTTTCCTCTGGCCTGCAAGTATTGAACAGACTGCTTATGCGGCCCACGCTTGTAAGTCTGTAAGTTATCCGGCCCTCTGTGAAAAAAGTTTGGTGAACCCTGCTCTGAGGGTTCACGGATCAACTTTTTTTTTTTTTAATGAGTCTCAATAATGTTGACTAGGAAATTTAGTTACTGTAACTTGTACAACAAAAATAGCACACAAAGATCGCTCACCGTCACTCATGATCCGTATGTGGTAGCGATTGTAAGGAATACTTTAAAGTACGTACTAATTTTTTTTATTAGAGTGGACATACCGCTGTTTATAGAGAGGTCAACGATCTTTTAATCATAGACTGAGACAAAGAACAAAGAAAGTAATGAAAAGAATTTAAAGAGTCCTATAGATTACAAAATACATGTTGTATAAACATCAAAGATGTAAAGAAAAGAATTTTAAAAAATACATCATGGAACTGCCAAAGGCGTTTCCGGACATTCCATCCGATAATTCCATTCATAATGGAAAGATAATTCTCTCTCTCTCTCTCTCTCTTCCTCTCTTTCTCTCACTCTCTCTCTCTCTCTCTCTCTCTCTCCCTCTCTTTCTCTCTCTCTCTCTGGTGTCTCTCTGTCTCTCTCCCTGTCTCTCTGTCTCTCTCCCTGTCTCTCTCTCTCCCATTCTCTATCTATCTATCTATCTATCTATCTATCTATCTATCTATCTATCTATCTATCTATCTATCTATCTATCTATCTATGTATCTATCTATCTATCTATCTATCTATCTATCTATCTATCTATCTATCTATCTATCTATCTATCTATCTGTCTATCTATCTATCTATCTATCTATCTATCTATCTATCTATCTGTCTATCTATCTGTCTATCTATCTATCTATTTTTCTATCCAATTTATCTATCTATCTATCTATCTATCCAATTTATCTATCTATCTATCTATCTATCTATCTATCTATCTATCTATCTATCTATCTATCTATCTATCTATCTATCTATCTATCTATCTAACTATCTATCTATCTATCTATCTATCTATCTATCTATCTATCTATCTATCTATCTAACTATCTATCTATCTATCTATCTATCTATCTATCTATCTATCTATCTATCTATCTATCTATCTATCTATCTATCTATCTATCCAATTCATCTATCTATCTATCTATCTATCTATCTATCTATTTATCTATCTATCTATCTATCTATCTATCTATCTATCTATCTATCTATCTATCTATCTATCTATCTATCTATCTATCTATTTATCTATCTATCTATCTATCTATCTATCTATCTGCCTGCCTGTCTATCTGTCTATCTGTCAGTCCGTCTATTCATCTGTTATTTTTGTTTTTCCAGTCTGTCTACCTATTTGACTGTCTGCCTGTATTATTTGTCGGTTTGCTTTCGCAATAAACAGTAACACACCTTTCAAAGCAAAAACATGACAAAGTAGACAAATTTTTACCCCCGGATCTGACCATATTATAAAAGAGCCACCCCTTTGCCTCAATATCTCCTGCTTTCTCATTGTCTATGTAACATTTTCTCAATGCCCAGTGAAAAAAAGATCTGAAATGATTCCCCCCGGCTGCCCTGAGTGAGCTCAAAGCAGATTTCGCTCCAGCGTTTATTCTCCATGCGTGGGCAATAAATTCTGGCACGCGTGCGTGAAGCATTTCCTACAGATTCTGTTCCGTTTTTTTATCCTCTCTAGAAGAATCAAAGACATCTCCGACCCCCTGGAGCAAAAGTAGGAGAATGGTATTAGTAGTTTGGGGAGTGATATTAGAATCAAGCCCCCCCCCCCCAATCGTCTCCCTACGTCACCTTTCTTTATCTTATTTCCCTAAATCTGTCTGTCTGTCTGTCTGTCTGTCTGTACGCGGCCTTCTTGTTTTTTTCTATCTCCATTTTGTGGGAAAACTGTAGATCTTTTTGGTATATAGCAGAAGTATAACAAATGCACACTCTGACACTGAGTGTCAAAAAGTCTTGTTTAAATTGCATTGTAGCACTTACCTTATCAAGCTTTTACACAGTTCCGATTTATTCTAATTCCTTATCATCTATACTATATATATTTTTTGTGGACTTGAGATTTTTCGTTGCAAAAGGCTTCTGAACCACTCAACACTCAGACTTCAAATTTTATATGGTGCATCAGAATGGATGTAAGCGTGCACAGTTTTTAATAGAAGTCTCAAATCGGTGTAGTTTTTTTATTGGAAATTTATTGTTTCGCCATCATTTAGATCTATTTCGAGTCATGGTTCGCCATTTTAAGGTTTCGTTATTACTTCTTGCGATGTGTTCACTATGGTTCACTATCAAACATACTAACCGGTGCGCAAATCATGCTGTTGTACGGGATGCGCAGGGTGTCAACTCACAAAGGCAGAGCAGTAAGACTTATTTAAAAACAAACAAACAAAAGTAAAATAAACAAATAGGAACAGGCCAGACGAAGCAGGTCCATAATAACCACCCAGAACTGAAACCAATATTCAAACCGATTTATCTCGGGCAGGGCCGGGGACCTCAGCTAGTAATAACTAAAGCCGCTAATGTGTGACGTCGAATTTCTCAGTTGTGCAAAACAGTGGAGTTGGAACAAACAAGAACTGAGGTGATATTTTTAAGACGACTTCGCCCCTCGTTAAATCCGTGTTTCCAAATTTGGCATGGCTTTCTAAACCATTCTGACTTTACTAAAAAGGATTAAATTTGCTCATTTAGATTGCAAGAATATGCCAGGAGACTGCCATATAATCTTATATTCAAATTGGTAACAGGTGAGTTGTCTGCAGGCGAGGAGTTCTACCAACTTACAGTAGCGCTGCTGCTGCTTTTCTGAGACTTGAGTGCCAGCAAATGGGGTGGGATACCACAACGTGGGGAGTAGTGCTTGGGGATAATAGATAAAGATAGCGATGATAAGGGTAGAGAGATAGAGTGGTTTGTGTTGGATTGGATGGGGTGGGGAGGGGGCGTGTGTGTGGGGTGGGTGGAGGGGGGGGGGGGAATTGGGTACTGAATGTGGAAAAAAAACCCGGGGGGGGGTGGATTCAGAATTTTCTGACTGCGTTTTAAGAGTGGTTTTCCAAAACTGGGTAAGTCAAATTTACCACCGGTTATGGCGCCTTTCAGACAGTCATTCAAAATGAGTGTGAGGCGCTGTGTAAGTGTCCAGTTAATACATGCCATGTCCCATCTTTATTCCGTGATATCGACGGGACATGACGACTGTTGATTGGACACTTAAACGGCACTTAACTATCTGAAAGGGGCCATAACTGATGCAAAATTTGATTTACCCAGTTTTGGAAAACCTCTCCAAAAATAACTAGAGAATCTAGAGGGGTAAATATAAGGAGGTAATGGGGGGGGGGGGGGTCGAGAAAGAGTTCTTGGTGCCTCAGTCTAAATGTTTCAAACGCACTGGCTTCTTCCCTAAGGAACTAACCGAACATTCATTATATACTTTATAGGTATGATCCCACCCACATAATTGTTCTTTCTGGGTAAGAGGAGGGCAACTTGTCTTGTCGTAATGATATTTCATATTCATATTTTGTGGTTCAAAAACCATTATGAGTACCTGACATGGACCACGAGTGACTGAATTTTAATAATGTTATGGTGGTCGGCAAATAAACTTGAACAAACATGTGGAAAAACTCAGACCAAAGAGGATTCGAATTTGGTTTCCTCGTTTGTTGCATTTGGAATGTAGTCCAAATGCATCATCTTCCCCTGGCAATGTCTCACTGGCAGGACTGTTGAACTGTGCAGAGATTTTGCCTCTTTGGCATTAATATTCTCACAAGGAGCAACCGGTCAAAAATACAGTGCAAATCTTAAAAAGAAAGAAAATTCATTAGACATTTCCCAGATTGCAAGAAGCTGTGAACTGTTTTAATGGGGAACTTCTTGACCAGCTCAAACAAAGGCATGTGCAGACCAAAAATCAAGGTCAAGGACACAGAAATCAATTTGATCATTTGGGACAATCCCAGGGGAAAATACAAATATTAAAAAAACAATATGGGGAAATCTTTTCCCGGCATCTGGCTTTACGTGACATCATTTTCAACACATAAAAGCCAATCTTTTCTAGCCCACAAAACGCGGATTTGGACGGCGATAAAGTTTGGCTAAATATAGTGCAAAATTGCAGGGAATTTCATGAGACTGACATGCAGGGTGTCGTGCAGAACCATTGCTGAGTAGATATTTGCCCTTTCACTCTCACAGTGGACCACAAGACTTGTCATTAATTTAAAGAATTGCAAACAGTTTAAAGGAACAAAGACTGTGTCCCAACTTTAAACATGGGTGTAAAATACTTACCACGTCCATTTTCCAAACCAACTATGTGACTGACTTTTAACCCATGGATTTGCGGCATATTTCATTACGAGGGTAGCAGATTCAACAGTATTTCTTTCTTTCTTTCTTTCTTTCTTTCCCAGTGCGAAAAGCATTCACGTGAATAGGGACTAAATGGTTTAGTGGTCTAAGAAATGACAGTTACAAAGCAGAGAAGAAAAGACAATGATTCCAATAGTAACAGTTACAACATGGCAAGGTTCATAAGTCACCGGCAATGTTGGTGTCAGTGGTCGTGCAGTGGTGTGATGCCATGGCGCCATAACTCCTCACAAGCTAGGATTTCAATTATTTGCGCATTTTGTGGATTATTCCTGGATCATTTCAGGAAGACCCCTTCAGTAGTTGTTGGGCCTCTTGCAAGAAAGTGGTTTATAGGTAGTTTAAATGATTAGTTATTTATTTGTTTATTTATTTATTTATTTATTTATTTATTTATTTATTTATTTATGTATTTACTTATCTGTTTATTAATCTATTTACTTACGTATTTCCTTGTTCGTTTATTCATTTACTTCGTGTCATAAGGAGGAGGAAATACACCGATGGCTTACAGACATCGAGAAAGAAGCTTTGCTAATTGTGTTCAAACGAAATAAACAAAAGCAAAACCCAAACTACAAAGGGAATACCGGTAATGGTAACATTACTGTTTCCCAGGAAACTTCAAGTACAGGAAATGTAACATGTCACGTCAGGGATCTTTAAATTAGAGAGAAAGACAGGTTAATTGCCCTCATTTCCATATTACTACATCTTTTGGCAAATGAACAAATCCCCCATTCGGGCTATTTTCCTGCATTTCAAGACGAAGAGAGCTTAGTGTAGAGATAAAACACCATTCAATTTCAACCAGGCCTTGATGAATGGGATCTCAGCTGTCAGAGACACGTTTTCAGGTTTTTAATATCGAAATGGGCAAAACCCAGTTCCTAGAATACCCTCCCCCCCCCCCTCCTTTTTGAAAAAAAAATTCTCCAAGATCTGTTCTGTTGTTCTTAGATAAAGAAATGAAAACAACTTCGCTGGTTCGCTCACTTCCGTGTTCCATTATATTGTTTTCCACCACGTGCCTGAGCGGACTGGTCTGTATATCGGGCAATCCTCAGAGACAAACTGCACAAGGGCAGCTGATGCTCTTGAACTTGTGACAGTAGGCCTACATTCTTTCTCGGGGTCAGCGATCTCAGGATCTGTCCCGAATCTTCTGAGACAGGGTGTGTGAAGAGAGACGGGGGAGGGGTGGGGTGTGATTGGGGTGGGGAACGGCAGTGGCGGAGCCAGCGTTGGAGCACATTCTTCAAAAGTGGTGCCTTTTCAGCAATGTTTTAACTCTTTTAATTCCCTTATTTTCTACATGTCCTGGCTACGTTTTGTGTGCTTGCTCCCACCCCCTACCCCCCCCCCATAAGTTTAATCCGACTCCGCTCCTGGTGGGGAAGGGATCTCCCTGGAAAACAAAAACAGTGGGCGAGGCTTTCAAGGGAGAACTAACAAGGAAAACCAGCGATTCAAACAGTGGGAGCCGCGGAATCTCCGGGTTTCACAAGCTATGGTCCAAGGGTGCCGCCAAGGTTCCACACATTTGCTATGTCACACAAGTGATTTCTGAGAAGCCGAGAAAATGTAAATTATCAGAACTGCATCTGGACACTCTGGGCGCGGCTTCTCGGCGGGTTCCGTAAAGTCGAGAGTTTGTTGAAAAGGATCCGTTTTTCCGAGTATGTACTTGATTTTGAGTTTGGAGACAATACATCGACACGATGGAAGAAGGAGAAGACGATTTGAAATGGAAAGTTTGGGAAATGTTGACCTGGGCCATGAAATTATTCACACTGCCCATCTTGTAAAGGTACCGAGTGACTGGGTATCTTGTTTTTATTCCAGGTTGTTCAAAATTTAAATGTTCCATACAATTTTCGTTTGCCGAATTCCATGGACCCAGTGTTGCAAAGTCTGTGGAATAGAGCCTGATTTTTCGTGAGACATGTCATGACACATAATTATATCGAGGGTGAGCAAACAAAATGTTTTATATCCTGAACAGCCGAAATGAGAAAAAAAGAATTTGAAAAATGTGCAACCTTAATGAAAATTCAATTAACTGCAATATTTTCAACATGGTCGCATGAAACGTTTCATTGGCTTTGTGTGTTGTATTTCTATAGGCAGTTAAAGGCGAAAACAACAAAACTTGTCGTAGTGCATTCTGCTTGAGAACCCTCGATATGTTGGAGGCAACAGATTTTAAACGGTTGAGAACCACTGATCCAAAAGAACTGAAACAAGATTTTATTCAAATTTAATCATCATTGACCTGGGGTGTGATGGACGTTGAACGTTACAAATCTGTCTTGTTTGTAATCAGGCGTGCTGCAGTCCTGATGACATTGATTAAGACGCAGTATTTTTAACGTTTACGGAATTGAGAGAGCAGATGGAAGCAGCGCTCTCGATCACAACCTGTGATCAGGCTCACAAAATGCAGTCGGATGTCCCAGCTTCAGCTACTTCTACTGTGTTTTTGATGTATTTGAGAGCCTAATTCTTCAACCCTGCCATGAGGCGGCGATACAATAGCTGCATAGAGGCAAATGCAGTGAAATTCTATACAGACAAATGCAGTGAGATTCTACACAGAAAAATACACTGAAACGCTTATAGACAAGTACACTGAGACTCCATACAAACAAATGCACTGAGAATTTGTACAGACAAATACCGCGAGACTCATTACAGACAAAATATGCAGTGAGATCATTCATAGACAAATGCAGTGAGACTGTCTGCAAACAAGTACACTGAGACTCTTTATATTACAGACAAATACTTTGAGACCCTGGTTGTGAGCAATGTAGGCAAAATTATTTCGGACTAGGCATTCGGCCACTTTGTCGGTGACATTGGGGTCATCTTGGAAATTTCAATCTCTCACGAACTATATGCAAGATTTTGGCTCAGGCGGCGGTGTTTCCCGTCCAAGGGGTACATAATTATGTCTTTTCCATGCTCCCCAGGGAGAAGGAATAAATGACAGGAAGGCTGCATGTGACCGTCGCCAGATATTTGAAAGCCTGCTTTTGGCGGCTGCCCGGTTCTCTGAGACTAGCGGGAATTGGACGAAACAGCGGGTTTTTATTGAGCTGGGGGAATATCATCTCTTCTCCTTTTTAGGACGATGATGTGGTTGTCATGGACGTGAGAGACGCAAAACAGAATGAGCGATGGAATTTTATACAGCGTGTCAAACTAGTGGAGAACAGGAGTAATCGTGGATTTATTGTGGGGAAAACTCTTGACTTTGATTTTCATGTCAGTAGAGAAAAACGACCTGGTAGGGCAGAAAGACAGATGAAACGAACACAAACGATGAAGGAGAAATACGCGAAGGCGGAAGTAGATCAACTCTGTATGAAAGAACCGGTGTATGTGTGGGGCGGGGGCTAGGGGGCGAGAATGCATTTTTTTTTTGTTTTTACTTTTTATTAAATGTAACAAAAAGTTTTTAAAAAAGACAGTCAATTTTTAAAAGTAAATTGAGAAATCGATCGTCTGTACAATTGCATATTTAAAGGCAATTCTTTCTCTCTTTGTGTTTCCTCGTCTATTTCCCATAGAAATTCAACGATTGTTTTGAAGAGATTTACCTGTAATATTAAACACAACACTATTATTATCGGTGGCACTTAGAACAGATTGTTAACGGGTGATGTAGAAAGTTTTTAATAAAGTTTGTGGCGCACTGAGACATATTTATTTTGTTTTCCGTCTATTTTGACTCGGTGCGCCAAGCCTCCCTTTCGGCCAGCTGACTCAAGACAATATTGTCGCTCTGGAACTAGTGGGACAGACTTGTTAGGTTTCGCCAATGTGCGAGGACACGTTTAACTCTATACTCTATAGTTCACATTAAAACATAGCCTACTTGACTCGGCCCACTGTCAACCTACAATGTTTACGAACAAAATCTAACTTGGAGAAAATAGAGAAAATACTGTTGGTGTTCACTCCTCATCGAAAGTTTGTTTGTCTTGTCTTGTTAGGACTTGTCCGTCCACTATAGGATGTGACGCCTCTGCCAATGATCTCCATTCTTCTCTGTTTTCCCTTCGTCTAGTCCAAGGTGGTCTAGAGGCAAGGTGCTCGCCTCTCGTGCCAAGGGTCCCGGGTTCGAAACCCGGGCCGTGCAGGCATGTTGGAAGTTTGGGATTTTTCTCATATTTTCGTGTCCCTGATTCTATTGAGGGGTAGGATCGAGTACCTAGTCTTCTCGGATAAGGACGAAAAAATTCGGAGGGCCCGTGTGCACGTTGCGCACGTTAAAGATACCTTGGCAGTTGGAAATCGTAAAGAGCAGGCCGAACAGGCCGCTGCCCGGGCAAAATTAAATTAAATTCATCTCTACCAGTCCCTCCCCCTCCCCCCTCATCTCCCCCCCCCCAAAAAAAAAAAAAAACGCCGACGGGCGCTGCACTGTGGCGACGACGTGCCTGCTCCAGTTATAACTGGGCTCCAATGGCACAAAGGCAAAATTTCCCAAATGGGATTAAAGAGTTATACAAATACAAATACAAAAATGTCTGTCACCCTCTCTGTACAATATCATCTCTCCAGCTTCTTTCGGGACGTCCCCTTGCTCTCTTTCCTTTTGTAGGTCTCCGTCACAGACTATTAAAATACCCAGACTGGATGATCCCATTGTGTGACGTCACAAAACAGCGAAAGGTCATGAACCGTCCGCCACATTAGGTTTACGGTAACGACCGACGCTTCAGCATAGCTACAATGTTGAATGACACCATTTTGACGCACCTAATGAATGCGGAAGTTTGGGTCCGCACCAAGAAATTAATACATGCACAACCAATCTTGACAAATAAAAAGAAATTTCTACTGCAGATAGAATTAGAATCGGAATTTCCCGAGCGGCGGCCATGTTGATTATATGGCCGCCGCTCGGGAAATTCCGTAAAAAACGACACAGCCCGAAGCTCGTGTTTCCAGTCTGGTTAATTTATTAGTCTGTGGTTTCCATTCAGTGCAAGGCCTTGTCCATTTGCTATCTTTCGTTCTTCTGACATGACCAGCTCACTTCCATTTTTGTTTTCTATACATTACTATGTAAAATACTAATCGCCTTAGAGGGCAACGTGGAACAGGAAAACAAGCGAATACGCAGCAAAAATTTGAAGACCCGGGCCCCGGATGAATAAAGAAGTAGCGGGAGATTGTCAGGTCCAGAATGTCAAGGAAAGAATGACGCAAATAGAAAATGGGACAAGTCGCCAGAGAACTGGGGAAAATAATTATTGTGGTATTTGGAACTGGAAGAGTAAAGGAGGATAATATATTTTTTTTAAAAAGATGATGGTTGTGTTTAAAGGAGGGACAGTCAGAGGGAGAGAGAGAGAGAGAATGGGAGAGAAAGAGAGAGAAAGAGTCATGAGTGAAAGTATTAGAAAGACGGAGAGAGAGAATTTGGGAAAAGAGGAGGGTCTGAGAAGGATTTCGGAGGGAGTGTGTGAGTGTGTGTGTGTGTGTGAGTGTGTGTGTGTGTGTGTGCACGTGTGTGTGTGTGTGTGTGTGTGCGTGCGTGCGTGCGTGTGTGTGTGTGTGTGTGCATGTGTGTGTGTGTGTGTGTGAGCTAGAGAGAGAGCAACTAAGAGAGAGACAGAGAGTCCGATAGCTACAGGCTGAGACAGAAAGAGTCATAGACAGCTAGATAGAAAAAGCGAGAGAGTCTGGGAGAGAGGGTGGAAGAATCAGACAGACGGGAGACCAAGAGGGAGAAAAAGAGAGGGAAGGTGACAAAGAAAAAGATATAGATAGAAAGAGAGACAGAGAGAGAGAGAGACAGAGAGAGAGAGAGAAAGAGAGCCTGAGCGACACGGTCTAACAAAGAAAGTCTGCGAGAGAGAGAGAGAGAGAGAGAGAGAAACAGAGACAGGGGACCCAGAGAGAGAGAGAGAAAGAGACGGGGGAGGGGGTGTCTAAATGACGGAGAGCTATTCAAGACAAGATTAATGATAAAATGAAAAATTCCATTTTGAGCTTCAGGACCTGTCCTATATCATGTGGACAGGTGACGCTGGGCGACGCTGATTCCTGGAGTCGAATTTCTCAATTTTCCTGGAAAATATGATGCCACTTCGGTCATGATCTCGAGACAGGCTTTGAAGGACATTAATAGTACTTTAGTGATTATTTTTTGAGTGGCCTTTTTGCGTCATGCAACCAAATTGGGTTGTGAATGTTTTTGAGAGTTTTAAGGTTAGAGCAAAGGTTATGATTATGCCATTATAATTAGGTTTAGTTAAATGGCCACAGCAAGGGCTCCCTGGCGACATAACCACAATCACCATTTCGTACATTGGTCACTATCTGGTCACAAAAATCTTTTTGTCAATATTTGGTCACAGGGCCCAAATAGCCTCTAGATAGAATTTTTCTGTTTCTTATGCATCGGCACATGCAAATGTGCAGTCAGAATAATAGCTAGCTAGCTAGCTAACTGGACAGACGGACAGACAGACAGATAGACACACAGAGAAACAAAAACGTAAATGGACAAAAGATATTAATATGAATCAAGAGTGACATAAAATAGAAGATCTGTACATACATGACATTTTTCATTCTCATGACATAGTCCCTTGCAAAGTTGTACAACACTATACCGGCAATATAACTGACTAAATATTATTATCATACTTGAGAATGTAAAATGACAGACAAAAATAATGAAGATATCACAAGACTAAAGGTTAATAGTCCTTTAGTCTAGTGATAAGCTTTAAGGTTAAGCTGCCGGGGAGACATTTCTGTACCATGTCGAAGGCTTTTCAGTAGCATAACTTTGTTTTATTCCTATAAAGTTGATTCGTTGACCTGTCTATCGCCCTGGTAGGAGACACGGTGGTTTAGAGGCAAGATGCTCGCCTGTCATGCCGAAGGTACCGGGTTCGATCCCGGTCGCTGCAGGCATGTTGGAATTGTATTTCCCTTCCCTCCTTGATACCAGGAAACTTATTAAACGTCATGCACTGGTTCTAGGTACAAGAAAACCAGGCCTCATTCATATATTTCTATCTAGTTCTGACAATCGTGTCTGTATATTTTAAGAATATTCCATAATAATAATTATGTTATTAAAATATTATAAAAGGCCACAGAAAATCTGTTGGATCGCAACAAGCTCGAGGCAAAATACAACTTTTTCTTTTTTGCCTCATTTTGACTATATATTTTAAGTGAGCCGACCATAGCCCTTTATTTATAAAGCCAAGTAATACATGGTAAATATGGGAAGTTCAAAATGATGGGGATTCATAGAACAAGACAGACAGACAGTGAGAGAAGTTCTGTTTTTTGCTTTAGAGATTGAAAGCGAAATCGAAGTGGCCCCATAATTATAAAAGTAATCGCCCGGCCTACCATATTGGTGAGACGCCGGGTTGTAGATTTGTGTGCTCAGATTTTGGATCGACATACACAAAGATGAATCGATATTTCTTCCATTCAGAATGAATAAGGAACCGCGGAATATTCGCCGCAGAAATTAGAGGCGACAGTGGGACAAATTTGGATCTCTTTTCAGGGGACATGAGCCATCCTGTAGGGTTATGCCCCGTTGTGTATATTAAGTTCGTGTCTGTACGTGTTTGCATGTACGAGTGTGTTTCACCATCTATATGTCGCTTTCTGTTATGTGTATGAGACATGCATGATTATTTGTATAAATGAAGGTACAGCGGCTGTATGCGCATACCGATATGTAAACAGGCAGGCAGACTAACAGGCTCGTTGGGTGAAGACCATCGTTTTGGAATAATATTCCATATTTTCTATGGAAAAAAACAAACTACGAAATACGTCCAATGCCAAATGCGTTCTTTGTACAGCTCCGAGATGGAAACGAACTTAGTACTTGTTTATTCCATCTCCAGTTTCCGGAAGAAAAAAAAAACAACCAAACTGGAGATCTGTTAGTATGAAGAAGAGTTATAACAAATGCACATTTCCACATTAGTTTAAAATGCGTTGTGGCACTTATCAAGCCGTTTCATAGTTCCGACTTATTCCCTAACCCTAACTCCTTATCATAATACTAAAGCTGCAATTGTTTAAAGTCGAATTTCTCAATTAACCAAAAAGTGGAGTTGGGACAAACTTAAAATAAATTTATCTTTCAATTTTATTTTTCAACTGAATGATCATTTTCAGTTTATTTCGATTTTTTTCTTATCAACTCATCATTAAATTTACTCACGTTTCGGCCGGTCTAACTGGGTGGCTGTTTTTCACATAATCCATGGCACACTGGACAAAATGATAGCAACGATAAAAGTCTTAAACTTCCTCATGTTTGCAGTTTCCGAAGCCTTTCTACTGGTCGCCGATCATTGTCACATTAATAATTTTACACAGAGTTAATCAACATTTTAATCCAGAGAGGAATTTTAGAAAATTAAATCCATATCAAATCATTTTTCAGAGATCATAGACCATTAAATCTGATATTAATGTCTCGAATTCCAGACAGAAAGGAAAAAAAGTTCTAAGATTAGTAGATTAGTTTTCGCCTCCGGCTGTGCCACTCTTGATGTCTTACCAACCAAGTAAACACATTTTTAGTTCTTGGTTGGCTATTTGTTGCGGAATTATCCTATCGGTCTGATGTCCCATAGATAAAAGACGGGTTCAGGGATATTTTCTTGCTGTGAAAATGAAAGATTTGAATCAAATGTCATCTAATAATGTTTACAAATCCCAGAAAATGTGCCTTAAATAGCCTAAGCTTTTGTTTGTTGTTTTTCTGCTTCAAATGGGAAAAGTGGGGCTGGCGGGGACGATTTTTGTCAACATAAAGTTATTACAGAAATCACCACAGAAAATCGATAGCACCTCGCCTGTCTATGTAATCCTAGTGCTGTAAAGGCCGGGTGGCCCATTATTAAGTCCTATATAAAAAATAAAAAAAAAGAGAAGAAGAATCGTCCAATAAGACAGTATCGATATAAGATTCTTAATCACTTTGCCATGGTACGAAGTTTCCGAGAGTTCACTGACGCGGGCGGTAGGGGTCATAAGAGCCAATATGCCCTGCCCCAAGCACACAGGAGGCTTGAAAATTACTGTTTATCACTTAATTTTTTATTGCCAACAGTAATATGTTAACAAAATGTTTCTATGTCATGCCAAACTGAAACAAATAAATAATAGAAAAAAATCGACGGTTTATATTAATTTAAGGTTTCAGGTAAGCTAAAAAGTAATAAGTTTTCCTGTAATCAGAGTAGCATTCTAGCAGCTGATGTTGTTTACTAGGCTGGTTTCCAAATCCTTAAAAAAGGAAATTCTTTTTAAAAAAACAGGAAATCCCTCTTAAATCTTTTAATATAATCTCTTGAGCGGGATATCTGGGATTCTCCTCAAACAAACAATCCCCGTGACTATAAAATATGACTCACACCTGTCTCGCTTTTGTTTGTTTGTTTCTCTCTTTGTTTCTTTAGTTTATTTATTTTATTTTTTTGTTTTCCTTGTAGAAAATCCTCAACCAGCAGCTAAATAATATATTAAGCTAATAATTTACATAAATTCTAAATCATAAACTTCGAACACATTATCTGTTTCTATATTTTTTTCAATTGTTAACTGTGTTATGTCGACATAATATATCTACAAAAAGTAGATTTGAAGGAAGATAGTTTAGAATTGAACAAAAACTAATAAACATTTGAAGGAGCCAGAATTAGGAGTGAAACAGATCAACCCTGGTGTAAGCGCCAGACCGGTAGCCCGCCGACCATAATATTTTGCCTCACACTGACACAATGGGCACTGTCCGCTGTATCCCGCTGGGTTGCCGCTTGGGCAATGCTTACAGTGTTAGTGTGAAGCGATTTACAGGTAGCAAGCCACCAGACTGGCACCTGCATTACCTTTCGTTTGTTTCACCTCTATAACGAAAACTGTCTGTAATATCTCTTGCTCATTTGTCTGGCTTATAAATCGCAGCACTCCATTATTTGTATCCGCATGACATCAAGTGTCGCATTCAATTATGTCATGCGGATACGAGAGGAGAAAGACAGAATAAAAGTAAATCAGCTTAATTAGACTTTACATCTTATAACATCATCTAACTTCTTCTATGAAGAGTTGTATTCTGCCCCTCAGACTTGAGCCAGTATGATTAATTTTCTCTAAATTAATGGAAGAATTTGCCTGCAAGTTACTCCCCCTACTTTCAGTCCAAAACTGGCCACTGGGACAATTAGTAGAGTAACCCTCAAATGGATATTGGAGCAGGAAGAGAAGCGCTTATGAGGATACCCGATTGCTAGGATTCTGATTCCCATCAATCAATCAATCAATCCTTCAATCAGTCAAAAGAGTTATTTCCCCTTAATTTTCAGGTTGAATTCAAATCTCGTGTCTGGAATTAATCTTCGGTTATTTTTTGTGAAATTGATGTCTGTTTTGATATGTTTTATAGAATGTAATCATTAGCTCGAGAGATGATGGGATTTGAACATACTGGTACTCAAAGTCTACTTGCACAATTCGCAAGGTCATCTTTCTCGCTTTTCAATAAAGACAAATCACCGCTCGATAACTTTGCCCGTCGAAGCCCGAGGTCTCACAGTGCAAAACTGTGCAAACATGGCTGAGAGATGCCATAAGGAGGAGGATGACTGAGGTTAATAGGGTTCTGTTCTTTGTTATTTATCTTCTTTTCTTTTACTGGCAAACACAGCGATGTAGGGGATGTTTTAGAGGTTAATCAATAAGCCATTCATACCACTGGGTAGTCTTGGAGACCGGTCGTTAGTATTGCAGAGTCGTTCACCACATCAGCTTCTGTTTTGTCAGTCTTGAATGGACACATCTAAGGGTTAATGATTGCTGAAAGACAAACTGATGAGAGCATAATAAGAACACCCGCGGGCAGCTAGCGAAAGCCTCAGATGGCTCGGCGAAAGAGACTGCGTGAGTGAGGTCTTTCTAGCTGTTCTCAGATATTTAAGAACGGAGCCCTTCATGAAATTATTTAGGCTTTTTAGATCCTAACTGCATTTTAACTAAAGAGGGAGATCCAAGCAGAGATGTCTCAAAAGAGTATTTGGCATCTCGTACACAGTACACATCACAAATGACGAAATGCGCAAAACCGTGACTCAACATGTGCTCAACTATGAAGGCCTTCTGAACACGGTAAAGAGAAGAAAGTTGAAATGGTATGGACGTGACAACAGCCAGTGGACTATAAAAGAATAGAGTCCATCCGGGGAACGATGAGTCGGGGTCGACAAAGAAAGAAATGGACTGGCAATAATACTGAATGGACAGGGAAAAACTCTGCTACAACCCAGGCCCGTTCCCATGATTGCCAGGGGTGGAGGCAGTTGGTGCTATGCTCACTAGTACAGTGCCCCCACGACTCCGGAAGGAATTAAGGGATCCAGATTTTATTTCATCTACTGAAACTGGTGTCACTGGAAGCTGAAATCTGATGTTGTCAGACGTGAGTTGTCATTGCAAATATTATTATCTCAGCGATGAGGTGGATCCCTTGAAAACAGTTTTACCAAAACCAAGGTTATTTGCCCCAATGTGAGGACCCCTGCTAGCTCTTGTTGCTGGTGGCAAGTAAATGAAGAAACGTCATCGGAAATTGTGATCTCACATCGCTATACGTTTCCCTATTGTCTGAAACTTGACGACCTCGCAATGCTGTTTGGTGCTTTGTTTGGTTGACATGCCCGAAGTTGTGATGCAGACCGTAACGCCGCGCCGCCACTTTGAGTGCAAATGATTTTAAAATTCAGCAGCTTAGGTTCTGTGACTATAAGGGACATCAGTCCGATTGTAATATCTCGAATATAGCACAAAAATTGTGATATTCATAATCATGCCATTTTGCGTACAAATTATAAAGGACGTAAGGCCTTCAATGTAATCAAGAGAGGCTTTTCAATCGCTGAGCCTTAAATTCTAAAAATATCATTTTACGCTAGGAAAGACGTAAAGGTGTGTGTGGACATCTATATAAAAAAACAGCAAGGAAAAAAAAATTCACTGCTGCGAGGAAGAAATGCCCAGACCTGAAAAAATTACATGTGAAAGATAGTTCTTTTTGCTACTATGTCTGTTCCTTTGACATGGAAGCGAAGTACCATAATTTTGTAATAAATGAAAATAGGCCTAAAAATATCGAATAATGCTTTCTCCTCAACAATGATGGCCTCCCTCCTGCCTTTGTTTTGTTTCGACTTTAGTACCGTGCATGTCATAAAAAGTAACCATATCAAGCTTGGTGCCCAGTGTCCTGGCGCGCATGAGTTCTGAAGTAGGACTGCAGATTACTACTTTTATTGTAAGAGAGAGAGAGAGAGTACGTCATCGAATAATGCTTTCTCCTCAACAATGGTTGCCTCCCTCCTGCCTTTATTTTGTTTCGACTTTAAACTTCGAGTTGCGTTTCAAAATTTGAAGGCATGAGTTTCTGTGCCGTCTGCCTTATGCACGGGCCATGCGGGTGTTACTGTGCCAGTTGTGAGTTGTTTTCTTCCTAGATCTACATAATCTGTGTGCTGATTGTGCGTGTTGTTTGAACGGGTCCTTACACTAGTATTTTAAAAGGTCTTGAAGTTCGCTCTATGTTTAATACGTTGATTGTGAGACACAACTGAGTTGAACAGATGAAAGTGTTTCGATAGGAATAGAAACATACGACCAGAAATTGCGTTCTAGGCCACTCTTTACACAATTGCTGGCCGAAAGTCAGCTTTATCACATCTGTGTATTCTGCAAGGAATTGTGGCGGAACAAAAACGATCTATTAGTCTTTGTTTCGAATCCAAGTCTTGTTGTTAATGTGACCTACATCTAGATATGCAACAATCTTGGCCGGGTCGGCTAGAGATTTTACAATTCGGGAGAGCGCAGATTCTGTGGTCCCCAGTGGAAAAAATTATACCTAAACCTTTTCCGCTGGTTTGTTGCGCTTACGTCACCCAAAACTGTGGTGCTGACTATGATATTTTTCAATCGTCGCCACATTATGAGTGCACAAAGCCCTTTGAACACTGGATTTTTACATAGACGTAGAGCATTCTTGTTATAAATAAAGTAACTAAAACCACAATTATAAAGTCATGATTGCTTGTTGGGAAGCGTGTGTTTGCTTCCCCAACCCCCCCCCTCCTTTGTTTTTTATGTGCTGGGGTCAAACTCCACCCCACCCCACCCCCAGCCCCAGCATACGTACTTTACGGATGACACAAACCAATACAAGTATTTGGGAGGAAGAGCTGGTAATGTTAAATGAAAATAAGAGATAAACGTGATACGAGATAGAAAGAAAGAGCGAAATAATTTTCTGTAACTTCAATCTTCCGACCACATAATAATCACGTATCCCACGAACCATCACACAAAGATCATCCGACCGACTTATTCACGGGAGAAAATTAATACCCGAATTCAGAAAGCAGAGAAAACGCAGAAAAAAGTACATCATAGAGAAATGTTGGACGGGATTGGTGGGCGTATGTTTGATATTTTCCAGAGGTTTACTGATTGTTTACTCCGGAGTATTCAATGTCAGGGTTGTAGGCGGCTTATTCCCACATTTCTAATCTGCCGTGGTATGGAAAAAGACTGTATTAACCAAAAACAAAACAAATTGCAAGAGATGCAAGTCAAACCCCCGAAAAAACAAACAATTCGCTTTGTACCTCTCTTTATTCTTTGTTCAATTTCAATTTTGTGACAGTCAAAAAAAAAACCAAAAAATTATTATTGGTACAAAATTACAACCCAACGGGAAAGACAGAACATTTCATTCTATGAAATCACCACTGTCTCCTAACGCTGCAGTAATCGGGTTGGGCCACTTTTCAGGGGATGCAAGGAATTGCTTTATTACAGCACAACTGGTCTAGTTACGTTGAGTTTTCGAAAGTTTATTATCCAATTATTTTTTTGCTTAAGACTTTAAACCGAGATTATTCGATGCGGATTTGAAGTGGTTGAAAATAATAATATGAAAAACGGTTCTTGGAATTTTGAGTTAATGCCGTCATGCCGAACGGTGACGTAATGATGTTGAAAAGCAAATTCAACCTCGATTGGAGAATACGGTGTGTTCTCGTAGCATAGTAGTTTAATACTTCAGCCGGTATCTCCCTGTGTCATGAGATCATTTAGAGTTCATGACAACAGTTGGATATAAATAGAAAAAGAAGGAAATGGGTGGATAAGATGGATTACATTGCCCATGGGGGATATTTCGAAGGGATGTGATCAGCTGAAGAGGTCGTTCACATTCATTAATATTTTATTGTGGCAAATAAACACAGTATTTATTTTTACAAGATACTGGGTGAAAACTGGTCTAGTTTTACGTGGTAGGTGGATG
>OZ007578.1:9584982-9624982 GCA_963931925.1 Onchidella celtica | reverse complement strand
CTTCTGTCGTACTCCATCTGAATACGCTGACCATTGTTTACAGTTATTGAAATTGGGGACGATGGCCTGAACCAGACTTTTTGTATGGTCCAAAATTTTCCTAATCTGTATGTCTTTAAAGAAATTAATTGGACAACCCAGCGGCTGGAACCAAACAATGCGCCCATCATGTAGACGACATATTATGATGTATTTGCCTTTGTGAATATGTCTGGGTTCCCTGCTGTTCCTGGTAGGCCGGAATATTATTGTAATGGACATTGTTTCCCGGGGTTTTGTCTGGGGATTTCCTCGTTTGTCTGATTGACCATTGTTTTCCATGTCGCACTGGGAACCAACGACCGGCTGGCTGTATTCTGTGTGCTTTTATAAGTAACCTCTCCGCTATTCTTTGTGTTTTACAGATATCTTTCTGTCCATCTTTGTCTGCTGTCTGTCTGTCTGTTTGTTTGTTAACTTTCTGTCTACGTGCCGTCTGTCTGACTGTCTCTCTTTCTCTCTCTCTCTCTCTCTCTCTCTCTCTCTCTCTCTCTCTCTCTCTCTCTCTCTCTCTCTCTCTCTCTCTCTCTCTCTCTTTCCCCCTTTATCTATGCCCCTGCCTCTATCTCTATCATGTCTGCTGAACTGTTTTCACAGGAGATAAACTATAATGTTACATATTCTTGGTCCAGCTTAAAACAAGCTGCTGACCGGACAGGATGGAGAGGCACCATGAACCAGCATCTCAACTTGGGGTAGAAGAAGAAGCTGGCAAATGCTGAGGCGGAGAAGCGGGTGCGAAGTAGAGCAAATCAACTCCCACAGACCAGAGACAGTGTATAAATGTGACATTTGCCAGAGAGACGACAATCCTCACACTGGTTTCCACAGCCACAGATGACGGTGCCCAAAATAAGCAGATGGACAAGACAACTATTACATTGGGTGTACATCCATGATCGTACATGATCAACGGAGGCCGTATAAACAGAATCAACTCTGATATATTTTAATACAGATGGACTCACCGAATGCGAAACCAGGATATTATGAACCCAGATCGAAACGCTCAGAAACCCTACTAACCAGCTCTTCACTTCAGTAATCCTTAGGAAGCAGGATCTTTGTAGTGTTCGTATAAGATAGTGTGCCTCGGTATTTAGTAAGTTTCTTTGTAGCGGCAAAGTTTACCTGGCAGTTTTGAGATGTCAGCAGAGACAGACGCACAGACGGGAGTTGAAATGCCTTGGAGCGCTCTGTTGAATTATTGTATGTATACAGAAAGTTGATTATATGCGTGAAGACGTAAGCTGGGTTCTCATGTGTACGGAAACGGAAACGGCAAAAAATCCATCATATAGTAAAATGAAAGAGTGTTTCCATGTGTACGGAAACGGCGTGCGGAAACATTCTTTCTATTTCACTGCTTGAAGAGGTTTTGACGTTTCCGTTTCCATATACATGAGAACCCAGCTGGAGGCTATATTCTTTGTGTAGAAGTCCGTTTTCAGACGGCACGTCTCTTTCGGAAAACATACCTCATCCACTTACTGTATTCAAACTTCACATCATGATTTGCACTTGGACACAGCACTAAAACTTGAACGGTTTATTATGTGTAATAACAATTATATTTCCGTAATGACATATATAACTTCAAAATCTTACTCCCTCTCAGCTGATGGAGACGCACGAATTGCAAAATACTCATTTCAGGCGTTTTTCATCTGTACGGAAAAAGCGACGGAAACGTCAAAAATCCATCAGATAGTAAAAAGAAAGAGTGTTTCCATATATAGGGAAACGGCTTTTCCTTACACATAAAAACATTCTTTCTATTTCACCACTTGAAAAGTTTTTGACATTTCGGTTACCTTTTTCCGTTTCCGTACTCCTGAAAACCCAGCTTTGTTCTTTTTCAGACCCAGCCAAGAAATCCTATCAGTTCTACTGGGCTGGCAAATTTAATAATACTCTTACAAAGGACATGTCTCTACCGCAACTGAACAAACCAACACACTGTAAAAAGCTGAAGTTCTGAGTTTTCAGATCCCAATCATTGCTTGCCACAGAGAAAGGAAAACGGCTTTCAAAACAGTCTACAGGCAGCGACGGCTGAAAGAAACCAGAAACGAAACAATAAGACATTCAAGACAGACTAACTAGAGAAACTGCCCAGAAAGGCCCAAAGGAAAGGCCCCATGGCTTCGAGTTGGACCCCCGCCTAAAATGGTCACGTTTTCATCAACTATCTTTATTTGTGTGTCACGACAACCTGTCACTGATTAACCGTTTCTGTATTTTGTGAGACTGACAACCTTTTCTACAATTCTGTTATAATACTTAATCACCCCTGTCATTTTCTATCTTTTGTGTCACTGACAACCCTTTCTACATTTGTGTTATGAATATGATACATTATCATTTCGCATCTTGTTTTATCTATTGTGTCACTGACAACCCGTTCTTCATTTGTGTCATGACACACTATCACCGATATCTTTCTATCTATTGTGTCACTGACAGACCTTTCTACACGTCGCGATAATCTGCCACCGATATCCTTTTCTGCCAATTGCGTCACCGATGAATCTATCTTCCTTAGTGTCACGATCTACTTTCAGCAACACCGTTTTCTACATTGTGTCCCTTTTACAGCGTATTTGTGCCACGAAACATGAGCGCTGGCAACCCCTTCTACTTCAGTGTCACAAACTAATCTTTTTACTTTGTGGCGAGATGCTCCGTCTCTGACAGTCTTTCTACACTATGTACCACGGCAAAAACCCTGTTCACAACATCCAGGACTGCGTAAGTCTAAATACAAAGTAAATATAAGCTCAGAATTAAAGACAAGCCATTGTCTTGCTGCAACTCTCTTGTAACATATGAAATATTATTAAAATATTATTTTAAATCATCTTCAACTTCTTTTTTCCCACATTTTGACTTTGACTCCTGTAAGATTTTTCCAGTCTTAGAAGTTATCACCACTTACGCATCTCTCTTTAAAATCTCAGGTCTTCACCGCTATTTAATTTATAAATAGACTCGTACATCGACCTGGTAAAGACTTCCCACCCAGATGTTTTGTACAATACACCAGTTAAGTATCTACACCGGAGTTTTGCAATACATTTTCAACGTATGTGGCACTAAATACTCCCATAATTGACTGATCCGGGATTATTGCACTGAATAAATGCGATTAGGAAAACAATGTTCCTAATCAGATTTCAGCAAGAAGCCGTCTCCATAAAACCGGATTTTGGATTTGAAGTTTTTAATGATCTAGAAAAGGCGGGCCCACATGATGTCCCTGTGTCACACAATGGAAGCCAGACAGAGAACAAACAACAAAAATCAGTTCGGGAAAATGAAGAAAAAAAAACATTTTAAAAATGCGTTAACTTAATTTACGCCCTGTCTCGCCACAGGGAAAAAAATAACGTATGGGAAGAGCCAAAAAGGTTCATGAAAGTTCCATGAAATAATGCAAGTTCGCGAGAATAATTTTGAAAGTTCACACTTACGATTGTTCTTGTTCGCCAAACTCCCGTGCGATTTACAGGTTTCACGCCAGTTTAGATTCCTCCAGACTGATGTTGAAGATCTACAAAATCGGAAAGTGATAACACTTTACATATGACAGTAAATATTTTATCAAAGTGCAGAAAATGAAACAGGCAAGAGCAGATAAGCAATCGCATAAACATCTCTTCTTCTTTATCAGTGGATAACCAGAATTCATATATTACGCAGCTTTCATCATGCAATGATGAAAAAAAAACAGGACAAAACATGTGTGCGTCTATATCTGTTCATTGGTTTCTAAACAGGGCTTGCAATAAAACATCAAGATGTATTTTCTTTATACTTGCATTCATTTATCCCATGTCTGTTGTTGTTTTGTTTTGTTGATTTTTCACGTTCCTTTTACAGCACAGTGAGGCTTTAGAAGGGCCAAGGCTGCCCGAGCTAACACCCCCCCCCACCCCACACCCGGGTCACATTGCCAAAAAACGAATGTCTCAAAAACTCCACTAGAAATTAGCTTGACCT
Source organism: Onchidella celtica (assembly GCA_963931925.1). NCBI lineage: Eukaryota > Metazoa > Mollusca > Gastropoda > Systellommatophora > Onchidiidae > Onchidella > Onchidella celtica. The sequence continues at coordinate 9,620,941 of OZ007578.1, read as the reverse complement.
CCCACCCGGCAGAGATTTGGACCAGAGAAATCTGGCACAAGGATCAAACCCTCTATTTATAGTAATGTCTCATTTTAATATTCCACGAAATACAAATTTTCTATATTTTGATGGGGTTTCGTTCAAATAAAACATTCTTAAAATACCATGTCAATAAAAGGACCATTCTTTTGCCTCTCTACATCTGTCTGCGGAACATTTCAATCGTCCTTCAAGACGTCATTTAGCCCCATTCATTTAACCTTGCAAGCTTGCAAGAACCGACTCCTCATTCTGCCATCATCACAAACAAAATCATTCCCGGTCTGTCTGAGCAAATCCGAGGGTTATTTCTACTCGTCCGAAGTAATACTTCAGAATGCCACAGTAAACTATTTTTTTTCCAGAATAGTGATTGTAATAGGCTGTCAGGCATCGACTGAAAAGGAAAAAATAGCCCTCCATCTTCTACTCGAAAGACATCCAATGGCTATGTTTCTTGGTGGGGTGGATACTATTTGAAAAACTGGATGAAACTATTGCTACATAAGTACTTCTAAATATGTGTGTTTTTGTGTCCAAGTTGTCTGTCCTAAATACGCAACAGCTGAAATGCTGGCGTAGATCCAACAACAATGCATAAAAAATGCGTGAAAATTGAAATTGCTGCAGATAAGAGGGAAAATGTTCTGCAAATTTGAAAACAAAACTGTTTGTCGTGCAGTTTCATCGTAATACAATTGATTTACTCAGCCAACTTCCCCAAGAAATCAATTGCTCGTCTAGCTTACCATGTGCAATGCCTTCTTTTGCTTATCTCATTCTAATGTGAAAATAAACTTCCAATTTGTAAATGCCCTTTTCCTTGTTAAGCTTTTTTTGCAATTTTTTCTTTAATGCACCTGTTTACTTTAATGGTTTTAGAGTTTGTTTCGGAAACTGCTTATTCTCTCTGCACGTTTTCCATTGTTGGGTTTTATCGATCATTGACGAACTGGCAATTTGAACTTTTTAACTGTCTTGCTCAATGTTCGGCCACAACGGCGAACCAAGACTGGTACAAGATTTCTTGTGGTGCCAAAAACGGATCGATATTTTCCTGTCAATTCCCCACAGTTGTCAGTGTTGATTGTGAAAAAGGGATGTATTGTCTTTTGTACAATTCTAGTCTTGGCTTTTGGGTCATCAGAGAGACTGAAGGAGTTGGAAGATTTCCCTTGGTGTTTGTGAGTGAGAGAAAGAAAAACTTCGTTCATTCCCCTAAATGTTCTTTTCAGCTTTTTCGCAGATTTTACTCCTCCTGGGAGATTACGCAATTTGCACATAACACGACATAATCAGAGTCAGACAATAGATAATACTCTTTGTGAAAGTCCCTGTCTCTCTCTCTCTCTCTCTCTCTCTCTCTCTCTCTGTTAGTCTCGTCTTACTCTCCATGTAATTCTTTTCCATTATAGTGTTGCATTATTATATTTTGTATTCATACTTGCTATATTATTGCCTGGGATAAATCACGTGTCTAGGGCACGTTGAGAGATAATCTGGATATTAGAGTTGTTAGGCTTGTATAGCCAAGGAAGTTAATATCGTGAATATTGATTTATTCCGATTTATAGCAGAGGGAACGCTGCTAGGAGTGTACGGAAAATACACTGGGAATATTACATTGGTATCGTTAGTTAACGACCAATCACGGAAGCAGTAGACTGACTGCTTGAGGATTAGGAGAAATACTACTACTACTATTTCCTGTTGCACCCACTGGTGCTTAGGGCAGCAACAAAGGATCTCCAGCCCTGTCTGTCCTGGGCCATCTTTGCGAGAGTTCCCCATGAGTGATTGAAGGATTTCATCTCTGCCTCGATTGTTCTCCGCCAGGTTGCCTTGGGTCTGCCTCGCTTGCGCCGTCCCTCCGGTGTCCACTGAAGTGCTGTTTTGGTTATAGAATTTGCTTCCTTTCGCAGCACGTGTCCAAGCCATCTCCATCGTCTCTTCGTGATGATGTTGGCTATTTCTTCTTGCTTGCATCGCCTTAGTAGTTCCTGATTAGAAATCTTGTTTGGCCAAAAGATGCGGAGAATCCTACGAAGACATGTGGTGTGGAAGGAAGACAACTTGGCGAGGTCACCTTCTGTCATTCGCCAACACTCTGATCCATACAGGAGTGTGGATAGGACACAGCTTTGGTACAGTCTGATCTTGGTGTTGATGCCGTATTGTGTCGATTTCCAGATGTTGCTCATACTTTGAAAGACAGCCCTTGCACTTCCCAGCCTACTTTGGATGTCCTCCTTTGTGCCACCCTCTGGTCTGATAATGCTACCAAGGTATTTAAATTTGTCCGTCGTGGTGAGGTTCTTGTCATCTACTTGCACTGGTGCTGGAGTGTCTACATTTAGGGTCATAATCTCTGTCTTCTTCTGGCTAATCCGAAGGCCTACTTTGCATCCAAAATTATGTAGTCTCTGCGTCTTATCTTGCATGTGTTGGTGACTATGTGACAATAGCGCAAGGTCATCCGCAAAGTCCAAATCCTCTAGGTTGTCGAAGAGTGTCCATCTGATGCCTCTTGGTGCATCCTCTGTAGTTTTCCGCATAATCCAGTCGATTACGAGGTTAAACAAAATTGTTGACATCACACATCCTTGCCGTACACCAGTTTTCACTTCAAAGGATGCATCACTGTTTCCGACACTGCAACTGAAGTTCTTGTAAAAGCTTTTGATGAGTTCAACAAGCTTGCTGGGAATCCCATAGTGCCGAAGAATGCGCCATATACTCTCTCTGTGGATGCTGTCGAAGGCCTTTTCGAAGTCAACGAAGTTCACATAGAGCTGCCTTTGCCATTCTGAACACTGTTCTATGATGTTTCGGAGTGTGAAGATCTGGTCAATGCATCATTTCCCCTTTCGGAATCCGGCCTGTTCCTTTCTCAGTGTCTTGTCCACAGCATCTGACATACGTTGCACAATGATCTTGGCAAGGATTTTGCTGGGTATAGAAAGGAGAGTGATACCACGCCAGTTGTTGCAATCGCTGAGTGCTCCTTTCTTGGGTATTTTCACTATTCTGCCTTCATTCCAGCCCTTTGGTACTGCTTCTGCTTCCCAGATAGCTGTGAACAGTGGCTGAAGGATGGTGGCTGACTGATCCGGATCTGCTTTGAACAATTCTGCAGTCAAGTTGTCTTTTCCTGGGGCTTTGCTGTTTTTTAGGCTCTTTATTGCTGCCACTATCTCTTCTTTCTTTGGTGGATCTATGTTGATGTCAAGGTCTTCAGCAGCATCTTGTATTATTATTCTATCTTCAGGTGGTGGCCGGTTTAGTAATTCCTGAAAGTGCTCTGTCCAGCGTGTATCCTGTTCTCGTTCTGTAGTCAGTAGTTTCCCATTCTTGTCTTTGATTGGAACACTTGGTCTTCCACCGTACTTGCCACAAATGCGCTTAGTGATCTTGTGGAGCTTACCCTGTTCTCCTCTTGCTGCTGCCTCCTCCGCATCTGCCGCTAGCTGTTCCATGGCTTCTCGTTTATCTTTCTTTACTAGTCTCTTCACTTTCTTATTTAACTCTGTGTAGCTATGTTGGTACCTCTCTTTCAGCCTTTCCGATTTCACTTGTATGAGTTTCTTTTTCATGACTTTCCTCTCCTCGATCACATCCCATGTTCTTTGTTGGATCCACTCCTTGCTTTTCCCTTTCTCATTAAATCCAAGGCAGGCTACACTGCTCTCTGTGTATACTGTAGTTACTCTTTTCCACTCTGAATCGATTCCTCTTTCTTTAGGGTTGTTCTTATCAGACTCTCGTAGAGCCTGGAATCGGTTCTTGACTTGTATGTTGAAGGCATTTCTAACACTTGCATCTCTCAGTTTCTGAATATTAAGGTGTCTTTGCTTTGATGTCTTGATTCCGGTCTTGTTCAGTTTAATTTTGATAAGTGCTGCCACTAGATGGTGGTCGCTGGCTACGTCAGCTCCTCTTTTCACTTTCACATCTAGAAGGGATCGTCTCCACATACCGTTGATCATCAAATGGTCTATTTGGTTCTTGTCTCTTCCATTTGGAGAATTCCATGTGAGTTTGTGAATTTCTCTGTGTGTGAAAAGGGTCCCTCCGATGACTAAGTTGTTCAAGGCACAAAAATCCACAAGCCTTTCTCCATTGTCATTCCTTGTTCCAGTTCCATGTTTTCCCATTACTCTTTCATAATTTATATCATCTTTACCTACCTTAGCATTGAGGTCTCCCATGACAATGATGAGATCATGCCGTGGCGTCATGTCCATTTCCCCCTGGAGTTGTTCATAAAAGTCGTCTTTGTCTGTGTTGTCGTTTTCGTTGGTTGGTGCATAACATTGGATGACAGTGATGTTTGTGTGTCGTCCTTTCATCCTCATCCTCATCAGTCTGCTATTGACTGGTTTCCACTCCAACAAGCATTTGTCCAGTCCTTTCTTTAGGATGATGGCTACTCCTTCATGATGTTGGTCATCCTCTCTTCCAGAGTAGAGAACGGTTTCTCCAGTGGATGTTTTGATCCTTCCAGATCCAGTCCATCTGCTCTCACTTACACCCAGGATGTGTAGGTTGTAGCGCCTCATCTCTGATGTTACTTGTGCTAACTTACCCGATTCATACATTGTTCTAACATTCCAGTATCCAATCCTGGTCTTGGTTTTGGCGGTGTTCAGTTCCTCCTTCATCCTGCTAGCAGTTTCCTTTCGGCTTTCACTACTTGCATTCATACGAGTCGCGAGGTACTCAGAAGGTCCATCACATCCAGAACGTTGGTTTTTCCATGTTGCTGTTTCCGTAACGATTTTTGTTTCTCCAAGTAAGGTCACCCCAACAAGGATTTCAGGGCAGGGTTGTTAGCCCTACGCCCAACCCCCGAACCTGGAGGGCCGGTCTGTTCAATCTTGTCTGGTCCTTCCCCCATGACCTGTCCAGCTTGCTTAAAGCTATCAGGGGCACGAGGCCTCCGCTGGCTTAGCTCCTGGGATCACTGGGACACGCAAGCCACTCCTCCACGTCAAGGCATGAACAATTGGAGCAGATTAGGAGAAATACGTGGAGTTAAGTGATCACTGAGATAGCTCAACCACTACTTGGTTGACTAAGACGTACAGTTTGTTGTTGATTTCGGTAATTTCGTTCAGACTGCAGGAACGAACACCCGCAGAGTGCAATTGATAAATTGCTTCAAGGGAGAATAAAGTTAGAGATTTTTCAGAAGTTGTCCTCGATTAGGACATTATTATATCGCATTATCGACCGATATCATGGCCGAACTACAGAAATATTTGGAACTAGCCCAATCATTTGGCATACCGGAAGCTCAGCGTGCTTCTTGGGTAGACCAGAAATTGAAAGAAGAACGAGAAGAAAAGGCCGCGGAGAGATTACGAGAAGAAAAGGCCGCGGAGATATTACGCCAAGAAAAGGCCGCGGAGATATTACGCCAAGAAAAGGCCGCGGAGATATTACGCCAAGAAAAAGCTGCGGAACGAGACGAGAGAGCCGCGGAACGCGCGGAAAAACAGGCTCAAAGAGAGTACGAGCTCGCTTTGAAACAGTTAGAAGCGAAGCAAGCCCAACCTACCGGGGCTCCGGAAGTTACTTCCAATAATAAAACGAAGCCTAAATTGCCAACCTTTAATGATAAGGTTGATCGTATTGATTCCTACCTACACCGCTTCGAACTCCATGCCGTTTGCGCGGGATGGCAGCGTAGTGAGTACACGTCATGCCTCGCCAATCTTTTGACAGGGAGAGCGTTGGAAGTTTTCCATAGCCTCACTATTGATGACGCTAGGGACTATGACATTCTAAAGACCGCGCTATTAAAGCGTTTCCAACATACGGAAGATGGATTTCATAAGCGTTTCCGCGATTGCAAGCCGGAGGCATCTGAGAATTTCTCTACTTACGTGGACCGCCTCCGCCACCTACTCAGCCGTTGGACTGAGTTGGCCGGTGTGGAAGAGGGAAACTACAAGAAACTATATGATTTGATAATTAAAGACCAAATATATATGTCCTGCCACACGGACCTGGTGGCGCATTTTAAGGAACAAGCCCCCAAAACTACCGTCGAGATAACATCGATAGCGGAACGGTATGCTGCGGCTCACCCTAATCGATCGTTAGCTAAAGCTAAAGTAAGCGAACCGTGTTACGCCGGCGCTGCTACTAAGACACCGGTACCGTCGAGACAATCAAGACAGCCCTTTCGACAGTCGCCGCAGGTTCGTCCACGGTCCGAGCCGCCGGTTAGCAGGAGGCAACCGAATCCCCATAAATTTTCTCGGGACTGGGAACCCCGATATACACGTCCTTTCCCTACCGGAGGACCGCGTAACAACTACTATCAAGCGCCCACATTTCCTTCTTATCGAGGTACACCTCGAAGGGATGATAATCCAGTCTACTGTTATAGATGTGGCGCCGGAGGCCACATTGCGCGACAATGCAGAGTTAGATTAGATGCGGCAAATGCATGCTCTGTAGCATTCACCGAAAACCGCGGTTACAGAACTAGGAATGCCGAAACCGTAGATAAAGTTATTCCAGTTATGTCCGCCCTCCACGAGCGAGGCGCGCTGACATTGTATGAGGGACGAGTAAACGCCATACGAGCATCCGTATTGCGAGATTCAGGCTGTACGACCGTCGGTGTACGTGAATCGCTGGTCCGTCCTGCACAACTCCTGGATCGCGATGCGACATGCATTACTTTTGGTGGTTCAGTTGAACATTTTCGTTTGGCGGAAATATATGTTGACACACCGTTTATAACTGGTGTTGTCACGGCCTGCGTGCTACCAAATCCGGTCGCCGACCTAATCATTGGGAATATTCCCCACTTAAAGGACGTCTCCGATTGCGAACTCGGGATTTGGGATGATAACGACATTGCGTGTGTCACGACAAGACAACAATCGCGTCGCCAGAGTGACGACACATTACGATCGCCTGTCGTCGATTTGGATGTAACCCCCGAGATTTTTCGTAACGAACAGCGCACAGATCCATCACTAAAGCCCCTCTTTGCTAAGATTGATCCGGACAACCCGGATACATCCAGGTTCTGCCTTAAAGACGACCTCCTATATCGCGTTTTTCGGGGAAAGCGCGAAACTATTTTGCAATTGGTCATACCGAGATCATTTCGCCGAGACATCACCCGCCTCGCGCACGACACGCCATTGGCGGGCCACCAAGGCAAGGCGAGAACAAAATCGAGAGTCCTGTCTCTGTTTTTTTTGCCCGGGGTTTACGGGGACATAAATAGCTATGTGTCGCGTTGCGATACATGCCAGAAAAGAACCCCCAAAGGAAAAACTTCGCGGGCACCTATACAAGAGATGCCGCCGGTTTCCACTCCATTTCAGCGAGTTGCCGTCGACATCCTCGGGCCATTACCGAAGTCGGATAGAGGCCATCGGTTTATTCTATCAGTAATCGATTATGCCACCCGTTGGCCTGAGGCTGTCCCTTTAAAGGAAATATCGGCCGATCACGTCGCCGAGGCATTGGTGACCATATTCACACGTGTCGGATTCCCGTCCGAATTATTATCTGATAGAGGTCCGCAATTCACCTCTGACCTTTTCAGGAAAGTATTGGAACTCACGGGCATTAGGCAGAAACTTACGTCGCCATACCATCCACAGTCCAATGGCTGTTGCGAGCGCTGGAATGCCACCATGAAAACTATGCTGGCACGCGTTTCCGCCGATAGACCTGGTGACTGGGACCGTCGACTTCCGGCCATCTTGTTCGCATATAGGGAACTCCCAAATGCGACAACGGGTTTTTCCCCGTTTGAACTGTTATACGGTCGAAAACCACGTGGCCCGATGGCCATTTTACGCGATTTATACGCCGGTTCTGATACCGACGTTCCTGATACGCGATCCGCGTATCAGTACATAGTCGATCTCCGACATAGAATAGTTAATGCATGCGACCTGGCTCGACAATTTGCATGCGTACGGACCAGGTCATTTATAGGATATCGCGATCGGGGTAGTCGGTTAAGAACCCTGTCAGTCGGAGATCGGGCATTGGTGCTTGTCACAAATCCCAGACTGGGAGATGTAATAGTTTATGACAGGACGACAATCACGAACAACCAAGTTAACACTTAACAAAACAACCCATCAGACTCACACATTTATTAAACATAATTATACATATAATAGCGCAATTACATACATTATATTATTGAAATGAACTGCCGTACAACGGCCTTATTCTCACACACACTCTCCCTCGGATCCACAATCCGGTAGTTACTCCTAAAGGCACTTCGGCCTCAGCCTCTCCCCTCAGGGTCTTAATAGCACATTAATAATTTACTGGCACCGCAGTCTCTCAATATCCCCTCCCTATTGTCATACACCTTAGCACTCCCCTAGCACCTCAGCAGGGCAATAACACATTATTATTTCCATAGCCATCAACATGGCGACAACATAGTATCAGTTCACTAGCCTATCAACATGGCAACAACATAGTATCAGTTCACTAGCCTATCAACATGGCAACAATATAGTATCTCATTCACTCTCATATCTACGTCCCTGTCCGTGGCCTGACTGCCACGACTTTATGTGCCTCTACTGTCCTGTACTGACAGCCTCACTTCTGGCCTATGTGTGGCCTCCGGCCCTATGCTGGCCTATCACTTGTGCTCATCGAGGTGGCTCTTCGGCCCGTCCCCGACACCTACAAGAATAACATTACATTGGTATAATACCCTACCATTTCTATTCACTCCACCTCTCCTTACAATCCATGAAGCGTACACACACTAGTTCACCTTTCACTCACCACACATCTTACGGTAACACACTTCCATCGGAGTACACACTACTCACTCGCGCTACAAGTCCATGAACTCACTTTCATCTATCGCTCATGGCGCACATTGCTATATCCAATATCAAGGACTTCCACATTCCTCACATATACTTATTCACATCATGGTAATAGACGAATATACTATAATACATCAATCATAATAATCAATCAACGTTCTACATACCAGTCATTACTGGAAAGACTTTTCCACTAGTCTTCTCGACTGCTCCCTTTCCGCCCGATGGGCTCTTATTCACAGGTCCGCTCCGTCGGACCTTCTAACTTGCAGTGATAGTTATACAGCGCTTTCGCCTCCTTCAGACCCCCCCCCCCCACTACTCACAACAGCACGCTTAACTTGCTGTCTACTGTGAGTCCTTCTTACTCTACACCCGCTCTGTAGCAATCCCCTTAATTGCACTCACTCCACTCGTGACAGTGCTGTTACCAGAAACGAATAACAAACTACTCCTCACTTGGAAAGGCCCCTTTCTAGTTAAAAAGCGACTCTCGAGAGTTAATTAAGTTAATTATCTCATTACCATACGTGGTAACGATAAGGTGTACCATATTAATATGTTGAAAAAGTATCTTACCGATGATCAAACTCATCACGATCATTCATGCCATGTTGTGGCCCAAGCAAACGCAGCGATGGTCACTATCGATGACAACGACCGGGAGCCATTATCTATGACTAGATCGCTCCTATCCTTGCAAGCCACAGAGGACGCGACTTCCGTTAATATCAATCCAGAGCTGGATCAAAGTAAGACACAGGACATCATGAATCTTGTTCGGGAGTTTTCGCCAGTATTCACTGATTTGCCGGGTAAAACATCCTTAGTTCAACACGTCATCCGGTTGCACTCGGACGTACCCGTGTTTGTCAAACCCTACCCGCGCCCGCTGCAAGCGCACGACACCATACAGTCCGAGGTGGAAAAGATGCTCAGCTTAGGAGTCATTGAGCGCTCGACGAGCCCTTACTGCTCGCCGATTGTACTAGTAAAGAAAACAGACGGTTCCGTTAGATTTTGTATCGATTACAGGAAGCTTAACGCTCTAACCATTTACGATGCTGAACCTATCCCGAATCAGGAAGATCTATTTGCGCGATTGGCCGAGTCGTCCGTGTTTTCGAAAATAGATTTGGCTAAAGGCTACTGGCAAATCCCAATGGAAGAGGCCAGTAAACAGTACACAGCGTTTCAGACCCCTATGGGTCTCATGCAATGGATATTCATGCCATTCGGTCTCGTAACGGCACCAGCGACATTTGCGAGGATGATGAACATCCTATTGCAGCAGACACCATGCGTCCTAAGCTACTTTGACGACATTTGCGCTTTCCATACGGATTGGAAAGGCCACTTAGAAGCACTTCGTCAAGTGCTTAGTAAACTTCGAGATGCCGGGCTTACAGCTAAGCCTAGCAAAGTCTTCCTGGGTTATACGCAGATTAACTTTCTGGGACATACTATCGCCAAAGGCGTCCAAACACCGGACGACAGTAAGATAAGTAAGATTTTAAAACTCCAGGCTCCTCATACTAAGAAGCAGGTTCGTAGCCTGTTAGGCTTCTTAAGCTATTATCGGAAATTCGTTCCTAATTTTTCGGCCCTTACGGCCCCGTTATCCGATCTTACAAGAAAAGACAGACCCAACAAAATTTCCTGGAATACGCAGTGCGCCACCGCGCTCGCGACAGTGCAGCAACTGTTCTCCAGTTCGCCGCTGCTTATCCTACCGAATATTAGGCGCACCTTCACCGTCCGAACTGACGCGTCGGACCAAGGAATTGGAGCTGTTTTGCTTCAGGAAAGAGATGGCTTATTGCGCCCTTGTATGTACGCTAGCCGGAAATTACTTCCGAGAGAGCAGAGATACGCTATTATAGACCGAGAATGCCTGGCGATTGTATACGCCGTAGACGCGTTTTCCCGCTACCTACTTATGACAGAATTCGTCATCGAGACAGACCATAAACCGTTGTTATTTTTAAAATCGAACCGAGCCAATAACGCTCGTTTGACCAGATGGAGTCTGGCCCTTCAGGAATACCGCTTCATTATAAAGGCCATTCCTGGTGGAGATAATGTCCATGCCGACCTATTATCACGGTTACCTTAATCTTGTTGTATTTTAGTCTGTCATATGTATTGGCGTTGGATACTGATTAGCACCTCATTCAGAGACCGAGGGATGGTATCACATATTGTTCACCCATTGTGAACACTTTTCACCTACCCCTGTGCTTTCCTTTGTTCCAACAGCTATTTTACTGACGTCGACCCGTATTTTGGCCACACCAGACGTTGTTGCCCAGGGTCGAGGACGAGAAGATCATGGCAGACCAGGAGTCCAGATCCACTAATGCCATCGATGCTACTATAGTTATCTTTTCTTGAGTATTATTCATTGTATGTATGCATTCCTGATGACATTCGCACAGGATCAGTGTTGTACTCTAAAATTTTAGAGTTATGATTGTTAATGTCTACGTATTTAGAGGTAAGATTTAATCCTCAGAGAGATATATACTTTTGGACGGAACCTTAAGATTTTCATGAAGTTTTGTCCATCAGGGATACCCGTCCTGTAGGTTTTTTTTTAACTTTAGTACTAGTCTTAGTTATTACCTAGTATTCTTAGTTAAGTTAACCTTTCGAGCAATTTCTCGACTCATGCCTTCCCCTTACGATAATCATTTATATCGTTAAAATTGCAAATTTTAACTGGGGTGGGGGATGTGTCATGATTCAGATGTTATTAAAACTCACGCAGAGAGTGAGTTGTTTTTTTACCAGGGCCATGAAAAATTGGCTGGTGGCCTTGAACGGTCCTCGCCAAATTATAGTTGGTGAGTAAATAAATGTAAAGTTAAACGGTTGGATTCACGTTTGTGGGTTTTAATGTTCGTGATTAATAAGTAATGGAGTAGGGGTGAAACAAGGTGGGGACAGTTGACATTGTTAAGTATGACTAGACAAGTTTTTGCACGTTAACTGGCTGGTAGAATAGTGCAGACGTATTACTACAATTAAAATGGTGGGAGGTTTCGACCTATGAGATAGCTGAACTAATTGGGCCAGCGGACTAGCACGCTGGGTAGTTAGATAGTATATAACATCGTGTAACGTTCAGATTAGGTGAATACAGGCGAGCAGAAGCATCGTGTCGTGAAGTATCTCCGGTCGACCAGTACCTGAACTGTGTGCTTTGAAGACAAGAAGTCCTTGCTAACGGACTGACTGAGCTCTAGAAAGAAAGGTCTGAGTGGGCTGACCTTTGAAAGCCCACGCTGCGCTATATTGATGTTCGCGCCTACCAGTAGGCGTGAGCAATGGTAATATATCTTATTTATTCAAGTATAATAGAGATCAGAGATAGAGAGAGAACTACAGCCTCATAGGAAGACTAAGGAAACCCCAGCTGGCACTCGACCACGAGTGTCCTGTATCATAGATCTATTGCCATAGTATGATTAGAATAATATAGCACATTGTTGATGAATTGAATAGTGATTGTGCATAAAATATAGTCTTTTGGCAACTGCTTAAATTACCTACAAGCCGAAGAGTGCTTCTGTAGGCTTTGACGTACTGGGCTCTCCTAACATTTAAGCCCCTATGATTTATGGAGAGTTTGCCTGGCGACTGGCCAGTGGCGACTCAACTGTCACTTTAAATTGATATCTAGTTTCGTATAATATACCTATTTGCTATTGATTGCAGTACCTCCATAGTTACATGAATATCAGTTGGTTAAGTTATTAATTAGAGTTTTTTTTTTTGGTTTGGATATATACCCCTATTGTCTTTTGTTTTGTTATTAATATTTATGTAAACTATGGCCTGACCGGCCTGACATATATACGCTCTAGTTATTTAATACTTTTCTTGTGTGGTTGTGTCCGAGTGTGAGTTAGCTGCCTCTCGTGCAGTCGTAACATCCCCAAGACCCTAACTCTGCTCGTGACAAGTAGGCTGTCCCATAAACAGTAGTTCTGAGACTATTGAAGTTAAAGATTGCTCATTGTCCCTTGACAAATGCCTGGGTCTCATCAATTTCACATGGATATACCCCTGGTTGTAGCTACTGATCAGAAACGGAACTTGTCATTGAGGGAGGACACCGTCAACTTTTGACCCAAAAAAATCTGTGGGGTCTCAGCAAGGCTTTGAAGCAAAGTCAAACTGTGGCAAAAAGAAAAACAGTACGTTGTATGTACTAAAGCCTTTCGTAAGAAGAGAGAATACAGAAACGATACAATAAACTGCAAATCAAAGGGGAAACAGAAAAATTTGACTTTCCTTTTCCTTTGCGTTTTATATCGTTCTGTATTCTTTCTCACGCGAGGCTTTGCTACTGTATGCAGTTTGTTGATTTTTCATTTGACCACTTTTGACGTAAACACAATGAAATCCGAAATTCTGAGACTTGCGGGATAGCTTATTTGTCTTCAAAACCGTCAATTTTGAAACTGAAATGTCTTCTATGAGGGTAGTATTTACCAACCAGAATAAACGTCCTCCATCTTTGCTTGAATATTAGAAGGTGTGTCCCTGGAAAATTGCGATCCATTAATCATTATCGATCTATTACGACATGATCATCGACTCAGGCCGTCTAGCTTCATATTTTTCTCTATTCACATAACTTTTTTTCCCCTTTCCCCTCTTTTCTCTATATTTGGTGTGTGATTGTTTTTCCCGTTACTTGTCCCTTCCTTTGTCTCTGTTATTTCCCCCCCAAATTGTGTTTTTTTCCGGGTTACTATCAGGCCCATGGAGAGTTGGGTCAACAGCAAACACCAGCCATGATTCTGTCTAAATGAAGACCAGGACATCACATTTTGCCTAAATGATTGAAAACAAAGCGGCGTATTACGATAAATGATCGCTTGATGGAGAGATGTGTTACGTAATTGGGAATGCCAAACGGGAAACAGGGACAGAGAGAAGATAAACGAGATGTTAGATATTTTGTGGGCTCAGCGTAAGTTTGGGAATAGGAACTGTAACGTGAAAAGGCTAGCGACATTTCGGAATGGGAAATATGCAACAGAAAAGAGAGGTGGTAGCGAGATTTTAGACATTTTTCCTCTAGGTGTAAGTTTTGGAATACACTCACTGCGAAACAGAGAGAGAGAGACAGAGAGAGAGAGAGAGAGAAAGAGAGAGAGAGAGAGAGAGAGAGAGAGAGAGAGAAGATGGATCTTTAGACCTGTTTGAATATTGACTCAGTAGATGCCTCTGGCAATGATTTTGGCAGCGAGTTCCAGATATGTGGGCACAATGTGTAAATGCTCTGCCTCCTAATGTCTTTGACTTTCAAATAAAAATCTTAGAACTAGCGTTATATTAGGGATGAGACATGGCAAACAGAGAAAATAGAGAGATAAGCGAGAAATTGGATATTCTTGTGGGCTCAGCGAAAGTTTTTGGACAATGAAGAGTAACAAGAGAACAGCTATATAATTGGATGAAAAATAGGAAATGCGAAAATAGAGCAGACAGCGAAATTTTAAACAGTTTGCGGCTTAAAGTAAATTTCGGAATCTAATAGGAACAGTAACATGCGAGACTAATTATATATTGGATGATTAAAAAGGAAACAGGAAAGGCCAAATATTTAAACATTTTGCGAACTGAAGTAAATTTCGAAAAGTGAACCGTAATGTCAGAGACTGACAGTTATAATACTTGCCTAATCCCGAGAGTCCAGACACTGTGGATATGGTTTGTTTCGTTTTTGGCAGTTTTGCTGAAAGATGTTAGTCTCTAAGGAAAAGAAAACAGAGAAAAGCGGAAGCACCATGCGTTCTAAAAGGCGCTGTGAAGGTCTTCGACATTTCGGCCTTTCCGCAAGACGAGATTGACGTCATTTGATAAAACTTCCGAAAGAGGACAGAAAGGGAAACAAAATGGAAGCCGTGTCTGGGCTCTAATCCGAGTTCTGATCCTGAAATTTTCCTTAGAAAATTATTTATACAAATCAAATCCCTATTTGTCTATGTGGCGCACGTAGTTACCCAGTTAAAATATTCTCACACTTAAGACACTCTGTGATCGAATAAGCGCTGATCTCAAGGACCATCACGCACTGAGTCAAGTTTGTCTTCCTCCTGTTTTGACTCAGTGTGCCAGGTCTCTCTTCCCACAAGCTGAGTCAGGACAGATTTTGATGCACATAAACTAGTGAGATAGATTTGTTTCGGTCTTGCAAGTGCGCTTGGCCCCTTTTAACTCCACAGTTCACATCCCACAGTAAACCGAGACAAAACAGAATTGATTCAGCGAGCTGATATCCCAGAACATGCAAACTGTGGCATTTCCGATGTACATATATTTCTCGATTCTTGTCAACTTTCATGAAATCTGGAGTATTCTGCTTTCTCTGACACCGGCAGTTTTATAACAGAAACTAAAATGAGAAGCAGGGAAGACATTTATAGAGCCAGACAGGAGGCAGAGGTTTTTCAATTTATTTTTTTTTTGTAGACGTTGTTATTTTTTACTTGCTAGACCACATTTTATTCAATTGAGATTTTGTGAATAAATATTATTAACCATTTGTCATACACAATTTTGGTCCACTCCGTGACAAAAATAAACAAGAGAGGCAGGAATTTTTCAATCTATTTATTTATTTATTTATTTATTATGTATTTATTTTACTTGTGTGACCACATGTTCTGTTGAGAAGTATTATTTACGACTTGTCATACAAAACAGAATATTATATTTTTATCGACTACCTGACAAAAATAAATAATTGTATGAAATCTTTTAATGAAATTCAGCGAGGAAACATATTTGCTTGACGGAGCTGACAATAGAACCAATAATAAATTATCAACAACAACAACAAACAAACAAAAACCCCTCACATATCCAACAATTTTGTGTATCCCCCATTACGAGATAGAAATCTGATATTTGTTCCAGAAAGCTTAATTTATCTTCCAGGTAATTATCTATCAGCGGGAACAAGTTGTTGGTTATAAATAGAAAACACTGTGAAAATAGACTGAAATTGGCTTTGTGACAAAATCATGAATAAAGACAGACCCAGTGATCTCGGGATCTACAGACAGTACGGCGCTTAGAGCCTGGTTGTTGACGGGGTGAAGAGCTTTATACATACTAGGTATTATTATTATTATTACACGCAAACAACCGCAAACCGGTGCGATATCCTAACGGGAATCATGCATTCCTACCCCCTCCATTGTTGCATCAATTCCTTTGCCTAAAACTATTGAAGAATGCCAAAATTATCTTCAAATATTCAGATAAATGTAAAAATATTTCCCACAAACAATTAATGTGTTGATTAACTAGAAAGTACTCCAAATACTGGACATTAGATGACGCGTTTCAAATACTGAATATTAGATGACGTACTTTAAACACTGAACATTTCATGACGTGTTTCAAATACTGAGCATTGGGTGACGTGTAGCAAATACTGAACATTGGGTGTTGTGTCTCAAATAGTGAACACTGACTACCGTATTTCAAATGCTGAATATTTGCTGTCGTGTTTGAAATACTGAACATTGGGTGATGTGTTTCAAATAATGAACATTGGGAGACGTTTTTCAAGTACTGAACCTTTGGGTGACGTGTTTATTTGTTGACCTATTTCAGATGCTGAACACTGGGCTCTAGATCCACAGGTTTCCCACTCTTGGTCTCGAATTGAAAACTGCAAGAGGCGTCATGTAGAAATAAAAGCCAGCCACTTCCATGAACCATTAACTTGTCGGTAAACATTTGAAAGCGAACACGTTTACGGAGAGCATATGTTTGTGCTCACGCAGTGTACAGCAAATTGAGAAAATGTGACGTGGAGGAATCTTTTTTTTTCTTTTATATATAAAGTCTACAAGACACAGAATCATGTCGCCATTGCCTTGTCATATTATGAATAAAGTTAGATATAAACAAGCAAAAAAAAGGGTGCTTAACATTTTTGTGCAATGGATGGACTTGCAAACTGTAGGATTTTGGGATGGCGGAAAAGGGAACGGGGGGGGGGGTGATGAAGCTATCTATCTATCTATCTATCTATCTATCTATCTATCTATCTATCTATCTATCTATCTATCTATATGTCCGGCTACCTGTTTGTCTGCGGGCCCAAACTTCCACTGCACCAAACAAACGTTTTTTGGTCAGAAATTTGGAGTTTCCTGAGGGCAAACACTTATCTGGACACAACGATCCAGCGATACTTTGAAAAAAATTGCACCCGACATTTATCTACAACATATTTAAGGGGCCATCAAAATATTTCTCAAAAAAACAAGAAAACTTTTCAAAGCAAGAAAGAGATAAAGATACGTGGCAAAAAGCCATTGACTGCCTGATAACAGCCAAAAAGATGTTTTTAATAATAGAGTGGATCGTTAATTGTACTAGAACTCTAATTAACAATGACAAGGGGAGCTGTGTTAATGGCTCTCCTGGTGCGAATGCCTAAAAATAATGCTGGAGCCACTAGTATAGAGGTAAACAACTTCTCTTACGGCGCTTTCCAGTTCAGAAAGGTTATTATATTTCTAGAGACGAAGCTTGAGTTGCTGATTAATGAGTACACAAGAATTATCGCCAAAAACCTGATTACGTCGGAACCAGCCGGAGCATAATTCGAACCTGAGGACTGTCCAACAGGGGGCAAACGCCCTAGCCACTCAACCAGAGTCTCGGTTAAAGTGAAAGAAAGTAAAAAAAAAAATGCATAAGTAATGGTTGTAGCGCACTGAGTCAAATCTGTTTTTCCTCACTTTTAGTGTGTGATGTGGACTATGGGATTAATTGGCAACTGGCTCACTAGTGAGACTGAAACAAATCTGTCTCGTTGTTTGATGCATTGGAAGTTCAAGTCTGAGCCCTGCACTTCAGGGCAGAAGCTCTAGAATGCAAATCATGACGCAGGACATACAAGAGACACCGCTCTAGGTCAGCTAACTCCAGAATAGTTGAACCTCTGTCACTTAAGCAGTGTACTCTGTCCTTTTCTATTCGTAAACAAGAGTAACTGATATTCGGCAAATAGCTCACAAGCATTTTGAGGTTTTCTCTTCGTCTGTTGGACTCAATATGTCTATTGTCCGTGACATTTGAACATTCCTGACTTAAAGGACAATTGAGACTTCTTAAACTTACCGACGAAGAGACTATCTTAAAAATGTAAAACGTGGAAAGAAACAAAAATTTCAAGTCATGCATCTTCATGCAATTATTTGTATATATTTCAGGTCTGTATCTGACGAAACGGATGAGTGAAATGAAAGAAAAGAAAAGAAAATAGATAACTAATTGAATAAATGAGTAAACCAAGTAAGAGAGAATGAAAGAAAGGAAAGAAGGCGTTTAATGCGTAAAGGGGGGGGGGGGGAGCAGATTTAGGGACAGGATAATAAAATCTAATACAGCTATGAATAGACACAGTGGGGAATTAAAAAACTGGCAGTTAACCCCGTGCTGGAAATGTTGGAAATCTATAAATTAACGAAGAATGTTATTTATACCTTGCGTGAGAATAATGCATTTTGCTTTGCAGTCGGCCAGAAATGAAATTCAATCTAGAATAAGATAAAGAAAAAGAACCGGGGCTCAGGTTGAAAATCCGATAAATATCAATGTCTGTAAGGGAAAGAAAAAGCGCTGTTAATCTTGGTGATTATTGCTCCTACTCGCATGACAGACCCAAGCCGCACTGGCTGTCTTCAAGAATTATAAACGAATAGAAACTAAAAGATCGAAGCGCAACTGCCGGTCTCAGAGTACAAAAGAAAACATAAATTAACTGGATAAATAGGTTTTGAATCTGAGATCTGCGAAAGCTCGTCGACACGACAACGGACACATTGTGCCAGGAATAAGCGAGGCGATAGACAGAATAATATTATGATAAAGTGACAGGACAGGAGAAGACACTACCAGACACGCCCACAAACCATGCCCACAAACCACGCCCACAAACCACCCGTAAATAAGTAAATACCATAGAGCTCTATAGATAGACCAGAGAGAGCACTCCGGTGCGCAACGCGTCTTCCTTCCACTTAGAGATGGCGGCACTTCAATGGTCACCTACCTAGGGCGCCGCCATTGCAGACAAAAGGAGGGCAAGTTACTGTAAAACACAATGTGGCATCTCTAAACTAAACTGGCAATATCATTAAAATGGATTGATGAAATTCGCTGAAATCTTTGCATGCAGTTTTTTGTCGACTTGCCTCAGCAGGAATATATTTCTTGAAATTTTTTTGGTATGTGGAGATAAGTTAAATTATTTCATTTTTCAAATTAATTATGGAATCGAGAAAATCAGCATGTATAATTTTATCGTGTCAATGTAAAGGCAACCGGATAAGTTCGGATAAATAAATGATGACTGGTTCAACGAGTAACGAAACCAGCCACTTAGTCAGCCAAGGCTGATCAACAACAACCTCTAGGCTGTGTCAATAAAGTATTAACATTTTATTTCCTTTTACGCAAAGAATTGAGGTCATGTCTGCGACGTCATCTAGTGTAAAGCCTTTAGAATTTGAAAAGTACACAACAAATGGGCACCATTTTTTTTCAAACTTTTTTTGTTGAAATCTTGACCTCTTTTTGTCTCGCCTCGAGGCACCATAGGGTGCACAGTGACTTGACCTACTTCCAGCTCTAGTCTGTCTATAGAGCTCTATGGTAAATACTAACAATAATTTTTTACTAATTGCAAGTTTCTAAAAAAAAGTTATTGTGGCCTTGTGGCATACGAAAAAGGCCAGCGCGCCAGTTGGCTCAATCTAATCTTAGGCTTAATCCAAATCGCTGTTGTTGATTTTTTTAATTCATCGTGAAAAACAAAAACCCTTTTTAAGCTTCGAGGCGAAAACAGTCACTCGAGTCCGTAAACACCAGAGAATGCAGTTAAATATTAGCAAAATAAACGAAATGAACTACGGAACAGAGTAGAGAATCGACCACAGAATATACTCAACCCATACCGAAAGAAAAATCGAAAGGGAAAAGACACCAAGAAACAAAATAACAACAAAATAAAACAAACAAAAAAAAGAAAGAAAATTTCAGACTCAGCAAACAAATATCTGAGGGCTTGAAATGCCATTTATTGTCGATCAAAGCCCCGGATTTCATGAGAGCTAAAAGGTTTACAAATCTGTAAAAATCGAAGGTTTCGCTCGGCTTACGGCTTTCTTTCAACGTCTCCTATTGTCTGTCTCTGATGTGGCGTGCCAGAACCTTCCACCCAACGCTCTGGTCAAAATAACTCTACATGCAAAATTAATCTGGCATGCGATGCACAAATTGGCACGAATACAAAGCAAAGTTTGAAGGTGTGTTACCAACACTAGTGGCCCTCAGTGTCAAGTCTGCATTGTCTGGGCTCTAGTGGGAGAAGGGGGCTGTGAATTTAAACTGGATCTGGCCAACTGACAAGATTAGTCTCACCAATTCAGGAGGGTCAAATCTGTCTTGAGTCAGCTCGCCGATAGGGAGACCTGGTGCACTCAGTCAAAACCGAAACTAACTTTCATGTCCATTTGCTGTCACCTATATATTAACTGTTTCGTTTCTTTCACAGAACAAGAGTTCTCACATTGCCCTCTTTGAAAGACGGTGACCAGCGGTATGGTTGTAAAGAAACTTTGGAGAAATTGGGAAAATGCCAAGTTATTGGATGTTAAATAAAGAATATTTCTCAGTGTAATTTTCATGTACTGTTTTTGCGGTGGACCGCTCAGTGACACTTCTTGCAGTAGTGAATCAGTTAAAATTTATTAGTAATTACTATCTAAGTCACTGTTGCAAACTGTTTAAGGTTAAGATAAGATTAAGATAAGTTCAGAATCACTTTATCATCCCATTTACAGTTTAACAGCATACACGTGATACATGTATCATAGTGATACCTATGATTACACGAACATATCATAACTAAAAAACAGACATAACATCATTATGAGGTAACCTGTCACAGAAATAATACAGTCATGGCACAGCCAGCAGCAGGTTGACGAGAGCTTCTGGTAGCGTCTGTTCCAGCCCTATCCCCTCTGTTCTATTCTGTTTTTCGTCTTGCTTTTCCCCAGCCCAATGTGACCGTTATCGTATCGACGTGATTTCTCCAAACTCAAACTCACATATCTAGCTAGAATGCA
Organism: Onchidella celtica; assembly: GCA_963931925.1. Lineage (NCBI taxonomy): Eukaryota > Metazoa > Mollusca > Gastropoda > Systellommatophora > Onchidiidae > Onchidella > Onchidella celtica. The sequence goes on along the minus strand of OZ007578.1, from coordinate 9,599,901 downwards.
CTGTTGAAGAGAATTTCCAGGAAGTTAAAGGTTTAGGCCATCACCCCCGCCCCGTCCCCCAACTCAAAAGAAAAAAAAACACAACTCTCCCCCCAACCCTGGATGTAGTTGGGTGCAAGGGGAAAGGTTGAAAAGAGGAGAGAGAGAGAGAGAGAGAGAGAGAGAGAGAGAGAGAGAGAGAGAGAGCGAGAGAGAGAGAGAGAGAGAGAAAGAAGAAAGACCGACCAGAAGTAACAAGAAATGGAGGGATCCCGAATGACAAACTACAAAATGTCGAAGTTTTCCGTGCTGTATTTTGTTCTTTAATTACATTGATAATAATATTTCCAGTTTCCTTCCACTTACGTCTCTTTGTTTAGACTTGAAATGACAACGATAAAAGGATTGATTTATGACGTTGTTCCTCTCTTTTCTGATGTGGAATCTGCGATAAGGTTTTATGTTTGTGTTATAAAGAAAATACAAGATAAAACGTATGTCATGTAAAGCATGTACATGTTAATGCTCACACAGAGACGCCAGTTAGGGCGGAGGGTAATTTTCATATTTATAAGCAAGATACTTATTAGGATAGGGAGGGCTGCACTCTCTCTCTTTCTCTCTCTCTCTCTCTCTCTCTCTCTCTCTCTCTCACACACTCTCTCTCTCTCTCCCCTCTCTCTCTCTCCCTCTCTCTCTCCCTCTCTCTCTCTCTCTCCCTCCCTCTCTCCCTCTCTCCCCCTCTCTCCCTCTCTCCCTTTCCCCCTCTCTCTCCCTCTCTCTCTCCCTCTCTCTCTCCCTCCCCCTCTCTCTCTCTCTCTCTCTCTCTCTCTCCCCCTCTTAATCTTTCTTTTCCCCCTCTCTCTCTCCTTTTTCTCTCTCTTCTCGCACTCTGTTTGTCTCTCTCACTCTCTGTTTCTCACTCGCTTTCTCTCTTCTCTGCCTCTGTCCCCCGCTCTCTCACACATACACACACACACACACACACTTTCTCTCCTTTCCCCTTCTCTCTCCCCCTTGCCCTCTCTGGACTATCTTTTCCCTCTCTCTCTCTCTCTCTCTCCCTTTTCTCTCTCTTCTCTCTCCCTCTCTGTTTCTCTCCCTCTTTCTCTCTTCCGATGAAGGAAAATTTGGAGAGTAAGAGGGGTGATTGTCTGGAACATGGTTGAGAACCTCTGCCCTGCTCCATCTCATCTGAAGCGTAATGTGCTTAGACTAATCATCACCACCGTTATTTCATTGTCATCAAACTCGTTCTTTTCTTTCTTTTCTAGTATGTTTTTCCGACCGCATGACTTGTATTGGAAATGCTCATCCCTGGCGAGAAGACCCAATTGTTCATCTCCTTGCCCCACTAGCAATTCCTTCTTCGCTCTCATAACGTCCTTAGTGTTTTCCCCAAAAACTGTTTTTCCAGTAGAGTTGAGTTAGTAACCAGATAATTAATGCTATTACGCCGTCTGTTGCACAAGTTAAAGACCTCTAGTTTGATTGCTAGTCCTCTTTTTTTTTTTTTGCCTAGAGTTAAGAGGAATGTAGCTGGACTTACGTAACTAAGGTCAGTTCTCTTTGCCGGCCAGAGATTAGGTTACGAACAGAGGCCAACAGACAGGGATACTGGAGATGGCAAGCCTATCACCAGTGGCCCCCGGCAGTTAAGTCCAAGGTCAGGTCAATATTTAGCAAAAGGCGGTAAGTTCCCCTCACCCCCCCCCCTCTCTCTCTTTTTTTAAAAACAATTTAATTAATCTTAACGGTCTCTGTCCAAACAAAGATTGCACCATCTCTCCCTTGCTACTACGAGAGAGTGATTTCAAAAATACTGTTTGGTATTCAACACAAAATTGTAGTTGTAGTATAAAGAGAAAAATGCAGCTAGACTTGACCTGCGCTTTTCAAAAAAGCTTAAAGTAGAAAAACAGAGCTTTCACCAGAGATCACTATTCACACACTTAGCCCCCAAGGCAAGCCAGCTCGTCTTACTGATTGGTGCATTGGCCGAAGCCGGTTTCCAAAGACGGTGCAAGGGTAAATATTATGTAAACGTTAATTAGAGAATCAAATGCCTGGTTTAGCGGCCAGCCGGTAATTTACCAAATATAATCTACAGAGAACGCATATCCCTGGAACCAGAAGGATTTGTGTTGGGAAAATAGAAGCCCGTTCATTTAAAGAATTTGGCTTTATTGTATTAATGATTCTCGTTTTCCAACAATCATATTAGATGGATATTGGCCATATTGTTGCATGCAATATTTTGCCGACTTGGAGGTTTTCTCATAAAAGTGATTCTCTCACTCCTAATTTCGTTATGTATAAGGGTCATTTCATCTCAATCGGTTAAAACTTTTCTCTCACTCACTCTCTGTATCTCTTCTCTCTCTCTTTCTCTTTGTGTGTGTGTGTGTGTGTGTCTCTATCTCTCCCTGTCACTGCCTGTGTCTATTTCTCTACGTGTGTTGTCTCCCTGCCTTGTCTGTCTTCCTGCCTGTCTGTCTGGCTGTTTCTCTTTGTGCGTGTATGTATCCCTGGCTGTCTGTTTCTTTCTCTCTCTCACCTTCTCTCACACTCTCTCTCTCTCTTTCACTCTCTCTGTCAATCTCACTTTCTCTCTCTTTCTTTCTGTCTCTTTCTCTCTCTCTCTCTCTCTCTCTCTCTCTCTCTCTCTCTCTCTCTCTCTCTCTCTCTCTCTCTCTCTCTCTCTCTCTCCTAACTTTAACTCAAATTCATTTCAACACTGAAATCCCAGATACATTGAGCAGTTTCTGTGTCTACAAGCACAGAAGTTTCCACATCAGATAATATCTGAGCTGAAACGAATAGTTATCCGCTAGCGTGCACAGATCAGATTTCGCATCGCCACCTAGCGGCAAACACGCGGAAGTCATGAAAAGTAAGCTGTTTTACAAAGCCAAATAGGGAAAATATTGAATTTTGTTCACTGTCCAGCTATCGCTATAGGCCTTGATTGACGTCACTTATTGTGGAATTATAACTTCAATCGCTGTGGGGAAAACTGGCTATTTTTCCTTCTTTTTTTTTTTTTAAAGTCGCAGTAGCACTGTCACAATGTTGCCTTATAAATTTTACCATTATATCAAGCATTCTTTTCATACTATGCGCCATGGTTTTTTGTCCTTATCCGAAAAGACTAGGTGCTCGATCCTACCTCTCATAGGACCATGGACAGGAAAATAATGAGAAAAATCCCCAAATTCCAACTTCCCTGCACGTACCGGGATTCGAACCCGGTACCTTCGGCATGACAGGCCAGCACCTTGCCCCTAGATCACCGCGTCCACAGTGTAAAATAAAAGCAGGAAGAAAGAATCACCATGACTGGGAGAGGTAGGAGGGCGCTGCTGGTAGAGTAACCTATCGTGTCTGTTATAATTATTGTCTGTCGTCTTGCTTGTTCCTGGCACAATGTGATCATCATTCTGTACTTTGATGTTACAATTGATTATATAAGCTAGTGTTATATGACTAAGAGCGTCTATGTGTGTGAAATTGAACGTTTGTATGGATGAGAGTGCGTGTTTTAGTATGAGATTTGGAAAGTGTATGCATGAATTATTGATGCCATGTACAGCGCATTGAGTAATAATTTTATTAGAAATGCGCTATAGAAATTCTATTTAGTATTATTATTATTATTATCATAGTGTCGACGTACTTTCTCCAAACTCAGAGCTCAAACTCATCAGAACTAATTCAGTTCAGAAGGTCAGACTCTTCCGCGAAGTCAGTTTGCATTCCTCCCCCCACCCCCACCCCCACTCCCCCCCATCCACCCCCCTACACACACCTCGCAAATGCTCCCCATTTTTCCTCTTTCGGTCTTGTCTCTCCCCGTCCTAACGAACCGACTGTCAAAGCCCAAAGCAGAGATGACTCTTGATGAGGCATTTAGTTTTCATAAGCAGACATGATGACCGGGAAGGGGGGGGGGAGAGAAGAGGGGGGGGGGAGGTTGGTAAGTTTTCCATTTCTGGCCACACCATAATTTCTTGTTCCACCGAACATTACAAGATTAGTCCCATTTCTCTAGTCTATCGGTTGCGTTTCTGCACAGCTAGGCAGATTGTAGATTGGCTCACTGCCTCAGAAATCCAGGTTCCTCCCCCCCCCCCCCTCCCTCCCCGAAAATTCAATCTCATAAAGCCATTGGGGTTGGGAAAAAAAGGGGGTGGGGTGTTCGTCACTACGTTGACATAATGGCGTACGCTATACTGAGGCTTGTGACGTACCGAGTCAAATTTGTCTTATCTCGGTTGTAGTGCGGGATGAGAACGATGGTATTCATTGGGACCTCCCGAACTGGTGAGACTGAAAATAGGTCTCCAAGTGTCACCTTCTGTTTCTGTCAGGTCAGTAGCGTATTGTGACACATCTGTTTTGTCGCGGTCTCAGTGCCAGATGTGAACTATAGAGTTAAACAGAACCTCTGGCGCTGGCAAGACTGAAAAAAAAAGCTGCTGTGTCACTGGTCTGAGTGATTAAAACCAGTTCTTAAGTCAGCTGGAGGGAAAAGAGACTTCTCGCAGACTCAAAAACAGCCTTGACTCAGTGCGCCATCAATCTATGGCCAAACTTGCATTAAGTTTTCGTGTTCGTCTTGAGGTCATGCCCAATTATTGTCCAGTCGATTCGTAGGAAATTCAAGTCTGATTCTAAACCAACGCACGATAGATTTAACAAATTGCTATATATTGGCCTTGAATCCTGCACTCACGGGTGCAGCCCAGAGCAGTCTTAACGCATAGGCACACGGGGCAGTTAAGTTGCTCAGGGCCCCGAGTTTTTGTTGTTGTTGTTTTGGGAGGGGGGGGCTATGCATGCAAATTTACATTGGTTTTTGAGTAGTTGCGTAGGGGGTCGGGCCCCAGCCTATTGCATTGCCTTGGGGCCCATAATGAGGTGAAGACGGCTCTTCCTCCCCCTCCCCCCTCACTCCGTGGGCTGCAAAACACCCAGACTGCATACGAATTTTGATATGCGTTGTTCCATCCACGAGTTGCGAAAACAACAGCTGACACCAAATTATGAAGCAGTTGTATTCGCTAACCTCTACCTCTAAACTGTGAATCACGAGATATACAGGCCATTATGTTAACACCGTGCGGAACTTTTCACTATTGGGTTACTGAAGGACAGCTGACCACAGTCACTGCTCTACGATGATGACATATGTCAGACCTATGCCACAAGGCAACTGACGGTTCATTCCAGTCCTGAGCAGGATGGGCTGTTAGATAATAAAATAAAAAAAGAAATGGGCCAGTGAGAAAAAGTAATAATCCAATAGAATCATATTGGCACAAGTCACCAAATTAATGACAGGAAGATAAAGTTGTTTTTTTCTGAATATCTCAAAAGTGTCAAAAAATGGCATACACCATTAGCGCAAAAAAATGACAACATGCAAGATGTCAGCAAGAATGTTAACTCCAATAATATAAGGTAAATCGGGCTGAACTCATCCATCACTAACGTTTATTATGCAAGCTGACAATTTTTACGTATTTTGTTTTCTCTTTGCTCATCTCATCAACAGACAATTTGGCTTCGACCGGAGTTTTGCCTTTTTTGTCCTAATCTTTCCAAGCATGTGGGTTTCAAATTATTCTGCCGCGCGGTGGGATCAAGTGCAGTTTTAATAATGAAACAGTCTGCACTTCCGTGATAAAGAATTGCATTTGCCTAATTAGAGTAAATGGAAAACGTAATAGAATTATTCTTATTTATTTGAAAGCAGTCCTGTTTTTTGTTGTTTTTTTTTGCACGGCTATTTCTAGAAATAATTGTATTGTGGGGTGCTCTGTTATCTTTCCACACATTCTCTCCATGTGAATGCCTTTTTTAAAACTTATATTTTAGGGAATGGGGATAGCCAATCAAAACTTTGATTCAGCAGGCCTTGTATTTTGTCAGCGATCAGTGGGAAGTTATCGTTGTCAAGGAAAATAACTTACTGTGGTAATATGCAAGTTATAATGTTAGTATGGTCCAATCTACGTCATAACATCAGGAGTTTTTTGACTAGTGCTTGTTGGAGCAAATACTAGATGAGATATCTGGCTTTGTCTGGGAATAAACCTAGCTCCCCGCTCCCGAAGCAGATTATGGCCATTAGCCCGTACTGCAGCTTTGCTTCAGATCCCGTGTGCATTACTGCAGCACACATACCTGTCTTGGAATGGATACTGCACCAACCTTACGAAATTCTGACCGACCGTTTGGTGTAGGATCGGCCACTTATCAAATTAGGCCAGCAGCGCACTGAACTAAGTCTGTTTGACGTAGGTTTTTATTCAGACTTCAATTTCGTTGGAATCAGCGAGCGAGACAGACGTGTGTCAGTCTTATTAGTTCCCGTGGCGCTTTTTAATTCTATACTCCACAAAACCAGTTGACCTTGGCTAAGAGACGCAGGCTCAAATGGTAATGCCATGTTATGAGATCATCAGGGCTAGCCAAGACATTCCTGCAAGGCACAGTGCAAGGAGGAGGGAGAAGGAGGGGCAGACAGAGGAAGGGATGGGAGGACGATATCCCAGAATGGACGGACTTGAGATTGAGCGACACAATCAGGAGGTCAGAAAACCGAGAGGATTGGAGGATGCTGGTTGCCAGATCACTTGTGGCGTCCCAAACGGTCCACGGAACTACAGGATAGAGAGAGAGAGAGAGAGAGAGAGAGAGAGAGAGAGAGAGAGAGAGAGAGAGAGAGAGAGAGAGAGAGAGAGTCCACAAAACCGAGGCTAAACAGGCTTGAAGCAGTGCCCTACAGGCCTGGACCTGCGCTGACCAAGTTCCAGTCCATTTAGGTCAACGGTCTGGAAGTGAATAGGAAAAAGGAAAAAACACAGTCATTCAACGAACTTGAAATCTGTTCCTTTACAGCCTATGTGGACACATGAAATGCTGGGCAACCATAAAAAGACATAAGCAAGAGGCTAAAGAATCCAGCACTAAAGACCCTGAAAATGTAAGATTTCGTCATGGAGAATGATCATGTCGACTGAACTTATGCGTATATCCTGTGTGGCGGTCCCTCCACATCAAAGCAGCCTATGTCCGGTCCTCCATATCGCCTGATTCGAGGTTCTGTTATAAGTCTATGCTGTTCAATGACTAACACTCTCTCTAACAGTAAACTTTTCCTTCGAAGTTATTGTGCTATCCCAGATTTTAATTCCTTACTTTTTTTTTTTTTTTAATAATATGTGTGCCAATCGAGAATCAGCAAATTAAATGTACTCTCTGGGTAGGCGAAATGTACCCAACGCCCCCACCCATACATAAAATTTACCCCTGGGTGGGAACCTGTGTGTGACGTCATCTTCTGTAGACTAGCTTGATACGACTAATTCAGCAGACTCATACAATGTTCCATCTACATCATGGTATACCTCATCTATTTCTCATTGTATGCTCGTCATGACCTAATTATGCCAGTCTCCGGTTACTAACGCAACAACGTAACAAATACGAACTTCGCCATTTCGAATCCGTGGTTTCTATGTTTCCATGTCAAACAGTTCTTAACTGTATACACTAATAAATAGTCTTGTCATGAAACGGCGGAAGCGCGAAAGATCTAACTTTACAAGGGGGGGAAAAGTAGTTTCATGAAATATACTCCTTACTTGTATACATTTGTGGAGATTTATAAACATTTCAAGCATTGCAGTTTTCTTTAATCAGCGGGGGAAAAATCCTTTCACGAATTTCATAGAATTATTATTATGTGAGTAGATCTGGTGAAGGAAGGTGAAAGACAAGATCTCCGAGAAACCCCTCTAAAAGGGGGGAAAATTTTCTATAAAGATTAAGATTTGTTTACAGTATGAAAGATTAGCCATTTTTCTGCAATCAGTTCAAATATTTTGCTTGAAGCCGTCTTAGAAATATTTTATTTTGATTTTTTCAAAGAGGTATAAACATTTCACTGCAAGCCCAATTTCGCCAAATCCACTCACATTTGGCAAGAAAATAATTTTTAAAAAGTATCCCGCAGTTGAGCAGGGGGTGAAAGAGTCCAGAGGCCATACTGTTTCTCTTAAAACCAAATCGAATGCTACTTCTCAAGCTGTACTATTTTAGTAATATTTATATAGTACGATTAGTAGTGTATACATTATACATCGATTTGGCATCTTGTCTTGTAATTTTGAGAGATGCTGGAAGTACATCTCGAGGGCAGGATGGTACACCATCGTAACTCGGCTTCTACGATTTTCTTTTTTCAGGAGAAATGAGAAAACGGCACATATTCCTTTATCAGACTACATAGTTACGATATTTTACAAACGTTATTTAACCCTTAGTATTCAGAATTCACGCCTCAACTTCTAACATATGCCCTGGGTTGTCAAGGGCTATAAGCAATGACAAATAGCTCATTTTGAAGGCTAAGTATTATGGTGTTGACATTTCATAATAATAAAATAATTGACTCTCTCGGCACGAGTATGGCATTTGGAGTAAGCGGAAGTAAAGATGACGCAGCGGTGCGTACAAATATCAGAGAAATTCAAGAATAAATTTGCCATTTGGCAGTAATTTGTTATAAGTTAATTGTTGTTTTCTTTTTTTTTTTAAAAGTTTCTCCATCAGAATAGATTTTAAATTCTGATAACGTCGCTTAATGTACCATATAATCTGTTTTATGCTTGTTAAACTTTTTGCAAATTCGTGATGTTGTTTGTTTTGTTGTATGTTGGTGTTGTTGTACTTTTTTTTCCCGATAGCACATCTATAAGTTTTTTCAAGAGTTTATCCTGACTAAACCAATCGACAACTTGCTTAGAGTTGGGAGTTCATCAACATTTAAAAGTTGATGTTTTATTTTTCCTTTAATATTCAAGACATAGGGTAAAAAGTTCATCCATAAGAGTGTACGGTATAATTATAGCCTGCCTCTCTCTCTCTCTCTCTCTCTCTCTCTCTCTCTCTCTCTCTCTCTCCTCCCTCCCCCTCTCTCCCTCTCTCTCTCTCTCTCTTTCTTTCTCTCCCTCTCTCTCTCTCTCTCTTTCTCTCTCTCTCTCTCTTTCTCTTTCTCTCTCTCTCTCTTTCTCTTTCTCTCTCTCTCTTTCTCTCTCTCTCTCTTTCTCTTTCTCTCTCTCTCTCTCTTTCTCTCTCTCTCTCTCTTTCTCTTTCTCTCTCTCTCTCTCTTTCCCTCTCTCTCCCTGTCTCTCTCTTCTCTCTTTCTCTCTCTTTCTCTCTCTTTCTCTCTCTCTCTCCCTCTCTCTCTCTCCCTCTCTCTCTCTCTCTCTCTTTCTCTCTCTCTCTTTCTCTCTCTCTTTCTTTCTCTCTCTTTATCTCTCTCTCTCTCTCTCTTAGATCTTTCTCTCTCTCTCTCTCTCTCTCTCTCTCTCTCTTCCTCGAGGGTGATGAAGCTATCTATCTATCTATCTATCTATCTATCTATCTATCTATCTATCTATCTATCTATCTATCTATCTATCTATCTATCTATGTCTGTAAGTTCTTTGTTAAGTTAAAGGAGGATCGCCGCACTCAGCATTTGCACGTGTCCGTATCTGCACACAAGTCTGCCAGTCTATATTCTATTTAGACCATGTGTCCATCTGCTATCCATCTTTCTGCTATATAATTACAATTAATACAGCATTATTAGCGAAACGACGATTTTTATGAATCCAACTGCAATGAACAACCTGTGCATCCTTTGATCCTGTTTTTTTCTCCGTATTTTCAACTATACCTTCTTTTTCCCCACTTGCAAGCCTTAAATTAACCGCACTCGTTCGTTTTATTTATTCTTATCTCTGATGATAGTTTGTTCCTTCATCATCCAGTCTACAGCGCCCCCACTGTATCATCCATACTGATACTCTTAGAACATCTTTTCTAAATATAAGCCACAAAGGTTGAAAGTCTTGCTTCCGAAATTTCTACTTCCAATCATCCACATCCCCTGTTTGTTTTGAACTTAAACCACCCCTCTATTTTTACGACTTTCTCGTTTTCTATTTTTCTCTTTCGTTATTTCTCCTTCTCTCTCTTTCGCTCGCTCTCTCTCTCTCTCTCTCTCTCTCTCTCTCTCTCTCTCTCTCTCTCTCTCTCTCTCTCTTACGATCTCTCTCTTTCTGTCTCTCTCTTGTTCTCTCTTTCTTTCTTTCTCTCTTTCTCTTTATCTCTTAAATTCTCTCTCTTTCTCTCTCGTTCTCTCTCTTTCTCTCCTTCTTTCACCCTCTCTATCTCCCTCTGTGTGTGTGTCTCTCTCTCTCTTTCGTTCCGTCTCTTTCTCTCTCTCTTTCTCTCCCTCTTTCTTTCTTTCTTTTCTCACTCTCTCTCCGGTACCATATCCGCTCCATCCAACGTCTTGCATCATCCGCACCCTATTTCCCATTACCCCTACCTTCACTTCCAACCTAGTAACCAAAATGGCATAACCAAAGCAATGCACCCTAAACTAATGGAAAAGCCAGGTCAATTGGTTACTATCTGGCAACTTGAAAAAAAGGTCAAATAAAAACTCAGACACCAGAACACGTAAAGGAACGAATCAAAACAAAACTATTTTTCACTTATTCAGCATTTCCAAAGTCTGCTAGTTAGTTGAGAAGTCGGGTTAGAGGAAGTATGTTTGCCGTTAAAGTGATATTTCTTCAAAACATTTTTGTTTTGTAGTTTCAAACTCTCACGAGCGGTAAAACGTGGGGGGAGAGATGGGGGGGGGGGGATGGTACGGATGAATTTTATTTAATTTTGCTCGATTTCCAACTGCCAAGGTATCTTTAACGTGCGCAGCGTGCACACGGGCCCTCCGATTTTTTTCGTCCTTACCCGAGAGGACTAGGTACTCGATCCTACCCCCCAATAGGATCAGGGACACGAAAATATGAGAAAAATCCCAAACTTCCAATATGCCAGCACCGGCCGGGTTTTGAACCCGGGACCCTTGGCATGGGAGGCGAGCACGTCTCTAGACCACCTTGTCTTATATTTTCTATCATTGAAAAACCCGAAAACCTAGGCGAGCACTAGCCGAGTCTGACACCTTGCCTACCAGCCAACTAGTGTGATCTCATTGAAACTCAGTCAGTGTGGTGACGTCACCATCCAACTAGCCAATTTCGCTTGACCGACATCACGAGAGTTTGTTTGAATGAGACGTCACGCAAGAGCGAACTTGTTGGATCTCAATAAACTCCGTGTTGTGACGTCACTATCCAATTAGCCGATTTTGACAGACCAACTAGATCTAGTTGGATGGTGATATCAGAGAGTATGTTATTTTATAGAGAGATCTCAGTTACGCCAAATCGCGAAACTAGATCACTGCGGTAACAAGAATTGAAAGAGACCGTCTTCACCAGAGATAGTCTGCATATCTGTTGACTGTGGTTTCTTCATATTTTTGGGTTGATTGAAATGAAAGCCGTTTGTAAGTTCTTACGCCCCGTGGAAATGCACAAAGGGGTATTGTTTACCGCAGCGACCTACCTTCCGCTCCATACTAACAGTGGTTTCGTGGATCTTCCCTTGTCTCGCAGTGCAAATCGACCAATAGTGAAACCTCTCTACACACACAATCATACTCTCTGTTGATCTCACGAGAGTTTGTTTCAGTGAGACGTCGCGTACCACCCAACTAGTTGGTTCTCACGGTTTCTGAAAAGGATTACCGTAGTGTTGATAGGATTACCGTAGGGGAGGGGGGGCGGATTCCCTACATTAAACTGACGTCGGTCTTGTCCATGCCCGTCCACCTATCTGCACAATATCATCTCGCCATCGTCTTTCGGGGCGTCTTCTTGTTCTCTTTCCTCATTCAAGTGTCCATAGCTTAATTACTGTCGTAACCTAATTATGATTTTGCGTGTACGACAAAGGATTATCCCTTGAAAGATCTTTTTCTCATCACATAAACATCTATCTTTGTGGTCCATGTTGATGAGATATTGTTTACTTATACAGGGGCTATTTTTTGGAGGGTTCTTTGTATAGAAATGTTCCTTGTTTATCAATGGATTTCTTATTCATTTTGTAAAAATATTCTTCTTTAATGTTATCTCCGTTTCCAGAACAGATCACGCTGACTCTCGTTAGCTGAGAAGAGATGATTCTCTATAGGATGTATGTCATAAAAGTGACATTATGATTATCTTAAGATTAAGCACAACCTATTGTCTTCTCTGCTTTAAGACGTGGCTTGAATTTTCTTTCTCTCTCTGTCTCTCTGTGCCCCTCTCTCTCTCTCTCTCTCTCTCTCTCTCTCTCTCTCTCTCTCTCTCTCTCTCTCTCTCTCTCTCTCTCTCTCTCTCTCTCTTTCTCTCCCTCTCTCTCTCTCTTTTTCTCTTCCCTTCTCTCTTTCTTTTTTCTATATCTTTCTTCCTCCCCTCCTTCGCTCTCCTCTCTCTTTGTCTCTTTCTCCTCTTTGTCTTTCCCTCACTCTATCTTTCTATCTCCCCCTCTCTCCCTCCCTCTCTCTCTCTCCCTCTCTCTCTCTCTCTCTCCTCCCCCCCCCCTCTCTCTCTCTCTCTCCCTCTCTCTCTCTCTTCCCCCCTTTCTCTCTCTCTCTCTCTCTCTCTCTCTCTCTCTCTCTCCTGCGGTCAAATAAAATAGTTTAGAAGGTAGTGTTGCTTTGATGTTACCGTCAGAAATAACACAGAGAATAGTTTATGAACCCTGTTGAAATGTCGGCATTTGAGACACGCAAGAAATAATTGTAGACATGCGCGAGAGAAACGATAGCGTGAGTTTGTGCATGGCTCTGTTGAGCATAATTGTTAAACTTGGTAATGTGTGGTTGTTGACTGCGGCCTATCTATCTATCTATCTATCTATCTATCTATCTATCTATCTATCTATCTATCTATCTATCTATCTATCTATCTATCTATCTATCTCTATATCTATCTATCTATCTATCTATCTATCTATATATCTATCTATCTATCTATCTATCTATCTATCTAACTATCTATCTATCTACGTACATACATACCTACCTATCTACGTACTTAGGCAATGAACCAATGAGTAAAGTATCCTAAATGCAAGAGATTTGAGTTAGGGTTTAGGCTAGAGTTAGATTTAGCTACTCGGCCACTAGAGCCTTTACGTTGGCGACCTGGCGACAATAACATTCTTGGGGAAATGGCTACGTTGGTAGCAAAGTAGCAACAGTTCTATTTTTAGTAATGCGTCTATATGGCCCAAATAGTCGGGTTTTTGTTGTTGTGGTTGTTCTACTCTCTCGTTAGATGACAATTTCGAGCCTAAAAGTCTACTCCAGCCAAGTGCATAATAGTTTCAAGGGTGAGAGGTTAACTGCATGATTTGTACCGACCATTTTCAGGACTAGAAAGCTTCCGATGCTAGCCTGGTGCATAAAAGCGACTTTAGTTCTTATTAAAATTTGTTTCAACTTCACATTTTTGCACAATTGAGGAATTCGACGTTAGACGTTTGCGGCTTTAGCATTATGATAAGAAGTTCGAATAAATCAGAAATGTGAAAGAGCTTGATAAGTGCCACACCGCAATATAAACAAAGGTCAAAGTGCATGTCTTATACCACTTCTACATACTAAAAGATCTCCAGTCTTTCAGAAAATGGAGAATGATAGCGCAAACAAGAATTGAGGTCACGATATTTTCACTAATCGAGGACCAATTCCATGATTTGTACTGAGAATGTTCAGCGAGAAGTTGCGGGCTTCCTGTGTTCTTTCACCGAAAACTAAATCAACCCTCACCCAAAGAATGTTCCAGAAATAGTTCACCTTTGTCTGTTTCTCTCACACCTGTCACATCCTTGACAGAGACATTTTGACGGGATGTACCAACCGCAGGAAATCTGATACAATGAAAGTTTTTCCCCACTGAAATGACGAGAACGGCGTCCGGACGCAGTAATGGCGTCACTGTTGTTACAAAACATGCGGAAGGAAAAATGGGGTGAAATAATTTGAAGTTTTTTCGCAGCTACTCGACGGCTCAACTCTTTAGAGTAAAATGTCAATAGGTAAAGTTAAATGATGGGTGATATTAGAATTGTATTGTTAAAAACAAGACGCTTTCAGCAATCTTTACACATTTGTTTCGTTAGTTCCGAATGTTCTATCATAAATGTTTACTTTTTTTCCATTTCATTTGTATTGACATTTTGGTCTGGCCTGTTTTCTTATATTCTGAGAAAACAATAGCTTTAAAATTTGGACTCCAAGTGGCAGGGCTGGCTTTAAGTCAGTTGGACTAAATGCTCCCAATATTGGTCCCTACGCTCGGGTAATCTAGTATGTAGACTTGTATACGCAACAGAACATTGCAACATACATCTAATACCACATCGCCCAAAGGGGTCCAGCGCTAGGATAATCTAGTCTTGTCAAGTACACATAACAAAACATTGCAACACACATCTAATACCACATCGCCCAAAGGGGTCCAGCGCTAGGATAATCTAGTCTTGTCAAGTACACATAACAAAACATTGCAACACACATCTAATACCACATCGCCCAAAGGGGTCCAACGCTAGGATGATCTAGTCTTGTCAAGTACACATAACATAACAAAACACTGCAACATACATCTAATACCACATCGCCCAAAGGGGTCCAGCGCTAGGATAATCTAGTCTTGTCAAGTACACATAACAAAACTGTCAGTGTTCCCGATAACGCACGCGCGTGCGTCTGAGACGCACAGATAGGATGACATGACGCAGGGAAAATTCACACAGAGTTTTACTGACGCACAAATTACAAAATTTGGGGGTGTCTCTGCGTCATGAAAGTCCGGCTTTCCGCAGAAGTGCGACTGTGTGATTATCGCGGTGCAGTGTTCTCAGAAACGGCAGATATTTCTCGGAAATGCGTTCATGCGTGCCTCTGACTTAGGCCTAGCCCTAATGCGTTGAGAGTTGCGGCCCTTCCTCTTCTCGCGAAGTATCGGGAGG
>OZ007578.1:9569982-9579982 GCA_963931925.1 Onchidella celtica | reverse complement strand
CTTTATGTAAGTCGCCTCTCTTTCTTCAATACCCAATGTTAGAGAACATCCACACGTACCAATTAATGATACAGTAAAATCAGTTAAGGTTTCCACTCCACTCCATCAGTCTAATAATAATAATAATAATATATTGCATTTATATAGCGCCCAACCCCGTCGATGACAAGCTCTGGGCGCTTTAACAAACTCTTACACACACACACACACACGCATACACAAAAGAAATTCAAAAATATTTACTATTGTTGCTGCCGAAAAACACCTAGCCTAGTTTGTCTGAAAGAAATGGGTCTTCAGATGGCGTTTGAAAGAACCAATGTCATTAATTTCCCTGGTCGTCTACAGAACGATACATGATAACGACGTTTGTTCAGTCTCCAAGTGCCCTCAGCATCATTCAATAAAAATTGTCATTTGTCATTCCTACAAACGCAGTTTCCTACAGCTACTAAAATCAAGTCAGAGACCACAATCGTTATTTTCAGGACAGGCCTTTGCAAAGTTGTCTGCTTCGGGACCACATTCAAAGCTCCGATCATTACCTGGTCACTGAAATTCTCTACACCCCCCCCCCCAACCCCCTGCCCCGGCTCTCCTTCGACCCAAGTCGCCCGAAAACTCTACTGTTGACACGCCCCCCCCCCAACAAAAAATACTTGCTCTCTCACACACTCTCTCTCTCTCTCTCTCTTCCCCCATCCCACCCCCACTCTTTCTCTCTCACACACACACACATACACATACACGAGAGAAATGCATTCATAGATATAGAGACAAAAAGAGGGAAAGAGAGAGACAGAGACAGACAGAGAGATACAAAGAGAGAGAGAGAGAGAGAGAGACGAAGACGGACGGACAAACTCATATAATTATATTATTATTATCATCACTATTTTTGTATTCGTCTGACGAATGCTGGAAACTAAACGACCCCCAGTTTGAAAATCCCTGTGTTAGAATGACAATAAACAATGATGTAGAATTTAAACCCGTCTGGTAGTCAAACAGACAAAGCATTCCATTCAACTGAAATGCAAATTATATTAGTTTTATAATATTATATTCATCAGTTCCATCAACATCACATAGATCATGACATGTTGATAATATCAGCGATGGTGAAGAAGTTCTCCTGTTTGAAAGATGTCTGGGCTCAGTATTTCAGAGATCTAAGCGAACTTACAGTGACACGCGGTTTTCTCGTCCTCAAACAATATCGGCTCTTTAGATCTTTTACAAAACTGTCCAAAAAAAATTCATAGAAACTAAAATAAATAAATTTAAATGAATGAATACATAAATAAGCAGATGGGTAAACCAATAAACAAATAAATATATAACTGAATGAATGAATGGATGGATGGATGAATAAATAAATAAATAAATAAATAAATGAATGGATGAATGAGTGAATAAATAAATAAATAAATAAATAAATAAATAAATAAATAAATAAATAAATAAATAAATAAATGGATCAATGAGTGAATAAATAAATAAATAAATAAATAAATAAATGGATGAATGAGTGAATAGATAAATAAATAAATAATAAATAAATAAATAAATAAATGAATGGATGAATGAATGAATAAATAAATAAATAAATAAATAAATAAATGGATGAATGAGTGAATAAATAAATAAATAAATAAAAGATATCTTTTTCAACTTTTTCCATTCTTTTTGTTTTCATTTTAACAGGCTGTGAATGCATGTGCAGAGTGAGGAGAGTACTTGGAAATACTGGAAAGCAGTTTAGTTGTTGTTGTTTTTGTTGTTTTCGTTTTGTCTCAAGGGCAAGACTCTATCACAAAGTGTTTCCGTTGTCTCCAGACACCAGAAATCTCCATACAATCAAAGGGTTAAAAATAATAATAAATGCTACATTAATGTATCGTGTATTTTAAATAATATTTTACACCATCTCCCCCCTTTTTTTTATGCCAGAAAGGTAGGCTATGTTGAAAACAAAAATTGCACACTGGGTTAGTTTTATCTGACAGAACACAAAACAAGTAATTTGACATTTTTAAAAAAATATTTTCACCTTTATGGCGACGAAGGCATTGCATGATAGCTTATAATATTATCTCAATCCTGGTAACATAACTGAAACACACCAATACTGGAAATCTAGTAAATCTATTTTGCTTACCTGAGCATAGGCGTTAGTCCGGCTATTGGAATAGCAATATTATTACTCTTGCCATTCATAAAATTAAAAGCAGCAGAATCACCACCTCCGCGCAATCTTGCACATCAAACGATTGCAGTCAGGACTTGCCTTTTATATATTATTATTGTGTACGTTTTCTGGGTATATCTAGTATAAATTTGAATTATGATGACTGGAACAGGCTATTGATCCCTCAGGGAAGGAAAACGAAAGATTCCTTTGAAGTTAAGTGCGCAGAAAATGGTATGTTAGATTAGAATATCTAGACTGTAGCATACCTCATGGTGATAGTGTCACGAGTGGAGTGAGCGATAGTTAATAATTACGGGGGGAAAGGAGGAGAGTAAAATTAACGCACGTAGACAAGTAAGGAAAGCGTGCATGTTATGAGTGGTGGGGGGTCTGAAGGAGGCGAGAGCGCTGTATTACTATCACTGCAAGTTAGAACGTCCTAAAGAGCGGACGCAAGAGAAAGCCCAGTGGGCGAACATAAGGGGAGCAGTCGGAAGACTAGTGAGAGAGTTTTTTCCAGTGATGACTGGTGTCGGGGACGGGCCGAAGAGCCACCTCGGTGAGCACAGGGGATAGGCCAGCATAGGGCCGGGGGCCACACATAGGCCAAGAGTGAGGCTGTCGGTGCAGGACAGTAGAGGCACATAAAGTCGTGGCAGTCTGGCCACGGACAGGGACGTAGATATGAGCGTGAATGTGCTAATTGGAATGATAATGTACTATTGCCCTGTTGATGGGCTATTGAAATGATAATGTACTATTGCCACGTTGATGGGCTATTGAAATGATAATGTACTATTGCCACGTTGATGGGCTATTGAAATGATAATGTACTATTGCCATGTTGATGGGCTATTGAAATGATAATGTACTATTGCCACGTTGATGGGCTATTGAAATGATAATGTACTATTGCCACGTTGATGGGCTATTGAAATGATAATGTACTATTGCCATGTTGATGGGCTATTGAAATGATAATGTACTATTGCCACGTTGATGGGCAATTGAAATGATAATGTACTATTGCCATGTTGATGGGCAATTGAAATGATAATGTGCTATTGCCCTGCTGAGGTGCTAGTGGAATGCTAAGGTGTTATGGCAATAGCAAGGTGATATTGAGAGACTGCGGAGCCAGTGAATTATTAATGTGCTATTAAGACCCTGAGGGGAGAGGCTGAGGCCGAAGTGTCTTTAGGAAGTAACTACCGGGTTGTGGATCCGAGGAAGAGTGCATGTGGGAATAAGGCCGTTGTACGGCAGTTAAATTCAATAATATAATGTATGTAATTGCGCTATTATCTGTATACGATAAGATGTTTAATAAATGTGTGAGTCTGATGGGTTGTTCTGTTAAGTGTTAAACTTGTTCGTTCGTGATTGTTGTCCTGTCATAACTTATTACATCTCCCAGTCTGGGATTTGTGACAGATAGGTTACCAGTTGTAAAGGGTCGTTGAAATTTTGGGCCTGCCCACGGCAGGAGCAAATAATAGTGTGAGATCACCATAATCAGTTACCGATATGGAAACTATGAGTCCCATGATAGCTGTGATTTTCTATTCGTCTCACTTTTTCAAGTCTTCGTTTCTTCTTATTCTTGCTTCTTTTTCTCCTACACTTTATCGCCGTCTTCTTGTTTTATTTGTCCACTACTTAACCCACCTACACCTGGACAGCATCAGCTACACGCCTGTCCGCACTGCTACCGAGAGCCGGCTTGGACTTATGAAAAGTCATCTCCGTGACCCATGCCACCCAATGTGAAGCTCATGCGTATCTCCGCTTCGTGACCTCTTGTTTGTTCCAACTCCACTTTTTGCACAACTGAGAAATTCCACGCGAAACGTCTGCGGTTTTAGCATTCTGATAGGGAGTTAGAATAAATCGGAACTGTGAAACAGCTAGATAAGTGCGACAATGCAGTTTAAACCATTGCCAAAGTGTGCCTTGGCTATACTTCTTTTACGTACTAAAACATTTCCAGTTTTTCAAAAAATGAAGATAGAACAAACAATGACTAAGGTGGCGGAGTGCCGGGGAGAAACAACAAGAATAATCCTCCAGCCCTTTTCTCTTCTCTTTCTTCTTCGTCTTCTCCGTCTCCCACGATCTCCCTTGTCCTTGAGATTGAAGACAGGGGAAGTCTTCTCTCGACAAAATAATAACGATGCCGACTCGCCCTCGGCTGTGTTCGCATACAATTGCGGAGGTTCGAATTAGTAGGGATCTGAGAGCCATTTGACTGTTTTTGAGGGGGGGGGGGGGGGGGGGGAAGCAAAAAATATACTTTCAATGTAAACCAATAGAATTTAATATTTTAATGATTTACTTGAAGATTTGATGTCAGTATTGAAAACATTTATTAAATTCTATTGGTTTATACTGAAATGCTGTTGTTGTTTTGTTTTGTTGTTTTTTGTTTGTTTGTTGTTTTCCTTTTTTGTTGCTTTTTTCTAAAAAGGAGCCAAATGGCACTTAGATCTCTTTGAATTTTAATCCCTGCAATTCACATAATAACAAGGCTTTGGTGGGCTCAGCCGTTCTCATTTCAATATACTGAGAAAAGTTTGAATTATTCGATGATTGCAGTTGTTTCAAATTTGGTTCTGAACAGCACAATTTCCCACTTGTCAAAGGATTATAATTGCCAAGAAATGTCTTCAATGATTCAGTTTCATTTCGCAAAGGAGATTTTCTGATTTCCAAACCTTACTTTTCTGAGTAGTAGAGGTTGCAATTGTCTTGTCAACATACTGAATTATAGAATCAGATGTAAGACATGCTAAGAGAGGTATCATACTTGGTCCCGGTCAGACATGCTAAGGGATGTATCATGCTAGGCCCGGTCAGACACACTCAGGCACTGCCAGCAAAGTGTACACCAAAGAAATAGTGGCAGAAGCTGACTGTGTCTGACCGGGCTTAGTAGGATAGGGTCTTCCCGCATTAATTAAGAAAAGCAGGAAATCTTGGCCTGCACTACTTATCCTCCAGTATCTGACTCTTGACTGTCTGACCGGGTTGGTATGATGATACACACCAAAGCCTAGGCGCTCTCCAGCCCATTTTGATAGATCGGGCAGTTGGCTGGAGACGGTCACAACATTGACTTTCAACAAGAGGACGTGCATCAAGCAAATAGTGAACTAGTCTGATCTCTCTGCAAATCAGTGTCATGACGTCACCATCCAATTAGACAGCCCTGCAAAATTGGTTAGTACGCGTGCGCCTAAGCTTAGTTGCAATTTCACTTGAATGAACAACCTTTGCATGAGAAATAAATCTCTTTTTTTTTCCAGCTGTTGTCTCAAGACTTTACAATGTTCGGCACTCCGCTCCCCCCTAGCTCACACGCCCACTCCAGATCAGACCACTAGCATAACTTGGCAGTTTCTCGTCCATGTCAAGATGCCCGAAACCCATTGCCGGAACGAACAGTCTAACCGGCGAAATTGTCTCCTGGAAGTGGAAGAATAGGGAGCAGGATGGAGCAAAGAGTGAAGATAACGCAGGTGAAAGGGGGGAAAAGTAAGAATATCAAAATCCATTATTTTATACTTTCCAGTTTCATTCTTGGCCCCGATCTGAAGATGGCGCATTTTATTGTATTAACCCGCTTTGAAAGCCGAAAATTATTACCTTTCCGGCCTGAGAAAAGCTCTGGTGAATTTAAATTATTAAAAATTCATTACGTATGTTTCCTTTGCTGATAACTAAATTTCAACAATGAAGATTTACGCCAGCAAGCAAAGCAGAGGAAACGTGAGTAACGTTACTCTCTAGTCATGATGTTGCCATTATTAACCATTAACTTCCCGTATCCTCCCGTTTCACCCTCTATCACCCGTTGTATACCTAAGTTAAAAACGGCCATTTGAACCATAATAATTGGATCTGAATAGCCGTCGAAAGTTAATTATTAAGAAAATCGACCACATAGTTCAAAAGATGGTCTGCTGGTTCCTGTGTAAGTTGCCGATTTCCGGTGCCTTATAAATATTTACCCTAAGTTACAGATGAAGCAAAACATGGTTGGTTTTACTGTTTTATTCAACATGGACTATCAATTAGTCGTTGTTTATTTGTTTGTGTTGGAGAACTCAGCTTGAAGTGATGATCAGGGATTTTGTTGGAAGTGGCTTCATTTTCCCATAGATTTAGTAGAAATTTGGTCTATCGATAACCAGCCTAACAAATGTTAGTGAACAGCACTTGGTTCAGAATTTTAGTTAAATGCCTAAATTAAGAACTTCTTGAAGAGGAAAGGAGAAAGAATTTACTTTAAATGTGTGGGTTTCTTATTGATTTTGTCATGTTCTGATCTCGTAGATTTAAACAGAAATTTGGCCTATCGATGACCAGAGTATCAAAGACCAATGGACAGCACTTAGTTGAGAATTTATTTTGATGCCTAAATTACAAAAGTCTCGAACTGAAAATAGAGAATTCACCTTAAACTGTTAAGCCTCTTGTTGATCTTTAGAGTGGCTTCATTTACCCATGGATTTAAAGGAAATTGGGTCTATCGATGACCAGCGTACTATACACACCAGTGGGGCACGTTTGGTGAAGATCTAATTTTTCATAAATTAATTAATAATTGCTTGGAGAAAAAAGTAAATAATAAAAAAAAAAACACTAGTCGGCCGTTTTTAATGCATTGTTATTTATCAAAGTTTCGGCAAAGTACCAGAAGTACGCTTATGGTGAAAGGGGGGGGGGGTGGGGGGTTGAGGAAAACAATTCTGAAATTTTGCGATGTTAATTTTAATTGGTCCAGTGGATGCAAAATAAATATTTAGCACAAACACAGACACACACACACACACACACACACACACACACACACACATACAAATGGTTAACTTACAAAGGGTTCCCAATATTATTATACAACGTCAGTGCTAGTTGGAGAATTTCAAAATGAGAGAAGTTCAAGGATGGTAATGAGTTAAACTGTCAATGAAAACTAAACATTTCATTAACCTGTAAACGAAATCAACACAGCCAAGAACCAAAACAAACAGGCCAAAAAACGCGCACTCTTGCTAAAACTACTATTGATTCCAAATGTATTTGTCTTTGCCTTTCGGGACTTGAACAACCGACTTTGTCATGCGGACACGGAAACGGGTCAACGACCCAGATGTTACGTTTCCGATTAAAATCCTTCTTCCACTTATGCGTTGAACCAGAAAAGTACCGTAAACGATGCAATGTTAAATCACGCCGTATTGAACTGCACGTTACAAGTCAAACAGACCGTAACATCAGACATGATGAGTTTACAGGACTCCTGTCAACCGTAAAACAAGTTAAGAAAACTCAAAGGGCGAGAAGTGAACCGAAACGGTTGCTCACCCGGTGTTTGAACACGGACACTGCAGTACTCAGTGTAGCGTGTGGACCTTACCTGATGGTACAGCAGCTCAGTGTCAACTCTAACAAAGTTCGATCGATAGGATAAAATCTGGAGTTGATGGGTTGAAAATTAATGCAGTTTTTGGAGTCTCTCGACATTCTGCGATAAAGGGGAAACTTAACTACATTCCTGTACGCCTTCCGTTCTTCCCCAGTTAAAAACAACGCATGAGCTTTAAAAAATTCATGTTATTTTTACTGAAAACCGGTTTTAGGGCGCTGTCGCCAAGTATTCACCCAAGCTCTAGGCTTGAAGCGCACTGAGATAAATATGTTTTCGTCAGTCTTTGACTCAGACTGGAACTTCCATGGAATCAACGGGCGAGACAGACCAGCTTCAGTCTCACTAGTGCGTGAGCTCCAATTTAACTCCAGAATCGACATCTCACACTAAAGCCGAGGCAAAACAAGACTTGGCTCAGTGCGATTCTGGCATTAGAAACTGTAAGGGCCTGCAGGTACACTAGCCGACTTTGGTCGTCCTACTAGTTGGGTTTTGACGTCATGACATCCAGGTTCAATGAGGGCCCGCACACCGGCCAGCTAGTCAGATCTCATTGAAGGTCAATGTCGTGACGTCATCATCGAACTAGTCGGCTGATCAAAATAGGCCGATGGGGGCCTGGGCTAAAATGTAAATTTTGGTTCATAATTATTTATTTTCCACCCACGACTGCACTTGATGGTGCAAAAAAAAAACCCCAGAGTTTTCAAGAGGATCGTGATCACTGTCCAGTAAACAAATTGTCCAACTTGAGCAGTGCCACAGACTAATAAAATACCCAGACTGGATGATCCCATTGTGTGACGTCACAAAACAGCGAAAGGTCATGAACCATCCGCCACTTGAGGTTTACGGTAGCGACCGACGCTTCCGCATAGCTACAATTTTGAGTGATATCATTTTGACGCGCCTACTGAACGCGGAAGTTTGGTTCCGCACCAAGAAATTAATACATGTACAACCAACCTTGATAAATAAAAAAAAAATTCTACTGCAGACGGAACTAGAATCGGAATTTCCCGAGCGGCGGCCATGTTGGTTATACGGCCGCCGCTCGGGAAATTCCGTAAAAAAAACGACACAGCCCGAAGCTCGTGTATCCAGTCTGGTTAATTTATTAGTCTGCGAGCAGTGTCGCATTTTTCACCCTCTGCGGAGCTTTTTTTGTTTTTCCCTTTTTTTTTAAAAATCACTGAGGGGGTGGAGTCTCTGGGATGACGTAGAGTGAGTCAGTTAAAAGTGGCATTGGATGAGGTAGGAAGGTTCATCTGTTCTTGACCTGAGTTCTTGTTTGTTCTATCTCCATTTTCTGAACAAAACTGGAGATCTTTTAGAATGTGGAAGAAGTAAAACAAATGTGCATTTTTGACACTCGTTTAAAATGCCTTGTGGCACTGACCAAGCAGTTTCACAGACCCGATTTATTCCAACTCATTTTGATAATACCAAAGTCGCAAACGTTTAGAATCAAATTTCTCAGATATGGAAGAAGTGGAGTTGGAACAAACAAGAACTAAGGAAAATGTGTGTGTGTGTGTGTGAGTGTGTGTGTGTGTGTGTGTGTGTCTGTGTGTCTGTCTGTCTGCCTTTCTTTCTTAAAAATTTAGCCCAGTGGCCTCATGGCCATAATTATATATACCCCTTTAGGCTACATGCGGAATATTTTTCTGTAATTTCAGTAAGAATTTGCCTTACAAACGTGATTCTCTTGCAAAAATATCTCTATCTAAATAAATTTCATTATCTGTTACAGCGAGACGTCAGGAAGCGTGACTTCGTTTACCGTTAATGTCATAAATAAGAACATTATAAAAAGTGCCGGCTTGGAAAACAGCATTGATCTACAGCGTCAATTTCCTGTAAACTGGAGCCGCAAATGATGAAAATCATGATGTAATCACCTGACATCTGAACGACAACAGCTTTGGCTTCTAAACTGAAATAGGGCGTAAAGGATCATGTGCGTGCAGAAAGGCCTTAACTGCTAACTGGCATTTAATAATCAATAGATCATGTCGAGAGCGCGAAGTAAACTGTCGTAACTCGACTTTTTTTAAAATTTGAGACATTTGGTATGCTGGTAGCCCGGGACAGTCTGCAGGTTGTGTTAAAAGTTGGGAGTTAAAATCAGAAAATCTAGGGTTTTAATAAGTTGGTTTTTTTTTAAATACCGCAACTACTGAGTCTGCCAAAGAAAACGATTCAGTTTGTTGCTTCACCTGAAGCATTTTTAAAACTCAAGCTACGACGGTTTACCACCCGGCACACCATGTGCGGAAAGGTTAATAGAAGACAGCCACATAAATATTCTTTAACGTTTTAGACATTTGTTTACTTCAACCGAAATTGATGTGACACTTTCCATAACGCGAATC
>OZ007578.1:9324982-9564982 GCA_963931925.1 Onchidella celtica | reverse complement strand
AAGTGTCACTCTGGCATGTCTTTTTGTGCGCTCACCGTGTGAGACCCACTGAGGACTTTGCTGGGACACACAGAATACCGTCGGAACATCACGGAATGTAACTTTGCACAACTGAATCATTGCGAAACGTCACGTTGTGCCACTGAATCATCAAGAAATATCACAGTGTTTCAATGAATCATCAATGAATGTCCTATGGATATCTATGGAATGCCACTTTGTGTCACTGAATATCATGGAATGTTGCTTTGTGTCAGTGAATATTATGGAATGTTACTTTGTGTCACTGAATATCATGGAATGTCACTTTGTGTCACTGAACGTCATGGAACGTCTCTTTGGGTCACTGAATATCATGGAATGTCACTTTCTTTCACTGGATAATGATGAAATATCACTTTGTATCATTTCAGACATCAAGCAGCGTCATTTTCTACCACTTAGTATCACAGATTGTTCTTTGTACCACTGATCCATTATAAAATGTCATTGTGTACCACTGAATCATGACGAAAGGACACGAGGCACTGCCGGGTCTTCTCTACATGTCACTTTGTGCCACTAAACCATAATAAAAAATCATTTATACCACTGTATTATCACAGGCTGTCACAGGGTACCACACAATTATATTCGACTATGGAAGACTTCCACGGACTGTACTGAATAACCTACGCGGTCTAAGAAAGAGAAATGTATATCACGTGTTTAAAAGATTTCATCGGACAGGGGGATAATTTAATGTTAGGTTCGAAACAAATGATTTGTTAGTATAATAATAATTATAAACCGAGGGTTATCAACCAGAATATAATATGTTATGTCCAGTTTTATTCATTGCTTTTAAATGCCTGTAGATATCCAAGACACAAAGTGTGTGACTTTATTTCATTACCCAATAAAACTATTCATGTTGAAGTTATTACAATTATTTGAATTTTCATTTAGGTTACAAATTTCAAATTCATTTTCCTCAACTTGACTATTGTGGACATAAATCATTCTGGTTGCCAACCCTCGAAATATAATAATATGTTTATGTTATGCGTATCGAATTTCATTAATGGTGTATGATTGTCTTGTAATCATTTCTGCATAATAAATATGTTTGTTTTTGTGTAATACATGTAATATGTATGATTAATATGTAAGCGAACACTTTCTGGACACACTGGTGTATTCACGCTGAATCAGCTATTCATCTAGTTAAGCATTTTTCTAAAGTCTGGTTTGAGGCATTAATATGGTAACTACGTGTGTGTGTGTGTGTGTGTGTATGTGTGTGCGGTGCGCGCGCGCGGGAGATGCAGTTACAGAATACTGTAAAAAAAATGTTATTAATTGTGTGTATGCACTTGAGGAATAATGTAGGAATGTTATTAATTGTATATTATGTATGTATGTGTGTGTGTGTATAATTATGTGGTTGAAGAATACTGTAGGAATGTTATTAATTGTGTGTATATGTGCATGTGTGCGTGTGTGTGTGTGTGTGTGTGTGTACATGCAGGACTTACTCGTAGGCGATCCTGTTAGCTGTAAAATCTGAAAGAATATTTATGTGGTGGTAGACGTATGTTGCAATGTGCTGTTGTAGCTACTTGGCAAGACTAGATGACCTCAGCGCAGGCCTTATTGGCTTCAATCCAGTTGTTGTTGTTGTTGTTTTTTTTTGTCCTTTTGGTCATGTATGCACGACATTACAGAGACAGCACGTGGTGGGAGCAGACTTAATTAAGAAAACATGGGGCTCATCTGCATAATTGTCTTCCAGTGAGATTGCATTACCTCCACCCCTTAACCCCGTACTCCCGAACTACCGTGATCGTCCACCCTTCCATCTTTTTGCCTCTGTAATCAACTGAAAGGGCGTAAAAGCAACAAAAAATCGCACGATCATGTTGTTTTCTTTTCTTTGAACTTGCAAATGGGTATTGCCATAGAGGTCGTAGATGCAGGAGCATGCAAGAAAAATTGGCTAGGGTACAAAGGAAAGATGGCGGACACGAGCTGGAGTCTGATATCTAGTTCATCAAAATGAGTTGATGTGGACATTTCTATGCGGGCAAAAGTCTAGCCTTGGTGAAAAAACTAGACGCTTGTTATGAAAGTGAACAAATTTTTAATGTTGGCGGCCAGCAGCCCTCTCTCTCTCTCTCTCTCTCTCTCTCTCTCTCTCTCTCTCTCTGTCTCTCTCTCTCTCTCTCTCTCCTCTCTCTCTCTCTCTCTCTCTTTCTCTCTCTCTCTCTTTCTCTCTCTCTCTCTCTCCTCTCTCTCTCTCTCTCTTTCTCTCTCTCTCTCTCTCCTCTCTCTCTCTCTCTCTTTCTCTCTCTCTCTCTTTCTCTCTCTCTCTCTCTTTCTTTCTCTCTCTCTGTCCCCTCTTTCTCTCCCTCCCTTAATGTCATTGAGATACTGAAACTCTGTAAGCACAGAGTGAAGAAGCAACACAATTCTAAAGTCGCGACTTCGAAAATGGATATTATATTATCATAAGGTGTTGGACAAAAAAAATTCACTGGACAAAGATATCCTACAGGTAAAGCTAGGGTAAACATTGTAGGTGACCTCGAAGTTAATATTTTCCTTATCTGACCTTCTTAGTCTTACCTTAAACTATATAGAACACTAGTTCGTGGAAAAGAAAAGATCGGAGGCCAAAATCAGCGACACAAAGCAAACTCAAACAAACTACTTCCCCACCATTTCAAGATTCCAAACCTAGAAAAGAATATTCTGCATATAGGGAACGGGATTGAATGACACAGTTACTATATTTAGATTTACGTCATGAGACATTCGAACTGTTCAACGCGGCGGTTAAGCACAGTTATGGACTTTGGACACACTTTTCATGTGCAGTTGATCTTTGTGCCTCGAATCGCACTGACAAAGTACACAACAACTGTGCTTAACCACCGCGTGGAACAGGTCGAATGTCCCATGACGTCACCGGTAAATTTAGATACAGTAACTGTCCTTAAATCCCGTTCGCTGTTGAACGGCATGCACCTTCAAAATTCCACGCGAATCCAAGCTGCATGAGCGGCAGTATGTCTTGTTAAAAATCTCGCGCGTTTTTTATAATATAGATTGGCCTGAACTGCGACCGCTGTAATTTCATGTTACTAAATATCCCAGCAACCCAAACTGCAATGTCTTTGAATGTTAAGTATTGTTTATCGCTTTGCACTGGCAATTGTCAGAACAGCAACCTTTTGATTTGTTTTGATCATGTCTTTGTAAACCAGGTCAGTTCTATACAATAATGGCTGTTTTTGACTCCGCCACCTACAAATATTATGTAGGGCCAAGTTTTCTCGCTGCCCTAGATAGGAAACATTACAAACAAGTTTAAGTCCATGGAGTTTAAAATTATAATTGTCTATGTCACTATCCTGGAATAAATTCAGTGTAAAAAAACAACAACAAAAAACGTAATATTAAGTCAGATCTGTCCATTGTAATATTATACAATTAATATTGCTTGAATGTAAAATAGTTTTTTTTTTCTTCATTTTCTCTCCCCCTCCTCACGCTCACGCTCCACCCCCCCCCCTTATAAAAAAAGGGGCTGGGGGGAATCCAGCATTTTGACTCGGGCAGTTATCTCATACAAATGACATGCCAATCTCGATGGTAACCATGCTCATTGTCGCTAGACATTTTCGAAGTGTCGGACGCTGAGTGCTTATAGCCACGCCATCGCCATCGCCATAGACGACTCTAAGAATCCACAATTATCTAGAACTACATCTCCGCCTACAATTCAATAATCCCCCCCCCCCCCCAGGTTTGTTATTATTCTGTTTTCCTAGTCTTAAATTACTCGGGACAATCCTCACCCTTTTATGACTGGCATTGAAAGCTGAACTATTTCAAACCGCTGTGCAAAATTTTCCATCTCTTTCTATCAATATTTCATCTAAAATTACTCTTATTTTTTTCTATCTCTTCGATCAGATGACATTTTATTTTGTTTCATTCAGTGCAAGCAAACCTGACTGACTTTTGATACACAAGGCATGGACGTGTGGAGATTGAAACATTAATACTACTAGTCCTGTCATGAAACAAGATGGATGATGTACAAATTCGATAAAGTATTTTGACATTTCAAGTTCCGTTCACAAATCGTCACAGTTCTCTGAGACTGTGGCAACTAAAAAAAAATCAGAAAAGCCATGTATATACATTATTCAACTGTATTCAAAGCCCCATTGAATAATCTTGGTTATAGACTGATAAGCTGAAAAATAATCCAATACCGCAGCAAACTTTCAAAATATCATCGTCACTTGACAAGTTAAGATAAGATAAGATAAGATATATGACTTTATTATCCTGTTTCCAGGAAATTTGTTTTCACAGCATTCAGTAACAGTACAACAGTAAATACAATATCTAAGACCTACAAGTCTTTAACGCACACCACACACACGCACTTTGCTCACACAACATTACCAACAAGTAAGAACACGGCTCACACACACACACACACTGTCAGAACAATCCATTAGGAAAACTAACAACAGCGTATACATCACATCAGGGAACACTGCTACAGTGCAATCCTGATATCTCGACATCAGTGGGACCGTCTGACTTGTGTCGAGTAAAGAGAAAGTCGAAATAGCAGATTAGTGGTGGAAGAGAATAAAAAGGGGGGGGGGGGGTAGATCACACATCACCATAATGGGAAGTGTCCAATAAATAACGCAATTATGTCCCTTTCTCTTTTAATTATCGACATATTGTCACCCGTTTCTGCAATATCACTGTTGTACGGAGCACTTGCGTGGCAAAGATTTACCGATATCGGAGAAATGCTGTAGCTATCAAATGCGCAGTCCTTTACTGTTGTTGTTGTTTTTTTTTAACCTGGACCTGACTGTTTCTTTAGAAGTGATTATACCGATACACACACAGTACTGCAGTTAACCGAGAGATCTAGGTCAAGGTCTAGTATCAACGGTGCACGAATGTTTTGTGGGGAAAAAATAATTACTGTCTGTAGTACTTTTACTGCCGGACGCTTATACAAGGCACTCCACACTGGAGTTACTGGAGCCAAGGGTCATCCTCTGTGTCCACACACCCCCTCTCCTACCCCTCCCCGCCAGCACCGCAAACAGAAATAAAGAGATCTTATATATGCGGGGAGTTGCGTGGGCATTTATAGTAGCACAGTAGTAGATCTAGTGCACTTGTTTGGCCACGGTCGGGGAGAAATGTGTCGATATAAGAGGAAAGAACGGATCAACACGTCGAGATAAGGGGAAATATTTAGTAGCATTAAAGAAGAAATAGGTTGGGACTTAAAAATTGTGTCGAGTTACCCAGAATGTCGAGAAAAGCCATGTCGAGATAAGTGGATTGGACTGTATTTCGAATTGCGGATGGCAAAAAAGACCGTCTATAGCGCTCTCTGTTTGTGCTAATATAGAACAGTTTTTGTTTGCTTCTCCTGAAAAGTAGCCAAA
Source organism: Onchidella celtica (assembly GCA_963931925.1). NCBI lineage: Eukaryota > Metazoa > Mollusca > Gastropoda > Systellommatophora > Onchidiidae > Onchidella > Onchidella celtica. Next base: position 9,559,502 of record OZ007578.1, on the reverse strand, counting down.
ACCTATTACTACAGTTTTAGGGAACTTGTCGAAATGAGACATAGGGTAGCCACACAAAGGCCACCGAATTCGGTCACCGAGCCACTAGGCGCTTTAGGTGAGAAGAATTGCAATACATAAACGGACCGAATCTAGGTGGGCTCTGTGTGCAGTTGTTGAAATTATATAGTGCAATTCTTCTCACCTAAAGCGCCGAGTGGCTCGGTGACCGAATGCGGTGGCCTGTGTGTGGCTACCCTTAGATCTGGTGCATACAACAGGCCCAGTTTTTTGTTCTTGTTATTGTCCTTGTTTTTGTTGTTGTTGTTGTGGTCAGTGAGTAAGCATCTCTGTGTAAAGTATTTTAAATGAATATACAAGGTGGTCTAGAGGCAAGGTGCTCGCCTCTCATGCCAAGGGTCCCGGTTCAAAACCCGGGCTGTGCAGGCATGTTGGAAATTGGGATTTTTCTCATATTTTCGTGTCCCTGATCCTATTGGGGGGGTAGGATCGAGTACCTAGTCTTCTCGGATAAGGACGAAAAAATTCGGAGGGCCCGTGTGCACGTTGCGCACGTTAAAGATACCTTGGCAGTTGGAAATCGTAAAGAGCAGGCCGAACAGGCCGCTGGCAGGGCAAAATTAAAATTAAAATTAATAGATTAAAGTCTATCCCTATCACCCCCCATATCACCAACGAAAATTTATAATTCATTATTAAATAAATATTATATAATATATATTCAAATAATATAATAATACTTTAGAATACAAGTTGTGAGTTGTGAACTGCGCCGAACAGGCTGCGTTACAATTTGCTCTGAGACAGGGAGAGATAGAGAGAGTGAGAGAAAGAGAGTGAGAGAAAGAAAGAGAGAGTGAGAGAGATGCAAATCGAGAGAACAAGACTTTCTGTAAAGCGCCTAGAGCAAACTCGTTTGGATTAGGCGCTGTATAAATGATCTTCATTATATTTGGAGGCAGGGCCAAATGATCCAACTGGTGAAGGAATTGAACTAGAGCCAGCCTGTAAATCCTACGGAAATCTGATTTTAAGATTGACATCAAGTTTGCATACAGGAATGACATCCTTCCAACGCAGATCCGCTGGTTACAACATCGTTCCAACGTCTGTTTGATGTAGGGAGCCCGCCCCAAAGAGGAATAATCCAACCAATTTTATGGAAATCTTGGTCGGATTGACGCAATGACTGTAGCTGAGGAAGTCAGCAGTTAGTTTCACATTTTGCAATTCCCTGGAAATCTGTACAAGCATCATATTATCCAGAAAGCTTCTAGAAATTGTCGAATCATCTAAAGGCATTTGACTCTCCTGTTCGGGCAAGGAAACTGCAACTATCATAATAACGCATTTCATGTGGCGTCTCCCATACGCATTGGTGCGCTAAACATTCCATTTTCTAGCAGCGAAAAGTGCTCAGGATCGAATGTTCTTAAAAGTCAGTCAAACATTAATACATAAAATCACAGCTCCGGGTCAAAGGCCAGAAAAACTCCCTAAAAACAAAAGATTCAACCAACAAGCAGACAAACAGACGAACAGACAGACTAAACGACTCCCGTTACTATTCCTTGTGTCAAATTACCTCTCGTGATCCAAAGTTTAGCCTCTTCATATCTGTGGTTTGAGTTTTAATAGGTAAGGGACAAACATACAGATATATTAGACACTGACTTTCAGAGGTAAGGGACAAACATACAGATATATTAGAGACTGACTTTCAGAGGTAAGGGACAAACATACAGATATATTAGACACTGACTTTCAGAGGTAAGGGGCAAACATACAGATATATTAGAGACTGACTTTCAGAGTTAAGGGACAAACATACAGATATATTAGACACTGACTTTCAGAGGTAAGGGACAAACATACAGATATATTAGACACTGACTTTCAGAGGTAAGGGACAAACATACAGATATATTAGACATTAACGTTCAGCGGTAAGGGACAAACATACAGATATATTAGACTCTGACTTTCAGAGGTAAGGGACAAACATACACATATATTAGACACTGACTTTCAGTCATTAGAAAATGAGCTGAGGGTTTGGACGAATGACGCTTAAAAACATTCTATCAAGGTCTTCGCTTTCACTAATTATGCCTCAGTTCAACTATGCTGACATCAGCTACAACTGCCAGTTCGCCACAGATAGACTAGTGTGTGACGAAATACATTCATGGCATCCCCGGTATACAGTCAGACCCACGCAAAGTGCAAAGAATAGTCATTGACAAGCACGTTAATAAGACGTATGGAAAGCCGAGGACACGCCCACTGCAACTCATGGTACAAATAATTATGCCCTCGTATGTACAGTACAAGCAGTGAGAAAAATGTGTGTTTATTATGCACAAGGAACAGGCGGAGTGACCGACAGCTGGAGAGTTCATTCAAAATTTACAGATAGATAGATAGATAGATAGATAGATAGATAGATAGATAGATAGATAGATAGATAGATAGATAGATAGATGGATGGATGGATGGATGGATGGATGGATGGATGGATGGATGGATGGATGGATGGATGGATGGATGGATGGATGGATGGATGGATGGATGGATGGATGGATGGATAGATAGATAGATAGATAGATAGATAGATAGATAGATAGATAGATAGATAGATAGATAGATAGATAGATAGATAGATAGATAGATAGATAGATAGATAGATAGATAGATAGATAGATAGAGCAAAAAGCTGGAAGGAAGAAGGCATATATATATATCAGAATTAGACACGTATAGAAGAAAGCTAAGCCTGGCTGTACATAATAAAACAACCCAACTGTATTACTCGTTCAATCCTTGGTTTAACAAATGTGTGCCTGGTCTGGATTGTGTCAATGGAAGAGCTCCTTTGATCGAAAAAAATCTATAGGGCATGAAATGAGTTGTTGGGACTTTGATTTGGACCACAGAACGTAATACATCCTTCTGGTTACAGCGCCTTCATGGCCGGCTTGAGAATTGTGTAGTGCTTGCTTATCTTTGGAATCTGCAATGTACTATTTTGTATTAACGAGTGTTGCTGGTAAAGGGCATTTCAAAGGTTTTATGTCAAAGAAAAATTAAGTATTAAGTATTTCAATAGATTGGATGGATGAATGGATGGATGGATGGATGGACGGGTTGATGGATGGACTGGTGGATGGATATGGATGAATGGATGGATTAACGGATGGGTGGATGGAAGAATGGATGGACTGGTGGATGGATGGATGAATGGATAGATGGACTATGGATGGATGGTTGGATGGACGAATAGATGGATTTATAGATGGTAAGGTTGGATGGATGGACGAATGGATGGATGGATGGATGGACGAATAGATGGATGGATAGATGGTATGGGTGGATGGATGGACGAATGGATGGATGGATGGAGGGACGGGTGTACGGACGGGCTGGCCGACAAACGGATGGATGGATGGGTGGGTGGATGGATGGATAGATGGGTGGGTGGATGAATGGATAGATGGGTGGGTGGATGGATGGATGGATGTGTGGGTGGATGGATGGATGGATGGATAGGTGGGCATATCATTATGACGGACGAACGGATATGATACATGACAAGCGGATATTACAGAGAAATAGATGAATGGATGGATGGATATGGCAATGAATGAATTGATTATAACTACAGGATTTCTGCACCGACTGAATTTCAAATACTACATCCCAGTTTACATCCAGAGCATTATTAACTTAAAAGGCCACATGCAGGACATAAAATGATACTCAAAGATCTTTGATTCTGCTTCATTTGAGCTCATTAAGACATTTTTAGTACAACAATGCAAAAAAAGATCTCTCAGCCGAGCTTAACGTTTTCGCCTTTGATGATACAAAGTATTGAAATGCAATACAAACAAAGAACCCATTTATGTTCATTTATCTGGAATGTGAGGATTGATTTTTCACTTAATTAGCTGCACAAGCAACTGATGACATAGATGCATTTGTGCCAAGCATGTACAGATGCCCATGTTATACACACGTATATTTCCTTGTTGAAAAAATGGCAACGTGATAACAATAACAATTAATTGTCCATCCAGCGGAAGGAAATAAAAGAGGCGTATGCTGAGATCTCGCTTCTGATTTAAAAGTGGATGGATGGGTAGATGGGTGGATGAATGGGCGGATGGATAGATGGGTGGGTGGATGCATGGATAGATGGATGGATGGATGGATGGATGGACGGATGGATGGATGGATGGAGGGACGGATGGATGGATGGATGGATGGATGGATGGAGGGATGGATGGATGGATAGATGGATGGATGGATGGATGGATGGATGGATGATGGATGGATGGATGGATGGATGATGGATGGGTGGAAGGAAAGCGAATTAAAACAATGAATGAACAGAGAAGACTGTATTCCTCAGTGTACAGATGAATGAAGAAGTTAGAGCTTCCAGTGATGGATGAACCAACTTAAAAGATGCCAAACCTCTTAAATAGAAAGCAGTGGAAGGAAAGAGGAGGAGAAAGGGCCACATCGACTCTGACGACAGCATGGAATTTTCTAGACAGCAATATAAATTTACGCTATGCTGGAGAACCCATTTCAGAGGTAATGACACTACAAAACATGCCGAGAGAAGCTAGTGATTTTCTTCTTCTTCTGCATGTTATTGTTGTTGGTTTTTAGCATGTCACTCGAAATGAATGATGACCTTTCGCCTACGGGGCATTGTCTCGCAGTCATCTTGACAGTGTCTGACAGTGAATCAATCAACGGATTCCCCACCTCTTTTTTTTTAAGTGTGTTTTACTACAAGTAGTCGGAAAACGTTGATTGATTCGATGGTTAAAATCAATGTAGAAGTCGCTTGAAATATCAGTAATGGCCGTAAGAATTGACAAATTACCGTACTTTAATAATAAAGCTCTGGTGCAAATAGCCAAAAGGCCGAGCTTCAACCTGCTAAGTATCACGGCTGAATGGCAAAAAAACCGTACTTTCTTCGAATATTTATAACATTTTTCACCCTTTTTAATGTCAGACCGGGGTTTGATTGGTTCCACTGGGGAGTGGGACGTACGTTAAAAGGCTAGCCCTGTCAGTTTTTTCAAAAACTGCAAGATTGTCGCAGGGATTGGCTGGTTGTGATAAACGAAACAATTAGACCGATGAAGTTGGAAATTCGTAAAACAAAATAAATATATAATTTTTATAAATTGAAAGATTACACAATCAGTCCACACAACCAAGCTATCATACCCTGTATGTTCTATGAGATGTTATTACTTCAAGAATAATTGCATTCAGTTTTCACTATTTTCAACATCTGCTCTACTGTAAATTCTCCAAATCACCAATCATTATCTACATAGCCTACATTTGAGCAATTGTAAGAAGAAAAAAAAAGAACTCTTTCTGTGTAACCACTGCATTTACAGTTTCAAAATTGCCATAAACATTTCAAATTACTTGAAATTTGACAAGCAGCCCTGGAAATTTAACATTAAAGGCGTTGATTTTTAAAGGAAATGCATTTTCCCGAATATTTCCACCCGAGCGGTGAGGTGTGGAATCCTAGTTTTTAATCGCCATAACTCGTGCAACAAAACGGAAGAAGAAAAAAAAGCATTTTTTTAAATATGTCGGCATTTTAAAATAAATAATATGTATGTATATATGTATGTGTGTGTGTGTGTGTGTATGTGTGTGTGTGTGTGTGTGTGTGCAGTGTGTTTGTGTTAACCCACATATCATAATGCCACACCTTCAACTAATATTTTTCACGAGATGATTTGGGGCCATTTTGTGAAAACATTATGAAAGGAACGAGCAGGTTCAGGCAGACTCATATCAGCACTCAGATCTAAAACAAGCGCCTGTGTCTAAACAGATTTATCACTGGCAACAGGGTGCACCTCAGCTACTTCCGAAGATTTTCACCTAATATAATTATTTCTCATGATCGTGAAATGCTTGTCAATCAGCACATCGGCCATTAAATAGTGGCACAAGCTTGCAATAACTTTGATAGACGTACAATAAAGTTAAGATTAATAACAGTGCAAACTTTCAGCAATACAGCCCTTCTAATGTCAACAATAACAGTGCAAACTTTCAGCAATACAGCCCTTCTAATGTCAACAATAACAGTGCAAACTTTCAGCAATACAGCCCTTCTAATGTCAACAATAACAGTGCAAACTTTCAGCAATACAGCCCTTCTAGTGTCAACAATAACAGTGCAAACTTTCAGCAATACAGCCCTTCTAATGTCAACAATAACAGTGCAAACTTTCAGCAATACAGTCCTTCTAATGTCAACAATAACAGTGCATCAAACAATAAGGGCGTTCCTACTTCGAACATTAAGCTATTTTTTGTAAATTGCCATACCAGAAATAAACAGAATTCTCCCCGAGAATCTAAATGCGGCCTACAGTTTCAATACCCACCACTTAGAGACCTATCAAACCCTGAACAATGGTGCAGCCAATGACAGAGCAGATTTAGAAATCAAATTGTTACACAGTCTTCTGGCTTTAAATTCCATTTCAAGAATTCAAAATAGCAGTAATTTCCTAGAAATGTTCTGTCCGACTTAACTATCTTTGTAACTCCTTTCAATGAATCGCGTTATCTGAGAATCTTTGGAAAGAGGGTAACCGTTAATTTATTATTATTGTAATTATTTCATTTCATTTTCTTTATATCTATATTTTAATTCATTCATTTGCTGTTGTTTTTGTTGTTGTTGTTGTTGTTGTTGTTGTTGTTGTTGTTGTTGTTAACATTCATCATTTGTCATCAATGATTCGGGAAAAATCCCCGTATTCTGTATCTAAAAGTATTCCGTATGAAAAAAAGGGCCAGTATAAAGCTAGACATACGAGGCAATCTCCCCAAAGTTTTCCATTGTTGTAGTTTGGAGGCAACCCAAATGTTCAGGGTTGATCGAGTTCATCTCAAGCAAGGGTTTGCTACAGAAAAATGTTAATGCTTAAGAAAACCCGCTGTACGGAAATGCAGAGATTTGCTGGTAATGTTCGTGACCGCTCGTGTAGCAAAATGTTAACCCTTTCATTGTGGTAAATTTTTATAATCAGGACGCCACATTTTGTAGGGCCAAAAAAAAAAAAGAAAAAGGAATTGAGGTGCAAATTGTTTTTCCTTCAAAACACTTTATGGGAGATGCTTGCTTTGGCTTTTTTTTTCGTATTTGTATGATCTTGATGAGTGTCTGATTGTTGCACGCTGAGGGTAGCCACACAAAGGCCACCGAATTCGGTCACCGAGCCACTAGGCGCTTTAGGTGAGAAGAATTGCACTATATAATTTCAACAACTGCACACAGAGCCCACTTAGATTCGGTCTGTTTATGTAGTGCAATTCTTCTCACCTAAAGCGCCCAGTGGCTCGGTGACCGAATTCGGTAGCCTTTGTGTGGCTACCCTAAATCTACATGACTGACTGCCTACAAGTGCAGAGATCATAGCGTACATCACCAGACGACGGACGTCACGGTACTTCTTTTTCGCACATTATTTTAAACATTAATTTCCCTTGTTCAAATGTAGCTCTGTAAACATGCCAAAATTTAACACGTTCTTCCCACTCCCTCGTTAAAACATGTATCCAGGGATTTTCGATTGTCTCCACAAATTTTTTTTAACCTGTTCCTCTAATTTGATGCAAAGTTTCTCTCGTTTTCCGAAACAACAACAACAAACAAACAAAAAACAACTCCCCGACGAGATTTCTCGAGAGGGCCTTTTAGAATATAAGAGCAAACAAATTAAACCAATATACGGGGGAAACGAAGAAAAGAAAAAGCTTTCGCTAATGCCGACGGTTTTAAATGTCATGCCATGTTGTTTTTACCTGCAGGTCTTTTTTTTTTTTAATCAAATCTCCATTCGCTGCAACACATGGCGGAAAAATGCATCTTTTCAGAGTCTGTTATGGAATAGAAAATTCTCTTTCCACTGTCTGCATTTCCTTTTATTCCTCATTGGCTACATTGTAGCATTTCCATTACTTTTTTTTAATGTCTTGAATTCGCTGTCCGGAAAGGCAAAGATTTCCTGAGTAATGTTTGTGCCCATTCGTGTAGCAAAATGTTAACTCTATCATGTCGGTAATTTTTTGCAGACATGACGCAACATTGAGTAAAGTAAAAAAAAAAAAAAAAAGGTATGGAGTTTGAAATTGTCTTCTTTCAAAGCACTTTGTGGGGATAATTACATTATTACAATAGCATAATCATTCTCTCATTATGAACTGGACAGATATGTTAGCTTGTTTCATTCATTTAAATCTTACAGATGCATTACAGTCACATAATCTGAAGACAAAGATAATAGTTGGAGAATGTCCCGTTTAAACTGATTAACTAAATGCACAGATTTTTTAGCCGACATCAAGAGAGAGAGAGAGAGAGAGAGACAGAGAGAGAGACAGAGAGAGACAGAGACAGAGAGAGAGACAGAGACAGAGAGAGAGACAGAGACAGAGAGAGAGACAGAGACAGAGAGAGAGACAGAGACAGAGAGAGAGACAGAGACAGAGACAGAGAGAGAGACAGAGACAGAGAGAGAGACAGAGACAGAGAGAGAGACAGAGACAGAGACAGAGAGAGAGACAGAGAGAGACAGAGACAGAGGGAGAGAGAGAGAGAGACAGAGACAGAGACAGAGAGAGAGACAGAGACAGAGACAGAGAGAGAGACAGAGAGAGACAGAGACAGAGGGAGAGAGAGAGAGAGAGAGACAGAGACAGAGAGAGAGACAGAGAGAGACAGAGACAGAGGGAGAGAGAGAGAGAGACAGAGACAGAGACAGAGAGAGAGACAGAGACAGAGACAGAGAGAGAGAGAGAGACAGAGGGAGAGAGAGAGAGAGACAGAGAGACAGAGACAGAGACAGAGAGAGAGACAGAGGGAGAGAGAGAGAGAGAGACAGAGAGAGAGAGAGAGAGAGAGAGAGAGAGAGAGAGAGAGAGAGAGAGAGAGAGACAGAGAGAGAGAGAGAGAGAGGACAGTAGGGAACACTACTGAAAAGAAGAAGAACAACAGAAACTATAATACCCAATATGTTTTTCACTCACCGAGGCTGGAATGTCGTGGTCTTGCATTTTGATGTGTCTGATCTATGTTGTTGTTTTATACAAGTAATCCAATGGTTTTGCACATGGAAAATACACACAGAATTTTCATTCTTTTTTTTTTTTTAAATATTTTTGCACGATACGATTAAGTTAACATAGGAAACCTTTGAACACCACTTTCCTGATTTTACTATTAGTTTCAGGGGACCGGTCAGCAACTTTGTCCGGCGACAGGACACTCGAGTTACTTCAGATCTGCGTTGTTCAGCCCTAACTACAGTATGCAGTCTAGCACAACGCGCGTTAGTGTAAAGCTCCTGTTCACGTAACTCCGATTTGAACTTCTTGCAGGAGCTACAAAAAGTGATTAAAGGTTGGCTGGCAATGGTTTAGATTTCAGGAAATGGATTATTTGTTTGAAAATTAATGCAACATTTCAAATACCTAATATTGTTTACGGTATTTCACGGCTGTAGTAATAATTAGACTACCCGTCTGTCTTTTCGCTGAACAGTGTTTCTCCAAAATCTGAATTGGGTGGATATATACAGTTTTATATAACGCATATTAATGTACCCTGTAAACCTCAACAGGGAAAACCATAAATATTTGATGATGTGCATTTTTTGTGTGTGTGTTTGTATCTGAGAGACAAATACTGCATTGTATGTTGTGTAGTTGTTGTAAATGCATGCTTGTATATGGAGAAATAGATCTCTACAAAATAGCATGAAATCCATTCAGGCCTCTTATCATGAACATTAAATGTTTTATTAGTGTGAAAAATGGAGTTTAGAAAGTCGAGCCCGGGGAGCAAAGGCACTCATTTCAACACCAGTAGCTACGTGGCAAGGTTCAATGCGCACCCAGAATTGGGTTCAGTGAACGCTTTCGTAATACATCGTTTTAACCCTCTCGCGAACTATGAGTTCCATTATTTGCACATGTTTGCAGATTATTCCCTGACCGCAAAAAAAGTACACGTTTTTATTTAACCTATTTGGTCCGCAGCCGTGTTTCACTTCTTAATGCCAAATTTTCGAAAAAATCCAGTCAGTTGTTCTCCAGTGTATTGGTAACTAACCCTGGTATTTTATATAATAAATAGAATTAAGTAAACCTGTATTATGTGATCCATGTATGCTCAAGGCATGGCCAAAAGTTACCTCACCATAATATTCTTTTGTTAATAAAGTTATATTTCAACAAAAGAAAGAGTACACCAATAATATTCAACTAATGAAGTACACATAAAATAAATATAAAAATCAAACTAAATCAAATGTTCAAAATGACCTTTTTATTCCCCTAAACAGATTTTAATTAGTAAAAATAACTGTGTTGATAAAATAATTATGATAAAGTAACTTTTGAATCATCCTGGATAATAATTAATTTTGTGTGAATTTTGATCGCTAAATGTTGATCGCCATCAGTTATTAAAACTACGTTCGCAGCAACACACGATTGCAAAATGCATCATTTGAGATCCTATTAATTAAGGTGGAATAACAGAAAATGCACTTGATTTCATTCTCTCGCTCGCCATTTCTATGAGACAAACACAGTACTTACCTATGCTGGGTTGACACCGTGAAAACGGAACTAAATAAGTCCTAGGGTGTACTCCTTTACTCCGTCACCGGCCCAGTGAGTACGTGTTTGTTTGTACGCGAGAACGTGTGCAACAGAACTAACACAATAGAACACCAGGTTGACATAATATAGCCATTATGGGTGTCGCCGGGCAAAAGTCGGAATCATTTCTCCCATGCACGGGTATAGTCCAGCGGTACTCCCCTCTCACCCACTCTCTCTGTGTCTCTTACACTCTCTCATCTGTCTCCTCTCTCTCTCTCTCCCTGTCTTTTCTTTTCCCGTTCTCCTTTTTATGTTTGGCTCCCACGATCAACTGACGGAATCTCGCTTTCCTGTGACTGCTGTCGTAGCGCGTCAATGTGCGTGCGAGCGACCATGTTTTGAGTGAATACGTGAGCGAGTGGGAGTTTCTCTCTGGCTGGGCACCGGCGCACGTGGATCATTTCCCCCACCTTCTCGCCATCAGCTGGAGAGAGCGGGAAACACTCCCTCAACACCACCCACAACTATCTGAAATGCACCTGTCTTGACGCTGTAACCATTTCCCGCCTTTGTCCTCTGTCAATTTGGTACTTGCACTGAACGGCTCTTCCAGGTGTTCTATTTACGTCCCAAGGGCTGTTCCATAGTACCTTTGACTTACATGTTCCACGTCACGTGCATAATAACTTCACGATGCCAACATAAAGGCCAGCTGGGGAAGCGGTGGTCTAGGGGCAAGGTGCTCGCCGAAGGTAAAGGGGTTCGATCCCTGGTCTGTGCAGGCATGTTGGAATTTTTGGGGGGGGGGGGGGGGGAAATTCCTGTCCCTAATCCTATGGTAGGGAAGATCGAGTACCTAGCCTCCTCGGATAAGGACGAACAACTCAGAGGGCCTGTGTGCATGTTGCACACATTAAAGATCCCTTGGCTGTTGAAAGTCGAGAAGAGCAAGCCGAACAATTTCGTTGCCGGGCCAAATTTCTGAAAAAAAAACAACAAAAAAATTGATCCCTACCACAAAAACTCACACATGAACAAGAACAAGAAAATTAAAAACACGTAAAGCGAGGTGTAAATGCCAATGGCAGTGATTCTTCCTACCATAAAGACCTAAACACACGAAGGCCAGTGTCAGATTTTTGGTCAAAATTGAATTGTTCATTCATGTTCTTCTTTAGGACAAGCCCAACACACGTGAAAAGACTGTAGGTGCCAGACCAGTTTAGATTCACCTTCTAGCATGATTTTACACAACGAAATGCTTTCTATTTTTCTATCGGGAAATTTGTTTGATTTGCAGTTCCTTTTAACTATTGCAAAATGGACAATGAACAAAGACTAAAGTGGGATGCAATTCGAAATGGGTTTTTGTTTTTTTTTCGTTGTTTGTCCTGTAAACTTTTTGTACTTACTGTCTTTTCTTTTTTTTTTTTTTTTTGGTCTCTGAGGTTTGAGGATGAGACAAAGAGTTTATAATAAACCTAGAGGTAAGACTCGGTCACGTCACATGTCCGCAAATAGAACGCCCGGCAGCCATCTTTTCTTACGGCAAGCGATTGCAAATACTGTGTCAAGGCCAGTGCTAACGAAAGTAGTTTTTGTCGGAAGGCCTCAGTATTTTCTTCTTGTTCATTCTTCTTTAGAGATGGAGGTTCAAATTCATCCGTACATTTTGTATTTTGTCATAATTCATAATGTTTGTTTTTTTTTCTTTTGGTGGGATTACATTTTTTACATTTTCGTGGTTCACCCAATCCATAAATTAAGTCTGCTCATTACTACTGTAATCCCCGTTTAAACAATCTGAAAGACCGTATTATTTTAGGCTTAGATTTGTTTACTTTAGCCGTACTGTCTAGGTTGAGGCAGGCTTGCCGTAAGTTGGCCGCCACCTTTACTTCACCTACCGACAACGCCATGCGGAAACTTGCGTAGCTCTAGTCTGACCTCTAGCTATATATAACCTCTTTGGGATGAGAGTAGGTCAAGTTTGTTGAAGTGTGTGAGTAGGAGCATGATGAAATGATTTTATGTTAATCTTGTTTTTAATTTTAGTTCAAAGCCTAGGAGCGCATCATTTATTTTTATTTTTTTTGTGGATTTGAGCGCTTTACAAGTTAATTATTATTTACACTACATTTTCCTAAAGCACTGCAGCATTGTCATGTAAAGAAAAACAAATTAATTTTTTTTTAAATGTCCAATCTGAACCCGCCAAAATAACAGACAAAACAGACACCAAGAAAAAATTAAGATCAATATTTCGTACACTCTAGAAATCGAAATTTCACGAACAATCATTATAAATACTGGTTGACCCGTTGACTCAGAGAATACACAGAATGTGCTTCAAAATGGATTTCCGACCAATAATGTGTAAAGAGAGGCGAACAAGAAAATTTCCCATGACACTTGTAAATTCTACTCGAACAAAATGCATATCGTCTTCTGAGGCTAAAAAAAAAAAAAAACCCGTAAACAAATAATATTACAGACTGAATTTTGTCGAAAGTGGATATGTCCGCCTCATTTATCATCAACAATTGAGGCAGTACCCAGTTTCATAGTTTTTGGTCAATTAGTCCAGTGCCGGATTTACAATTAGGCTTGGTAGGCCGAAGCCTAGGGCCTCAAAATCTAGGGGTGGAGGGGGGGGGGCGCTCTCACAGCCTCAGGCCAATCTGCATAATATCTTGTGACAACGCGTTGCCTTTCTTGCATATGATGAGACAATGTACTGTAGTTGCTGGAGAAATCTTTTGCAATTTTCCTAGCTTATGTCCTTTCGAGAAGGAATTGCGAAGTGCGAAATTTTAAACCTCAACTCCTTCTTGAGATTGGCTGGTGACAGATCGGAGTGGAGAGCCATGATCGCCAGTGTCTGTTCCAGACATGCCGGTGCTCAAATTATTTAAAACAGTTCCATCTTCTTCAAGGCGTGAAGGTGGGGGATTGGGAGGGGCCTCACAGCTAGAATAGTCTAGGACTTCTCTTCATCTAAATCCGGTCCTGACTTAGTCACTCTGTTTTCATAGCTTGTTTGCATGATTCTTCTGTGTATTTTGAATTGGCCGCTAGGCCTACAATAGACTTGAACTTGCACACTTTTTTTTCTCGAAAGAGATTTGAGAAAGGTCCCTCAAATATTTTGTTCTCACTCCATTCAGACAAGTGAACACTATTGCAGGTGGCGCACAGAGTCAAAACTGTTCTGTCTCGGCTTTAGCACGAGATGTGGACTGTGGAGTAAAACGACACACTTGTCTTGTGCACTGGTGAGACCGGAACCAGTTCTCTGTTAGGTCCAGCGAGTCAAAACTGTCTTAGGCCCATTGCGGATATCGGCCATTTTAGTTGTAATGACCGACACATAACCATGGCGATGGTAGCATTAATTTTGATTCCTTAGCTGATTTGCACTGCGAGCACTTCAGGCGACGCGAACCAATCGGCGGCGAGCTAAAAAAAAAGTTCAATACAGTAAACAATGACCCGTGTATATACACACATGGGAGACGTTCGGTCAATTCTTTCACTTCCTTTCCCTTGTTTACACAGATGGCAAGGAATCTGACCAGCTTGGACCCACCCCTGTCACAACAGTCAAATGCAATGCAACCAACAGGTACTTTAACCGCATAGACATAATTATCTCGAAGTTACACTCGTCAGCTGATCCGTCCGCCATTTTGAGTGTCGGAAGTACAAAAACCAAAACACTCTGTGACGTCATTCGCAATGGGCCTGTAGTCAAAATAGGCGCAGAACAGACTTGACAGTGTGTATCATCAGCCTATCATATTCTTTTCTTGGTATGTCGTAATGTCCATTCCGTCTAATTCCTGTCCCACACTTCCAAAAGCAACAAGTACACTTTTTTTTTTTTTTTTTTAACCCTCCTTGGTTTATAAAAATCCAACGTACATTTTCTTTCTTTCTAGTCTTTCTTTTGTTTCTTCACATGCCCACTTTCCTCCCCAGGCAAAGCCTCACCCCAAATCCCAGTTCTGGATTCTGTGCGATTGGCACGAAACAAACAGATATAAAAGTGTAAATTTTAATTGATTTTTTTTTCCTCCTGAAAAACCTCTCTCTTACACACTCTCTCTCTCTCTCTCTCTCTTTCTTTCTCTCTCTCTCTCTCTCTCTCTTTCTCTCTCTCTCTCTCTCTCACACACACTCTCTCTTTTTTTCTTTCTTTCTCTCTCTCTTTATCTATCTATCTAGCTATCTATCTATCAATCCCTCCCCCTCTCCATCTCTCTTCTCTTCTCTCTCTGCGTCTCTCTTTCTCCATCTTCTCTTTTTCTTCATCTCTACCCTATTCTGTCTCCCTCTCTTACATTCTCTCTATTTCTCTGCCAACTTTTCTCTCTCTCTCTCTCTCTCTCTCTCTCTCTCTCTCCCTCTCTCTCTCTCTCTCTCTCTCTCTCTCCCTCTCTCCCTCTCTCTGTCCCTCTTCCCCTCTGTCTCTCCCACTATCTCTCTCTCTCTCTCTCTCTCCTCACCCCTTCTCTCTCCCTCATTATTCCCTCACGCTCTTTCCTCCTTTCACCGTATGGAGATTAGGGATAATTCCTGTCAAGACATTGGAGTTGTGTTTTATGTTAACAAAGAGCATTGGGTACCAGCATGCATGAGCATGTAAACAAGGCCAGCAGGCGTGGACGGTCCGTGGAATGTGAGAATTTGGTGTTGAGAAGATATACACTCACTGTGTCCGGGATACGCTCTATTATTATTTGTTTTTTGAATGTTTTCTTTACTGTGTCTCTGTGAAAAACAGTTTCCTTATCTTACACCAATGATTCTCAAACAGGGGCTGGGGAGCGGGGGGGGGCGGGGAGCTATTGGAGATATTTTAAGTCTAAGGGGGCGGATTTCAGTCAGAGAAGGGATCCCAAACTGAGAGAGAGAATGTACTCTTTGTATAGAAATATAAAATGTTTGTATATTGAAATATGGAATTTTTTTTTTTCATTCGATTGCAATTAATTTTTAAAAAATAGATCAAAGTTGAGTTTCATAAATAGTTTCAATAATTAACCCTGTAAAAGTATAACGGTGACAAAATTGGATGGCAGATCAAAATGATGAAGGAATTGGGGCGAAACGTGGGTGGGAAGGGGAGAAATGATAAGGTCTGTGACTAGGAGATCCAATTGTTCACACCCTAATATAATTATATTGCTTGGATCAGTAGATCTTCTCTATCTCTATCTATCTGTGCGTGTGTGTCCCTGTTTCTCTCTCTCTCTCTCTCTCTCTCTCTCTCTCTCTCTCTCTCTCTCTCTCTCTCTCTCTCTCTCTCTCTCTCTCGCACACAAACGCACACATTATTTCTCTTCTCTCCCTTTCATGTCCTTTTCTTTTTCTCCCTCTCTCTCTCTCTCTCTCTTCTCCCTCCCTCTCTCTCTTTCTATCTTTCTTCTCTTTCTCTTCTCTTTCTCAGAAGTATTCCATTGCTGGCTTTCTCCCTTCAATAATTCACACTACTTTATGACCCGGCTTATTTCTAGAGGAATGTGTTAAATTTTGAAAAATGTTTACCCATGTCCTATTGCCTGAAAGTATTCGCCAATGAAACAAACAAACAAAAATCGCAAACATCAGTGTCGAATAATTCAAAAACTACCAGAACCAATATTCGAGACAGGTCGCTTTGCAAAATAATAATACGATTTGTTTTGTCGGATACCTCAGCCCAAGGCTATCTTTGGGCACTGTGCGTGGGACGGAGAAAGAACATTACTTGTCTGCAGGGGCCGCGCATTTCCCATGATTCTCAGTGCGTGCCGTTTAATGTAAACATGACGCTTAACGCAATGAACCATGTAAACAGAACACTATTTGGAGCCATTTAACCAAAATACTTAAAACTGCTTCCTGTGCATGCGCCACAATCCT
The DNA here is from genome assembly GCA_963931925.1 of Onchidella celtica. Classification (NCBI taxonomy): domain Eukaryota; kingdom Metazoa; phylum Mollusca; class Gastropoda; order Systellommatophora; family Onchidiidae; genus Onchidella; species Onchidella celtica. The sequence goes on along the minus strand of OZ007578.1, from coordinate 9,542,918 downwards.
CGCTTCCCAATAGATCGTGGGTCCAAAGCTGTAACTTGTCATTCCGTTACGAATCACCGTGAGAAAATCGTTTCTTTCAAATTCTAGTAGAGATTTCAATCATGAATAACCAATGTCATCATTTCAAATGTTGCACATTTTTGTGCGAGTTGTGTTTTAATTTCATAGGAAAGTGATAGTAAATTGTGCCAGGGGTTGAATATTTGATTCGTTCACACAGTGAAAAGAACGGGTTTTGAATGCAAATGCAAATGCAAAAAAAAATATGTATAATTATATATATATACATAAACAAAACACGACAGAGCTGTTATAGTGAAATACATCTACAAACAGAAATAGCATTTTACAAGGAATGTGTACATATTTATGGATGCCATTTTATTTTCCTTTTAAGATAATCATGGAATAAGTAAGGAAGACGCCTAAACCATAGATTTTCCCTGAAGGAAGCGTAACAATACTTCATTTAAAGATGTAGGATTTTCGTCCCACTGCCTGCAGCAGGCGAGTCATTTATGGGTAAAATCCATTACATACACTACACTTGAGACGCAAAATGAAAAAAAAAAACGTATATATAGTAGTGCAGCAGTTTGATGAACCAATGATACAACGACCAAAACACAATATGTGTGTGTACGTATGTGTAGGGCAATATAGGGCAACTTTCGAAAAGCCTTGTTGTGGCCACATCGCCAGTGAAGAAAAGTTCCTGTGGCCAACTGGCCAGAATGACTTCTAACCTTAAATCTAAAATAAGATATATACATAATTATATATATTTCTGGATATTTCATTTGGCAGTTAAAAACCAAATGCGGCTACCTGTAAACGGTTCATTTAGACTGCCCGAAGAACAATGCCATTTTTCTCAATCAGGAAACTGTAGAAAAGAAAGTACAAATTGGAGAGTGAGCAACACTGGCATTGCGTCATCAAGAAGTTGCCCGTGTCATGATCAACAATCCAAATTCAAGGTCAATTTCCCTGGACTGACATTGGCCCCACTCCTCTTTTGCCTTTACGAACTCGCCATATTGCTCAATAATTGACGTGACAAACCCGTGGGCTGATCCCTTAACGTATAGACAAAAAAGCAGTATCCGGATATAATTTCAGCAGGGTTTAGTTTTAATGGCTGTAGGGCATGACTAGACTTTGACGATTCCGATATCCTGGTTGTTGTTTGCTTTGTGTTTTGCCCCGGATGATATGTCCACATGGCAAGAGCGCTGTCACGATATGGAAAATGGCCGCAAATGCAAAAAGCAATATTTTTGCAGGAGAAGAAAGAAAAAAACCCAATATATTTCACAATGCCTTTAGCTTTATTCTGTGTTCAATATTATCTGTATTGTGGTGATCAAAATAAACTATCAGGGAGGTATCATAGCACGCCCGGAACGGCAAAGCCAGTTGCTGCCAGCCAAAGGTACGCCCAAGAAATAATGGCAGACTTTGATTGTGGCCTAGAACGATAGGGTCTTCCAGGATTCACTGAGAATATAGGAAATTGTGGTGTGCACTTCTTGGCCGTTCCGGGTTTAGTATGCTACCCCTTTCGCAAAAATACCGACGGAGACAGGCAAAACACGTTTTATTCTATAAGATGATGCCCAAAAGTGGATTTGATCGAATGATTATACCGTCTTTTTCCGGAGCTGTCACTGACCTGACAAATTGCTCTCCGCCTACACGCTGATGTCATTTTCTGGACCTCCTCCAATTTCTCTGTCTTTCTCCTGCGTTTTAATATTGTCGACTTATCTTAATCATTATCATTGTTGATTGTCGATTGCCTGGGACGTATTTATTGGCTTTGCTTGTGCGGTTGTTATTGTTTTTCATTCGCTTGGTTTTTATCCAAGCCAATGTAGGCAAGAGCTAAATATGGCAAATCGTTTCTTCGAACATTTGTTATTTACTGGTTTTCTTTGTGTGTTTATTTCAAGGGAGGCCAAAGTAGGACCTGAATATAGTACTTGTTTTGTCGGGTTTGATTACTGTTTTTCGTAATTAGACATTTAATCTGCTTTGGTGGCCAAAAATCATCGATTCTTCCAACTCCTATTCTATTACAAGTCTGTAATAAAATAATATAAGTATGCAATGAGCTGAATATCTACATTAGTTAAATTATTACGTACGTAATATAATATCTTTTGATTAGGGCATTTAATATCATACTGACTGGCAAATTAATTGTCGATGCATATCATAAAACAAGTAAAAAAGCCCCTGAATTCTTTCAAACTTTAAAACATTGTGGGTCCGTTTGTGGAGCTGCCCTGCGCAGAATTCGAACCTGTTAACTCTTGTAACATTGTTAAGAGCCCGAAACGGCGAGCTACTGCATCAACTGTCATGGTTTGCAAGAATACGCTGTAAGACATACACAATGTGTGTCTGTGGGACAGGATATTTTCACATTCTTCTGAATTTGAGCACAACCGAATTAGAGAAAGAACGAGAATGGCGTCAAAATCTCCAGATGTCTGAAGATGGTTCCGATATTTGGGTCATCAGAGAAGCCAATTAGATTAGGAGACATCAAATGAAGGAAAAGATCATTGGATTAATTGTCCTTCGAGTCCTGGGACACTGGACTTTGAAAATGAAAGAATCTACTACGTTAATTTTGACTGGAGGGGTGCATTCAGGGTGAAAAAGGGGTTGAGTGTGTGTTTTGGGTTAGGAGAAAGTAGCTATGTCGGCACGGTAACGGTCATATTGTGCCTGGAAGTAGCAAGACCACAGACAGAATAGAGCAGAATGATCGCAAAATAGTCGTGTCTCAGTGGGCTCCGAGCCTTAGTTTCCAAGTCATATGTGCCCACTCCTTTAGGGCTGTGCGAAAACACATTGTTGCTGTTTGTTGTTTATGCTCCAACTTTGAAAGAAAAGAAAAACAAAAGAAAAGAAACAAATAAAAGAAGTGCCAATGTGCTATTTTCTCCTTTCTCCCTGGGCATCCAAGCACATTTGTACCATTAATCAACATCACGTTCGACACCCCAGCTCTCCCTTCAAGAACGATGCCAAATTTGTCACCTCTTGCATCCAAAAAGCACCAGCAAAACTCCGTGTCTTCACAACTACGCAATAATGATTACGTTCCCGTTTTGGACAGAGCAAGATCGTTTTACTTCCGGGTCAGATTCGTCAAATCATAAATAATTTGTTTCCTCTTGGCAGTCTCAGATAATTATTTCGCGTGCCGTTGACAAATTCGTCCTACCCAGGGATTTCTTTCTTATCGAGGTGCAGCTCGTGTCTCCGTTCTCCCCCCCCCCCCCTTTCCACATCCCCCTCCTACATTCCACATCCAACTACTCTCTCCTTTCTCAATCTCCTATTTTGGACTTCAGTCGTTATCCCTCATCTCTATAAACCATCTTACTTTAATTCAACAGCACAATCTTTTGTTGTTGTTTTTTGCTATTTGCCATTCCAGAGACATAATCCATGTCTTTATTTTACCTGCCAGCCAAAGAACTTTCAATTATACTTTATCGAGTATATTTAGCAATATAAACTCTGTCTCTGTCTGTCTGTCTGTCTGTCTGTTTGTCTGTCTCTCTCTCTCCCTCACTCTCTCTCTCTGTCTGTCTCTTGCTCTCTCTCTCTCTATCTATCTATCTATCTATCTATCTATCTATCTATCTATCTATCTATCTATCTATCTATCTATCTATCTATCTATCTATCTATCTATCTATCTATCTATCTATCTATCTATCTATCTATCTATCTATCTCTATCTATCTATCTATCTGTCGGTCTATCTGTCTATCCATCTATCTATCTATCTATCTATCTATCTATCTATCTATCTATCTATCTATCTATCTATCTATCTATCTATCTATCTATCTATCTATCTATCTATCTGTCTGTCTATCCATATATCTATATTTCTATTTATCTATCTGTTTATCTATCTATCTTTCTGTCTATGGACATCTGCTTGCCCAACGCTGTAATGTAACGGTTTTCATATCAGTGGTTATAGGTTGTTGTTTTTTCTATCTATCTGCCTATGTTGTATTTACGTTTTGTCACCATTATCAGCGTTATCCCTCACATTCGTCCAGTGAGTTGGTAGAAGTGGTTTTGCCCTCGTAACGTACTAGCTCAATGTTAAGTTAAGCTCTGACAAGGGACTCTTCCAGTTTTATATCTTTCTATTTATGTACCAAAGGGACATTCTGAACAACATTTCCTAGTATTCCTTATTCCGCAACACCATATGTCAGTTTACCCCCCCCCCCCCACCTTTCTCTCTCTCTTTCACTCCCTCTCTCTTTTTTCACCCTTTCTCTCTCTTTCACCCTCTCTCTCTCTCACTTTTTTAATCTGTATTTGTATGTCCGTCTGTATGTCTTCCATTTTGTCTCGTCTCTTTCACTCTCTCTCTCTCTCTTTCTCTGCCTCCCACTTTCTTTATCGGCGTATGAATGGGTATGTCCATTTCTCTCTCTCTCTCTCTCTCTCTCTCTCTCTCTCTCTCTCTCTCTCTCTCTCTCTCTCTCTCTCTGTTTGTGTTTTCTACGCGCTCGGACGTAATTAGAACGCCGGGTGTGTCTTATAACATCCAAAAGCCCACGCCTCTCATTGTACGTCTGCCCTCTTTCCATCTGTCGTTTGCTGAATTTAGAACCATATTTCTTCTCTCCCTTTTGCCTCACTCCCTGTTTCCCAACCGTCTCCTCCCCTATACCACCTCCAAAACAAAACAGGGGTGCTCAATCTTTATTAACATAGAAATCTACTTTTACATTTCCCAGCCTTTGGAGATCTACCAGTCTGGCGAAGCCCTGAAACAAAAAATTAAAGAAACCGAACCTATGCTGGTGTGCCTATCGGCATTATTCACTTTAACATACAACTAACACAAACCCGCCACATCCAAGAAAAACGGCACGCCAAAATACAAAGACAAATAAAATATATATATTTATACCCTACATTCATCCTGCGATCGACTGCCAAGCACTTGAAGATCGACCGGTAGATCGCGATCGACTTGTTGAGACCCCTGACCTAGACTACCATGATAATCCTGAGTACGTCTATCCGTTACATGTCGTCAAATTTTCAGTTGAAATCCTCACTTAAAGACGATCGCATGGCGAGGCCCTATCGAGGTATAAATGCCTAGTGCAGCGAATCTCCGAAAACAAGACCTCTACACAAAGAAGCGATGTCAAAGTAAAAATGCCTGGTGCAGCGAACCTTTGAAAACAAAGATCTATGCGCAAAGAAGGGCTATCAAAGTATAAATGCCTAGTGCAGCGAATCTCCGAAAACAAGACCTCCACACAAAGAAGCGATATCAAAGTAAAAATGCCTGGTGCAGCGAACCTTTGAAAACAAAGACCTTTACACAAAGAAGTGCTATCAAGGTATAAATGCCTAGCGCAGCGAACCTCCCAAAAATAGTCGTGTCTCAGTGGGCTCTGAGCCTCAGTTTCCAAGTCATAATGTGCCCACTCCTTTAGGGCTGTGCGAAAACACATTGTTGTTGTTTGTTGTTTATGCTCCAACTTTGAAAGAAAAGAAACAAATAAAAGAAGTGCCGATGTATTATTTTCTCCTTTCTCCATGTGCATCCAAGCACATTTGTACCATTAATCAACATCACGTTCGATTCACACGGAGATTCGCCGCACTAGGCATTCATACTTTGATAGGAGGGCCACTATGCTGAGGCCCCCGAGAAACAAAAGGATCTCATCCTCCCAAAAAGGAAGATCTCCTACACAAAGACGCGCTCTCGAGATAGAAATGCTTAGTGCAGTGTACCCCCTGAAAAGAAAGACTACACAAAGACGCGCTCTCGAGATAGAAATGCTTAGTGCAGTGTACCCCCTGAAAAGAAAGACTACACAAAGACGCGCTCTCGAGATAGAAATGCTTAGTGCAGTGTACCCCCTGAAAAGAAAGACTACACAAAGACGCGCTCTCGAGATAGAAATGCTTAGTGCAGTGTACCCCCTGAAAAGAAAGACTACACAAAGACGCGCTCTCGAGATAGAAATGCTTAGTGCAGTGTACCCCCTGAACAGAAAGACTACACAAAGAAGCATTATCAATGTATAAACAACTAGTGCCAGGAACTCTACGAAAACAAAGATCTTTAAGGCAGGAAACAATATCTGTTTTTGTTTTGTTGTTTCCGTTTTCCTCGTTTTGAATGAAAAAGATGTTGTTTTTAAAAAAATATAAATGTTTGTTTACTGACGCAATAGACTGGATTCACTTTATCTTAATGCATGATTTACCTGGAACACGTGCAATATGAAGCCTATCGAAACATAAATCTCGCCATGTCTCTGCGTGATAACGGTAAAATAATATATTTTAAAAATAGTAAATTAATTTCGCGATTACTTCCCCTTTCTCGCTTTCGTCCCTTGAATTTTTCATATTAATATCTTTCTGGTAACAAGAACTGGCTCACCCCGAGACACAGAATACCAAGACAAACCAATGCTTCTTGCACTCTGTGTCCACAAACTGCGCCCGTATAAATACGGCAGGTACTACTCTTTTTCGTTCAGTTATGAAGGGGCGTGGTGCGAATTGTTGCTTTGTTGACATGGATGATACGCCCGCAAGTTGGCGGACGGAATGTGACGAATTCATTTGTCTCGGTATCCTATGACCCGGATTCAACTTTTAAACTGCCAGTTTATTTAGATGTCAGCTCAACAACCTAAGAGACTTACTTGTATTTTGTTCGCTCTCTTTTAATTTTCCATTTTCAATTTAATCGCTTGTCTGTTTAAAGAGAACTGTCGTTATTGGTGTTGTTTATCTCACACAAGATTTACTCTTTTAAAAATTGTGACAATCTTTTCCATGCGGCCCCAATTTTTTTGTCCTCATGACAGAAGGTGTACTTTGTGAGCCTTCAAGCCGGTGCTGTTTCCTACATTTTTTTTTCTTTGTAAGTTCTGATGTCATTTTCGTTCATAAATACTTCTCTCTCTGTATCTCTCTGTCTTTCTATCTCTCTCTATTATTAAATTCTTTTAAGGTCTTGACTTCACTGACCTTCTCGTTTCCTACTTTCGAGTAAGATGCAAAGAACAAAGTACAGTTTTAAACGCGGTATCTTTGGCTTCAGGTGAGAAGTCCAAACTCGCCTGTCTACAGCGCTCTTCTTTCCTCCCCCCTCATCCACCCCCCTCATCCACCCCCCCCCCAACCCCCTGTTGCCTCAATTCTCCTGGTTCTATGACCAGTTTGCACGTTCTCTATATTTTTTTCTTTTCAGCACAAGTATTTCACGCATCGGCGCCTTTTTCAACGTTAAATTTCTAGTCGAGATACATTATCACATAATCTACCTGGCGCGTCTCTGTGGGCGTGACGCCGTTTCCGGGCCATCATTATCTGTCTGATAATGTTTACTCTCTCTCTCTCTCTCTCTCTCTCCCCCCCCCCTCTCTCCCCCCCCCCCTCTGTCTCTTTCTCCATTCACTTTACCTTACCCTCTCAAATTTTCATTCTATGCAGTTTACTTGTCTATCTCTTTCTCTCTGTCTGTCTATCTGTCTCTCTCTCTCTCTTTCTCCCCCCCCCCCTCCTCTCTCTCTCTCTCTCTGTTCTCCATTTGACCTCACCCCCTCAAACTTTCACACTCCATGCAGTTTACTTGTGTCCCTCTATCTCTTTCTTTCTCTCTTTCTCCCTTTCTCTCTCACACTCTCTCTCTCTCTTTCTATCTCTCTGTTCTCCACTTTACCTCACCCCCTCAAATTTTTACACTCTTTACAGTTTGCTTGTGACCCCCCCCCCTCTCTCTCTCTCTCTCTCTTCCTCTCTCTCTCTCTTTCCCTGATCCCTGATATCCCACCTCCCCCCCCCCATTGTCTCCCTCCTCCTTTTCCTCCTTAGCCGCATTCTGTCTCGATCATTCTCTGTTTACTCACCCTGCAGTTTCTCCTGTTATCTCTGTACGGGTGTTATCATCCACGCCTATTTTATCTTGCAGTGTTGCCGGCGTTAACACAGAAATGGAGAGTAGAATTTGCGCACCCAGTGTGCAAGCCTCACTTTGTCCAGGTGCCACATCTGACTCAGTCCGGCCCTAATACTCGTTACCTCATTGAATTCATTCACCATTCTCTCATCCCCCCAACCCCTCCAAACCTAATAAAGGATCTCTTTCTTTTTCTTCTTCGGATTTCTGCGTTTGGTTTCGTCTCCTGGATGTCTGTTTTTCTCTCTCTCTTTCTCACTTTCCCTGTCTCTCCCTCTCTTTCACTCACTTTCTCACTATCTCACTCTGTATCTTTCTCTCTCGCTCTGCCTGTTTGTGTGTGTGTGTCTCTCTCTCTGTGCCTCTCTCCCCCTCTTTGTCTCTCTGTTTCTCTCACTCCTTCCCTCTCGCTCCTTCACTGTCCCAGTCTCCATCGCTCTGTCTGTCTCTCCCTCTCTCTCTTTCCCTCTCCCACTATCTCTCTCATTGTCTCAGTCTCAGACGCTATGTCTTTCTGCCACTTACTCTCACTGCCTCTCTCTCTCTCTCTCTCTCTCTCTCCACCCTCTCTCTCTCCCTTCTCTTAACCTCGCGTCTAATTTTCACACTCTAACCAGTTTGCTTGCTCACTTACTAGGGTGTCTTCCTTCACTGTCCCAGTCTCTATCGCTCTCTGTCTGTTTGTCTCTCCCTTTCTCTCTCTCTTTTTCCATCCCACTCTCTCTCTCATTGTCTCAGTCTCAATTGCTATGTCTTTCTGTCACTCACTCTCACTGCCTCTTTCTCTCTCTCTCTTTCTATCTATCTATCTCTCTCCCTCTCTCTCTCTCTCTCTCTCTCTCTCTATCTATCTCTCTTTCTGTGGTTTGCGTAAGAATGTTGTTACAAGCACGTACGCCCTCCCCCACCCCCAGTCTTTTGCGCTGAGGCACGCATTTTAAAGCCTTTTGTGACTCCCGAGCTAGAGAGCTCCACCCAACATGCTCCTTACAACAGCTTTTATATAATCTCTTTTTGTGTTCCTCTTGTTTTTTGGGTTGAAAGGGTAGGGAGCAGGGTTAGGGATTTGATAAGATTTAGGATTGAGGATAAGGACGGGTTAGGGATAGCTGCGTATACGTATGCCTCCCCAACGCAAAACGCTTGGGGTGAGTACGTACTTATGACAACAGCTTTTGTGTAATATGCCCATTGCGCATATCCGCCATCTTTGAGGTAAGGACCGACGCATCACCATGGCGATTGTGGCATCGATTTTGATTCGTTAGCTGATTTGCACTGCGAGCACTTCAGGCGTCGCGAGCCAATCGGCGGCGAGCTAAAAGTAGTTCACTACAGTAAACAATGACACGCGTGTACACGCACATGGGAGATGTTCGGTCAATTCTTTCACTTCCTTTCCCTTGTTTACATCGATGGTAGGGAATCTGTCCAGTTTGGATTCATCCTTTCCTCCCCTGTCACAACGATCAACTACAATGCAACCAGCAGCAATTTAACCGCTTAGACATATCTCGAAGTTACACTCATCAGCTGATCCACCGGCCATGTTGGTTGTCGGAAGAACAAAACAAAAACACTCTGTGACATCATTCGCAATGAGCCTATGCAATGGAGTTGAATGAGCATTTGGGGAGTGTGGTATGTCGAAATTTTGCATAGCACTGGGTTCTAAGGCAAAATACTGGCGTCACTGCTGATAGTGCTTGTGCTCAACACAGTAAACACTGAATGTAAACAAATGCATGTCAGGATCACGTGACCACAGAAGTTTTGTGGGCTGTCGGGTGCATTTCTATTGTTAAAAGCTGGTATGAAATGTCAATGTATTCTGATTGCTCAGTGGGTGGTTGTCTGTTTGTGAGAGAGACAGTAGACAGATTGAAAAGATTTTTCTGTTTCTGTTGGAATGAATGTGTGGATGGTGGGGCTCGGCTTTGTGTTGACACTTCGTGGATATAAAAGAGGGGAAAATGGACAGGGTTAGTTAGTTGATGGAGAGAATGAGTGTATAGGGGGATAGCCAGGACCAATATGAGTTATTCAGTCTGTGAATGTAGCTGTGTGCGCTCGTGGAAGTAGGTTAAACGTGCTGATGGATGGATGGATGGATGGATGGATGGATGGATGGATGGATGGATGGATAGATGGATGAATGGATGGGTGGATAGATGGATGGATAAATGGATGGGTGGATGGATGGAGATATGGAGAGGTGGATGGATGGGTGGATGGATGGATGGATGGATGGGGAGATGGATGGATGGATGAATGAATGGATGGAGAGATAGATGGGTGGATGGATGAATGAATGGATGGATGGATGGAGAGATGGATGGATGGATCGATGGATGAATGGATTAATGGAGAGATGGATGGATGGATGGATGGATGGATGGATGGATGGATGGATGGATGGATGGATGGGTAGGTGGAGGATGGATGGATGGCATGATGGATGGATGGATGAATGGAATGATGAGTGGATGGATGGATGCATGGATGGAATGATGGGTGGGTGGATGGATGCATATGGATGGAGTGATAGGTGGGTGGACGGATGCATGGATGAAATGATAGGTGGATGGATGGAAAGATGGATGGATGGATTCATGGATGGATGGGAGGGTGGGTGGATGGATGGAAGGAAAGATGGACGGAAGGATGGATGGATATATGATGGATGGATGGATGGATAGTGTCAACAAATTGAGGAAAAATGAAAAGGTAAATATATCAATACAAAAAACTATGTTAAAGAACAGGTGAGAGAGTGAACCCTAAGGAAATGAACAAATAGATGAATAGATACAAACAGGTGAGATCTGATTTACCTAGTTTATTTTGGGGTAATTGCACACACAGAACCTCTTCATACGTGGTCAAATTTTCACTTTTTAATGTCGACGTCTGGCGACAGATATTGAATTTCGCGTGCCGTGGCCTAACGAAGGTTCGTAGCCCCCTGGGGCAACCCACGTTTTGGGTGCCATGCCCCCGATAACATCAGCTGAAATCAGCAAATTAAATAAATAGATAAAGGAAATTCCGCTCCCTCCTCCACTGCCCCTACCTTAACACTGTATAAAATGTAATTCTTTCCAAATTACATGGACACAGGTGTACTTGACACAGTACAAGCGTGGATGAAGTCTTACCTCTATGCAAAACTCAAGCACCTAAGTATATAGTCCTCCAGTAATGTCCTTGCTACTATAATAGCACGACACTATAGTTATCTGAGTTTTACATGTTAAAGACAACATTTACATTTTACAAAGATTACGTGAATACAACATTTGTAAAAGCAACATTATTTTATGCAATACAATTTTCGTTTCCGTTGGTCATCTCCCTGTTCTGAAGTGAGAATGTAATGTAATGTAATGTAATGTAATGAAATGTAGTAATTAGCTTGAATAGTCCTCAAATCCACAGAAAATGATGTGCTTTAAGGCGCTGAACCAAAAATTAGAAACAGGATTAACATAGTACATGAATCCTGCTCCAACTCATACACATTAAGAAAACTTAATCTATTCTGTTTCAAAGAAAACAGTTCCTAAACAATTCAGTTTTGAGCTAATATTTTTTGGAATCTGATGATCCCACTTTGCCTGGTATCAACGTTAATGTTGTTCCACAATTTAAGACCACCAATAGAAAAAGCCTTGACAGCCAGCGACAATCTGACTGTGGGTGCTCAACAAGTACCGCTTCCTCTGCTCTCAAAGTGTGTGATGGTTGGTATGAGTCCATTAGCTTTGAAAGACATGACGTATTTAGATCTTTACTTTAGGATGTTCCTCTGCTCTCAAAGTGTGTGATGGTTGGTATGAGTCCATTAGCTTTGAAAGACATGACGTATTTAGATCTTTACTTTAGGATGTTCCTCTGCTCTCAAAGTGTGTGATGGTTGGTATGAGTCCATTAGCTTTGAAAGACATTACGTATTTAGATCTTTACTTTAGGATGTTCCTCTGCTCTCAAAGTGTGTGATGGTTGGTATGAGTCCATTAGCTTTGAAAGACATTACGTATTTAGATCTTTACTTTAGGATGTTCCTCTGCTCTCAAAGTGTGTGATGGTTGGTATGAGTCCATTAGCTTTGAAAGACATGACGTATTTAGATCTTTACTTTAGGATGTTCCTCTGCTCTCAAAGTGTGTGATGGTTGGTATGAGTCCATTAGCTTTGAAAGACATTACGTATTTAGATCTTTACTTTAGGATGTTCCTCTGCTCTCAAAGTGTGTGATGGTTGGTATGAGTCCATTAGCTTTGAAAGACATTACGTATTTAGATCTTTACTTTAGGATGTTCCTCTGCTCTCAAAGTGTGTGATGGTTGGTACGAGTCCATTAGCTTTGAAAGACATGACGTATTTAGATCTTTACTTTAGGATGTTCCTCTGCTCTCAAAGTGTGTGATGGTTGGTATGAGTCCATTAGCTTTGAAAGACATGACGTATTTAGATCTTTACTTTAGGATGTTCCTCTGCTCTCAAAGTGTGTGATGGTTGGTATGAGTCCATTAGCTTTGAAAGACATGACGTATTTAGATCTTTACTTTAGGATGTTCCTCTGCTCTCAAAGTGTGTGATGGTTGGTATGAGTCCATTAGCTTTGAAAGACATGACGTATTTAGATCTTTACTTTAGGATGTTCCTCTGCTCTCAAAGTGTGTGATGGTTGGTATGAGTCCATTAGCTTTGAAAGACATGACGTATTTAGATCTTTACTTTAGGATGTTCCTCTGCTCTCAAAGTGTGTGATGGTTGGTATGAGTCCATTAGCTTTGAAAGACATGACGTATTTAGATCTTTACTTTAGGATGTTCCTCTGCTCTCAGAGTGTGTGATGGTTGGTATGAGTCCATTAGCTTTGAAAGACATTACGTATTTAGATCTTTACTTTAGGATGTTCCTCTGCTCTCAGAGTGTGTGATGGTTGGAATGAGTCCATTAGCTTTGAAAGACATGACGTATTTAGATCTTTACTTTAGGATGTTCCTCTGCTCTCAGAGTGTGTGATGGTTGGTATGAGTCCATTAGCTTTGAAAGACATGACGTATTTAGATCTTTACTTTAGGATGTTCCTCTGCTCTCAGAGTGTGTGATGGTTGGTATGAGTCCATTAGCTTTGAAAGACATGACGTATTTAGATCTTTACTTTAGGATGTTCCTCTGCTCTCAAAGTGTGTGATGGTTGGTATGAGTCCATTAGCTTTGAAAGACATGACGTATTTAGATCTTTACTTTAGGATGTTCCTCTGCTCTCAAAGTGTGTGATGGTTGGTATGAGTCCATTAGCTTTGAAAGACATTACGTATTTAGATCTTTACTTTAGGATGTTCCTCTGCTCTCAAAGTGTGTGATGGTTGGTATGAGTCCATTAGCTTTGAAAGACATGACGTATTTAGATCTTCACTTTAGGATGTTCCTCTGCTCTCAAAGTGTGTGATGGTTGGTATGAGTCCATTAGCTTTGAAAGACATGACGTATTTAGATCTTTACTTTAGGATGTTCCTCTGCTCTCAAAGTGTGTGATGGTTGGTATGAGTCCATTAGCTTTGAAAGACATGACGTATTTAGATCTTTACTTTAGGATGTTCGCTGCCATTGGCATTTACACCCCACAAGTCTTGTTGGTTATTAACATTTTTTCTTGGTCTTGTTTCTGTGTGTTTTTGTGGTAGGGACTGGTGTTTTTTTTTGTTGCTGTTTTTTTTTTTAGAATTTTGCCCTGGGAGCAGCCTTGTTCAGCCTGCTTTTCTCGACATTTGTAACTGCCAAGGTATCTTTAACATGCACAACATACACAACGTGCACACGGGTCCTCCCAGTTTTTCGTCCTTATTCGAGAAGACTAGATGCTGGATCCTACCTGTCATAAGATCAGGGACATGAATTGTTTTCTCCCGGGAAAAAAAATTCCAACATGCCTGCACCGACCGGGGATCGAACTCCGTACCTTCCGCATGAGAGCCTAGCACTTTGCCTCTTGACCACTGTGTTAATTCTGAAAGATATTCTGGGATTAGCCCGTTCAGATATTTAAAAATAAAGCCCAAAATCTTGAAGTCTGTTCGTTTCCTTAATGGGTAGCCAATAATGAGTGACTCAAGAATTGGGAGAATGTCTGATGATGGATGCCATCGTGTTATTAATCTGGCTGACCTATTTTGAATTTTCTGAAAGAGGGTTTGACTCTGCCGTGAGTTAAAAGCATCAAAAGAGGCAGGCCAGGGCCCACCACTCGCAGAATCTAACACTGACCGTTGCGAGGGAGACAGCCAAAGAGTGTGTACAACATGATTGAAAGATAATATTAAGGGACATTTATTTTGTGATGAACGGTTGTGTGGCAGGAAGGGGCATCTTCTGTGGATGGAAACAGGGAAATGAAAGGAGAGGGAATAAGGGTTTAAATGATTTCTGAGACATGATGATAAATCTTTGAAGATGAATCTGTTTTAATATGCGTTACAGCTCTTATGCAATGGTTTTGATTGCCGGTACCACTTTTCCAACTCTCAGTTTTAATGGCTTTGTAGGCTTATGAGTTTGCTATTATTTTTTCTTTTTTTCATGTTTGTTTAAAATCTAATTTACCGTGTTATATTGCACCCCCGCCCCCTATTAGTTTCTTTTAATTCCACCCCCCGCCCCCCTTGATTTGGCAGAGAATATTGATTTCTTTGTTGAGTTATAATACTCTAAACCAATGTGGGGTATGGCAATATTTTGGTGGAGCATGGAACCTCAGATTGGAGTATAGGGATTTTTCTTTTTCAGAGAAATCTTATTTTCATAGTGTATTTTTTAACTTCACTGTACGGTGTATAGATAGAAACCTCTGTTTGTTTATAACATGTTTGTGGTTTCCTTGGTTAGCTGGGATTAAACATCGAACCTAACAGATGCACGATTTTATATTATTTTGAAAATACGAGATGAAGTTCCCGGCATTATCCGGAATAAACCTGTGAACTCACCCTTCTCTCTCTCTCTCTCTCTCTCTCTCTCTCTCTCTCTCTCTCTCTCTCTCTCTCTCTCTCTCTCTCTCTCTCTCTCTCTCTCTCTCTCTCTCTCTCTCTTCTTTCTGGTCTACAAAGCTTCCCATAATAATCTTCCTATAGATTCTATCCACTCCAGAGCACTACGCACTCATTTCTGATCGGGAAATTGTGCGCAAGAAAGTGAATCCGTTTACCATCGTTACTGGTGCAATGGGCTTACTGCAGGGACCCAAAACAAAGATCATTGTATTTTACTTTTTAACAACTGTTTACAATGTATTTAAAAATACATGAAATTTGAATCAACACAATCGGTCGATACAAAAGCGATTGGACTGGATTAGTTGAAACTTAAGAAAATTAATTTTATAATTTTTGAAACTGTCATTTAGGCTGTAACGTCGAGCAAAAAAAGGGTCAAAATTGCACCACAATGAATTACTCCCGCCACTATTTTTTTTTTTTTGTAATAAGATTCTCGTATAGGCCCATTGCGGATAACCGCCATTTTAGTTCTCAGGACCGACGCCTCACCATGGCGATGGTAGCATTGACTTTGATTCGTTAGCTGAATTGCACCGTGAGCACTTCAGGCGTCGCGAACCAATCGGCGGCGAGCAAAAAAAAAGTAAACAATAACACGTGTGTTCTCGCACCTGGGAGACGTTCAGTCAATTCTTTCACTTCCTTTCCCTTGTTAAACAAGTTGTTTACACTGATGGTAGGGAATCTGATCAGCTTGGATCCATCCTTTCCACCCCTGTCATAACAGTCAACTGCAATGCAACCAGCAGGCATTTTAACCGCTGAGACATATCTCGAAGTTACACTCGTCAGCTGATCCACCCGCCATTTTGGGTGTCGGGAGTACAAAACAAAAACACTCTGTGACGTCATTCGCAATGGGCCTATATACAGCACACTGTATACGTAAGTTTGTCCAATCATGGTGGCGGCACGTTTTTGGTGGTGTTGTTTATTCTAATTGAAATGGGGCATGACACAGAAAGGATTGAGAAACACTGATCTCTGGCTCTTCCAGTAACCAGACACTTTTCTATTAAATTGTGCACTTATACAGCTGTTGCTCGCAAAGCTGCTGCCAATTGTCAAACTCTTGACATGTGAAGTTAAGAGTGAAAACTTGAACAGATGGTTTTTTGGTGTTTGTTTTTTTTGCTTTTCCCAACCTCTTGCACGGGGTTTAAATTTTAGGTTTTACTTCCTAATTAGCACGATCTAACTCTAATGGGGACAGGAACAGGAGCAACTGCTGCGCTCAGTGTCTAAGATGGGAGACGAGGAAATTACGTTCTACCTGCAAAAGTCGACGTCAGAGGTTCCCGACCTGAGGTGAATGTATCCCCAGGGGGTGAATGTCGCCTGTTGTGGGGGGGGGGGGTAAATTTGCTGATTCTGGATTGTTCTGGTGTACCGGCATCTGTTCATTATAATTGTTCACAAAATAAGCAAAAATAACCATACTATCATGATTGTCAGAGGTGTAAACTTAAAATAAAAGGGGGGGGGGGTAACATTACTTTCAAAAAGTCGCCAAGCGTAAATGCGACGGAAAAAAAGCTGGGTGGAAACCTCTGCTCCACGTTAACAGCATGACATAGCAAAGGAAACTGAACAATTAATTCCAATATTAAGAAAGAACAGAGACTATTATCATAGTGTTACCTGGTAGTTGTGTTAGTCCGCTGCCTTTCAGTGGTATTATTCTAATGTTAAACCGTTTGTGTAATAAAAAAAATAGACACCCTCCCTCCCTCCCCCCCTCTCCCCCCCCCCCCCCGCCGCACCCTGCTGTTCCTGTCCCCTCTCCAAACCAGTGACTTTCAGCACCCAGGGCTCACATTCCTGTTGTTTGGTCACTGGAGATTGGGGTCAGAATCATGGTGTGACATGGTGAGTTCCCTCCCCCGCCCGCTATCGTGTTGGGTGGGTCATATTTCCCCAGCACCCTCCTCCCACACCCCCATCCCCACCCCACACCCACATACCTGCCCGGGGCCAAGAACGCACTTGAAAGTAAACAAAAGCTCGTTACTCGAGTAGAAATACAGTCAATAGGCTACTTCTCAGACAACATCTATGCCTCTCGCCTCTTAGGCCATCCGTATGAGAATTTGACTGTCTTGTCTTTAGGAATAATACTCAATGTTTGTTACTTAGTAATATATTATGGGATTGGGGGAATAACGCAGGAGTGCTGTTAAATTCTAATTTTTTATTTTTTTTTGTAAGTGTTCTTTGATTCTTTAGTATTATCTTTTATGTCCGTATTCCACGGCAGATGAGCTCCAATCCCTGGTCTGACATTATGGTTATTGCCAGTTTATACTGTGTTATGTATGTTTCTGTTATTGTATTTCATGTCAGGCTCTTGCCAGGGTCAGCCATTGAACACTGGAACGCAGGTACAGCGATAAAGAGACAAAACCCGGCCGGTGCAGGCATGTTGGAAGTTCGGGATTTTCCTCATATTTTCGTGCCCCTGATCCTATTGGGGGGGGGGGGGAGGGGGGAGGGGTGTCGAGTACCTAGTCTTCTCGGATAAGGACGAAAACATTCGGAGGGCTCGTGTGCATGTTGTGCACGTTAAAGATACCTTGGCAGTTGGAAATCGAAAAGAGCAGGCCGAACAGGCCGCTGCCCGGGCAAAATAAAATAAAATTCCCCCTACCACCCCCACCCCCCCAAAAAAAAACCCCGCTGCACTGTGGCGACGACGTGCCTGCTCCTGTTGTAACTGGGTGCAATGACACAAAGGTATATTTCCCAAATGGGATTAAAGTAGTATACAAATACAAATACAAACGGAGAGAGAGAAAAGAATGCAAATGATGGAGGAGGAGGGTAATTCAATGAAAGCTGTAAGGAAAGAAAGAGAGAAATAAGATGGAAAGAAAGAAGAATGTTGAGAAAGAAAGAGTGGGTCTGTATGTGTGGGAAGTAAATGGATGGACGGATGGTTGGATGGATGAATACACGGAGGGATGGATGGGCGGATGGAGGGACGGACGGACGGACGGACGAACCGACTGACCGACGGGCGAACGGATGAATGGATGGATGGATGGATGGATGGATGGATGGATGGATGGATGGATGGATGGATGGATGGATGGATGGATGGATGGATGGATGGATGGATGGATGGATGGATGGATGGGTGGGTGGATGGCAGTATGGATGGATGGATGGGTAGACGGATGGATGAATTCACGAATTAATTTATGAATGAAGAGAGAACAACCATGTAATAATCGACTTCGCCCAATCTCTTCGCCTAGAATTTCATTATTATGTCAAACACAAAGCCTCCACAGGACGGTTTTTTCCTGATTGATTTTTCCTTTAATTTCCTTCCAATTTCCTGTCGACTGGACGTGTTATTTAGTTTTTTGACGAAGCTCGTCACATCATAGTCCCGGTGCTCTCTGAAAAATAATAAGTGTATTAAGTGTATTCCTGCCACTTGTAAGAGATGTTTCATTTATTAGCTCCCTGAGGATTCTCCACAAACTGAAAAAAAGAGAATGAAGTCAAGGGGAGATAAACTTGTGGGTGGGTACACCAAAAGGCATTCTTATCTCCCCCTAAGTGTAGGGGGGGGGTGAGGAGATAAGGAAAAGACAAGTATTTTCTTTGTTTTTCAACATGGTGTAAGTCTCAAATTGATGCATACAAAACTCGTAACTGAATTTTCATCATTTTCATGAAATCTGTTTCTTTATCGACAGTAAAAATTCTATACAATGATATATGATATATGCATGTTTTTATCCACCTAACTCAGTGTCACAAATCCCAGACTGGGAGATGTAATAGTTTATGACAGGACAACAATCACGAACAACAAGTTTAACACTTAACAAAACAACCCATCAGACTCACACATTTATTAAACATAATTATACATATAATAGCGCAATTACATACATTATATTATTGATATGACTGCCGTACAACGGCCTTATTCTCACACACACTCTCCCTGGGATCCACAATCCGGTAGTTACTCCTAAAGGCACTTCGGCCTCAGCCTCTCCCCTCAGGGTCTTAATAGCACATTAATAATTTACTGACACCGCAGTCTCTCAATATCACCTTCCTATTGTCATACACCTTAGCATTCCCCTCGCACCTCAGCAGGGCAATAACACATTATTATTTCCATAGCCATCAACATGGCAACAACATAGTATCAGTTCACTAGCCTATCAACATGGCAACAATATAGTATCTCATTCACTCTCATATCTACGTCCCTGTCCGTGGCCTGACTGCCACGACTTTATGTGCCTCTACTGTCCTGCACTGACAGCCTCACTTCTGGCCTATGTGTGGCCTCCGGCCCTATGCTGGCCTATCCCCTGCGCTCATCGAGGTGGCTCTGCGGCCCGTCCCCGACACCTACAAGAATAACATTACATTGGTATAATACCCTACCATTTCTATTCACTCCACCTATCCTTACAATCCATGAAGCGTACACACACTAGTTCACCTTCCACTCACCACACATCTTACGGTAACACACCTCCATCGGAGTACACACTACTCACTCGCGCTACAAATCCATGAACTCACTTTCATCTATCGCTCATGGCGCACATTGCTATATCCAATATCAAGGACTTCCACATTCCTCACATATACTTATTCACATCATGGTAATAGACGAATATAATATAATACATCAATCATAATAATCAATCAACGTTCTACATACCAGTCATTACTGGAAAGACTCTCTCCTTAGTCTTCTCGACTGCTCCCTTTATGTCCGCCCGATGGGCTCTTATTCACAGGTCCGCTCCGTCGGACCTTCTAACTTGCAGTGATAGTAATCCAGCGCTTTCGCCTCATTCAGACTCCCACACCACTCATACACGCACGCTTTTCCCACTTGTCTGCATGAGTTATTTTTACTCTTCCCCTTTTCACGTCTTTTCCTATCCGTCTGTCGTGAGCTCTTCTTATTCTACACCCGCTCTGTAGCAATCCCCTTAATTGCACTCACTCCACTCGTGACATCATCCCCCACCCCAAAAAAATTAATGCAATTAATTTCAAATCGCATCAAGATGACTGTCAACGAGTGAGCGTGAGCAATACCTACACTAAAAAAAAACTGACCTAGCCGTTCCCCTAGTATATAGAATACCGAAATCAGGGGAAAGTATGGGGATCAATATGGCCTGCAATATGCCTATATGTGTCACATCATGAATAGCTAACTAACCACAATACTTAATACAGAATCAAAAACCATTCAACCTATCAACCATTCTTCATATCATATTTATAATGTCAATATTTTAAAGTCGACTTATTCACACAGATCCTGTCAATGTTCCTGTCCTCTGATGTATAAGCTCCTGAAATCTTCCCCTAGGCTCGACTAAGGTAGTCGGCGATATGATTGCTGGTTCCTGGGATTGGTTGAATAACGAAGGTATACGGCTGCAAAGCCAATGCCCATCTAGACAAGCGTGGGCTGGACGAACGATTCTTCGACAAAAATGTCAGTGGCTTGTGGTCTGTCTGGATACAAAATTCTCGTCCCATGAGATAACGTCCTAGTTTCTGGACTGACCAGACAATGGCAAGACACTCACGCTCTATCACAGAATACTTTCTTTCTCTCTGCAATAACTTCCTACTGACATAACATACAGGATGGAGACATTCGTTCTTCTCCTGTAGAAGACAAGCGCCGACACCAGAGTCCGACGCATCCGTTCTGAGGATAAAATTAGATCGAAAATCGGGTAATATCAGAATGGGTGACGATGATAATGCTGTCACCAAATTATCAAATGATGTCTGACATTCAGACGTCCACTGGACCTTATCGGGTTGTCCCTTCTTAGTAAGGTCAGTAAGAGAAGATGACAAGGAGGAAAAATTTGGAATGAACTTTCTGTAATAATTTAAAATTCCCACTAAGCTTCTGACTTGTTTCTTTGTTTTAGGGATTTGCAACCCTACTAACTTGTCAATTTTTGTTACTTCAGGTCTCTGAACACCTCTACCCACGATATGTCCTAAGAATACTATCTCTGGACATGCCAAATCCATCTTTGCGGGTTTAGCAGTTAACCCAAAATGACGTAATCGTTGAAAAATTACTGTTAGTGTCTGAATATGATTAGACCATGTCGACGTATGGCATGCTATCTCGTCAAAGAATGACACGACATTAGGTATGTCCTTTAATACCAGTATGAGAATACAGATACTCTGGTCTCTCATGAAACCTCTGCAGCATATCAACATGGACAACCTTACTTGATCCATCAATGTGGATAGCGTAATATACCTTCGAAACAACTCGCTCAATAACATAAGGACCTTTCCATGTCATCAATAACTTATTATGGTCCGTAGGTAACAACAACAGAACCTTGTCTCCTGGCTTAAAAATTCTCAGTTTGGAACCTCTATCTTTATAGTCTTTTGCTCTTTTCGAAGCGATACCAGAAGCTTCTTGTGCTATAGTGCGCGCTGAAGATAGTCTTTCTCTTAAATCAACAAGGTACTGAAACACCGAAATCTGCTCATCGTCTCCCGATGATGGCGACGTCATCATGTCCCGAAGAACATCAGTTGGGCCCCTAGGACTACGACCGTACATCATTTCGAACGGCGAGAATCCCGTTGACTCCTGCCGTACCTCTCTGTACGCGAATAACACTGCAGGGATATATCTATCCCAATCTTTAGGGCGATCAGCAGCTACCTTACGCAGCATCGACTTTAACGTCGAGTTCAATCTCTCGCACATGCCATTAGCCTGCGGATGATAAGGGGTGGTAGTGATGGGTTGTATACTGAATAAGCGGAACAATTCCTTCATCATCTGCGACGTAAATTGCGCGCCCCTATCAGACAGAATTTGCTCTGGTATTCCTACTCTAGCGAAAATTGCAAACAACGCTTCCGCGACTGCCTCAGACGTTATGGTCCGCAGAGGAACCGCCTCTGGCCATCTCGTAGCATTACATATGACCGTTAAGAAAAATCGATTCCCCCTATCGGTCGCTGGGTGAATGGGGCCAACAAGGTCTATCGAGACCTTTTTAAACGGTTCCGAGACCGTGGGGATCTTCTGAAGAGGAGCCTGGGGTGAACGACCCTTATGCGTCGTCTTTTGGCACGCACTGCACGTCTTACAATATAACCGCACATCTCTGTATACTGACGGCCAATAAAAATCTTTCAGAACTCTCTGCTTGGTTCTAGCACTTCCCATATGACCCGCTAATGGAACTTCATGGGCCAGACGCAATACTGTAGCAATTAACGACCGTGGCACGACGACCTGCTTTTGAACGGAAGCCACTGTGACGTACATACGGAACAGAATGCCCCCCTGAACAATAAAGGAGGACGACCCGTTCTTATATCTCCTCGTTTTCTCGGTTCGCGCTTCCCCAAAACATGGGTTTAATGATGGGTCCTCCCTTTGTAATCTCGCCAAGCGCTCTGGCGTGATATCTAGGTTGACCGCTGGCGTCGCCAAAGGTCTAATCTTATCTTTATCCGCTACCCGTCGACGTGTTTCGACCGCGGCGCAAAAGTCAATACCTTTTGATTGCGACCATGCTTGCACGTTCTCATCGGAAGGGGAAACTACCCGTGATACATTCCCAATGATGAGCTGGGCGCCTGGAAAACAACCAACGACTGCTTCGACTTCCCCGCTAAGGAAAGGTGTATCTATTATTATTCTTGCCATGGGTAATTTCTCAATGGCCCCCGAAAATTGGATGCACGGGACAGTCTCACCTGTAAGCTGTGAATCCCGAATGCAATCCCTATGCACTCCCACAACGGTAGATCCTGTATCTCGTAAAACCGAGACCGGTTCGTCCCCAACAAACCCCGGATAAACCCTAAGACCACCTCCTGTATGACATGAATTTATAACGGGGGTCTTCCTCCCACAAGGTAAAACACCGGAAGATAATAACTTCTCACAACTGGGACACTTAGAATACTGTCCGCCTCCGTTGTCCGATGTAACACACGCAGCCGCATGGTGAAATTTATTTGGGGAACATGGACTGGAGCTACTGTCCACGTTCGCCGCTATCCTACCTGCAGGGCAGTTCACGCTGATGTGATCTGCTCTACCGCAGTTCCAACACTTCGCGGCCCTACACTCGCGTGAAAAGTGACCCACGCGTCCGCAAGTCCAACACTCCGCTCCCTGTGCTGCACTAGGCCTGGGTCCCCGTGACCCATCGCGACCGGAACTAGAGTCCCTATGCCGTCGGTCATCGGCAAAGGTCACAAGTCGGCCCCGGCCATTACCGCGACCTAGCCCTCCTGCTCGGTCAAACTTACCGGATCCATATGCCGGTGATTGGTGATAGCCCCTATGCTGCCCCTGGGCTTGCCCACTATAGGCACCACGCTGACGCGACCTGTCCCTAAGTCCTGCCGGCGACCCCTCGACAACGGCGACGTACCCAGCATCTTGGACGTACGCCCTGGCGACTGGTTTGGACGGATGCGCCGTACGGTATGCCTCCGCCAACTTAGACGCCTCCTGCACCGTCGCGGGTTCGTTCTCTTTCAGGAAAGCCACCAGATCTTTGTGGCACGACGCGTACAGCTGGTCACGGATCATTAGGTCTTTCAGTTTAGCGAAATCCGTGCCCACATGCGCCAAGTCTACCCAGTTCGCGAAATACTCCGTTAGTCTCGCGACGAAGGCAGCAAAGTCCTCCCTGGTGTCTGCACGTGCCCGCCTAAACTGCTCCCGGAAATATTCCTCGGTACGCGCAAATCGGCGAAGCAGCAAAGCCTTCAGCTTATCGTAGTCTTGCACGTCTTCGCGCTGTAGCTCTTTAAAGTAGGTTAACGCTCGCCCCTGCAACAGAGACGCCAGGTACGTGGCCCATAATTCCTTATTTTCCCCCCATTGCAATTGTGCGTTCAGTTCGAACCTGTAAAGGAAGGCGTCTATGTCGTCCTTCCGGTCGTCGAACGTAGGGAGCTTAATCCTAACGCCACCTTTATTGTGTACCTGCCGCTCAACCGTTTCCGTTGGCGTATTCCTCTTGAGTTCTAACTCCGCAATCTTTACTTGCGCCTCTATCTCCTTTAACCTTATCTCTTGCTGCTTAAACTCCCTTTCCTGTTGCTGAGCCTCTAACTCCTTTAACTTAAACTCTCTTTCCTGTTGCTTATCCTCCCTTTCCTGTTCCCTATCCTTAGCCTCTCTTTCTTCTTCTCTCTGTCGCTCTTGAGCCTCTTTTTCTCGCTCTCTATCCTTAGCACGCTCATCGCGCAAATCCGCCTGCTGTTCTTTAATCCAGCCGCGTAGCTCCTCTCCCTCCAGGCCAAGTTCCTTACCCAACTTCATTAGTTGTTGGAGTTCCGCCATTTCACAGATTTATGGTTATGGTATATATTTAAAAAAACGGCTAACCTGTCGGTATGATAACTAACGACACGACCAGAGACCTGAGATCACACCAGATATAACAATACCCGGTTGTCTCAAATACAATTCAGAAATTTATCTTTACAGCACAACTAATTCTATATCTACAAAATGTATAGCACTATTAATTATAAAAGAAAATAGAACGACAAGAATGAAGAAATACAGTAGAAGGACCACAAGTACGTCAAGGACAACGAACCAGACTAGGACAAAGCTTCTACAAAAAAAAACTATAATGGAAAAAAATGCAACCTACTACGCCGATTACACTACAAGGTACAAACAAGAACAGAGTCTGAAAAAAAAAGAACGTATCTACAGATAGGGAGGAGAAGGACAAGAGAAACGTCTTCCTAAAACAACGAGGAAGATAGAACGCTACAATCTAAACAAAAATACAGGTCCCTATAGAACTGTTCGCTGTGATGAACGAAGTTCCAAATTTAGCCCACCTCCCGAAGAGGACAAACTACGCTCACCACAGCAAACCCGCGCCACCGCCCGTATAATCTATAACGACAACAAAAACAGCAAAAACAGGGAAACAGACAGATGAAAAGACAGCCCTCAATCCAGGGTACAAAATTTTCACTTAACTTTCAATTTTTGAAATTTTGAGTAAAACTCCTCCCTTTAATCGGAGCTCTGGCTGCTCGTCTCCTCAGGCTGCACGCACACACTCTGGAAAGTTTAAATACACATTAATACCTATTCATAGCAATACATGCATCAATACATATTCATAAGTATACATAAATCATATCATGAAATTTCCATTCATCCGACGAACAAAGACAACACAAATTCCTACCACAAGATAAGTATTACGTGGACAAAACTAAAGTAACAAATGCCCACCGAAAAAATACCTACTAACTAACTACAACTAAATATTACGAAAATGGACGAGTCACAACGGACGAGCCCCCAATGTCACAAATCCCAGACTGGGAGATGTAATAGTTTATGACAGGACAACAATCACGAACAACAAGTTTAACACTTAACAAAACAACCCATCAGACTCACACATTTATTAAACATAATTATACATATAATAGCGCAATTACATACATTATATTATTGATATGACTGCCGTACAACGGCCTTATTCTCACACACACTCTCCCTGGGATCCACAATCCGGTAGTTACTCCTAAAGGCACTTCGGCCTCAGCCTCTCCCCTCAGGGTCTTAATAGCACATTAATAATTTACTGACACCGCAGTCTCTCAATATCACCTTCCTATTGTCATACACCTTAGCATTCCCCTCGCACCTCAGCAGGGCAATAACACATTATTATTTCCATAGCCATCAACATGGCAACAACATAGTATCAGTTCACTAGCCTATCAACATGGCAACAATATAGTATCTCATTCACTCTCATATCTACGTCCCTGTCCATGGCCTGACTGCCACGACTTTATGTGCCTCTACTGTCCTGCACTGACAGCCTCACTTCTGGCCTATGTGTGGCCTCCGGCCCTATGCTGGCCTATCCCCTGCGCTCATCGAGGTGGCTCTGCGGCCCGTCCCCGACACCTACAAGAATAACATTACATTGGTATAATACCCTACCATTTCTATTCACTCCACCTCTCCTTACAATCCATGAAGCGTACACACACTAGTTCACCTTCCACTCACCACACATCTTACGGTAACACACCTCCATCGGAGTACACACTACTCACTCGCGCTACAAATCCATGAACTCACTTTCATCTATCGCTCATGGCGCACATTGCTATATCCAATATCAAGGACTTCCACATTCCTCACATATACTTATTCACATCATGGTAATAGACGAATATAATATAATACATCAATCATAATAATCAATCAACGTTCTACATACCAGTCATTACTGGAAAGACTCTCTCCCTAGTCTTCTCGACTGCTCCCTTTATGTCCGCCCGATGGGCTCTTATTCACAGGTCCGCTCCGTCGGACCTTCTAACTTGCAGTGATAGTAATCCAGCGCTTTCGCCTCATTCAGACTCCCACACCACTCATACACGCACGCTTTTCCCACTTGTCTGCATGAGTTATTTTTACTCTTCCCCTTTTCACGTCTTTTCCTATCCGTCTGTCGTGAGCTCTTCTTATTCTACACCCGCTCTGTAGCAATCCCCTTAATTGCACTCACTCCACTCGTGACACTCAGCAGTTCTGAGCTTAAGGGTTTGGGTTTAAGGGGCGTCGACACGATAATGGCGAGTGGGGGGAGAGGCGAGTGGTAGGGATAAATATTATTTATTTTTGCCTCCGGCAGCGGCCTATTCCGCCTGCTCTTCATGATTTCCAAAGCCAAGGTATCTTTAAAAAGTGCCCAACGTGAACACGTGCCCTCCGAGTTTTTCGTCACTATCCAAAAAGAGTACTTGCTTGATTTTATTTTCTCAATTTTTTTTCTTTGCGTTATTAATTATATTATTTAATTTCTCCTTTATTTATCCTTGCCTGCCTAGGTTATGTGTGTGTGTGTGTGTGTGTGTGTATGTGCATGTATGTCTAGCATACGTTGTGTATGCAATAGATTGTGCATGAGAGAGAAACAGAAAGAAAGAGAGGGGAGGGGGGGGGGGCAGAGGGTTAACTACAGATAGAAAGAACTTCTGCAAAGTCCCTGGAGCAAGTTTTGGATTGGGCGCTATATATATATTAATGATCTTCATCTTATTATCATCACTTTCTCTTGGTTCCAACAAATTCCGTGAAACTATAATTACCCGTAAATACCAGATTTATTTATTTCCCTTTTCCGAGACTCCATGCAGAGATGGAACATTATTATTTAGTGTCTGTAGTGTGCTGCATGAAGACGCCCCTACAAAGGCGAATATTAATACAATAAATATCATGAAATTCTCACATCCAATTAATCATTCAATCAAGTAATGAATCACCGCCTTCCCACACACACATAAGCACACTCACGTACATGAGTCCACCCTCAATACTCACGTCTTGCTGGAAGTAGCTAAGACGTGCTTCAGGCAAAGAAATTTGAAAGGGAGAGCGTGGCCTCACGCATACAAATTATACAGGCATACGTGCTTCACACGTGAGTCTGCAGGCATTGGCCAACAAATTATTATGCAAAATTACTTACATCCGGAAGTAATTAATGATGATAGAAATAATGCAGTGCAGTTATGTGTTTCCTTAAAGTGGGCCCAAGGCGCTTTGCAAAGAAAATAGTATTCTCTCTCTGTCTGTCTGTCTGTCTCTCTCTCTCTCTCACACACTCTCTCTCTCTCTCTCTTTCTCCCCCCCCCCTCTCTCTCTCTCTCTCTCTCTCTCTCTCTCTCTCTCTCTCTCTCTCCGCGCCGGACGCCGTGAAATCCAAACTCAGGCTCACTCTCTCTCGCTCTCCTCACCCTCGCTTTCTCTGTCTTTCTGTCTATCTCTGTCTGTATGTCTGTCGGTTCTCTCTCTCTCTCTCTCTCTCTCTCTCTCTCTCTCTCTCTCTCTCTCTCTCTCTCTCTCTCTCTCTCTCTCTCTCTCTCTCTCTCTCTCTCTCTCTCTAACACTCTCATGTATAAAATATATATTTGCATGCTGTACAAAACACACAAGTTCCACCCACGCAGTAGACACAGACTGATTTTATCCCTGTTTTAAATTTCTCAAATAAAGAAATATCTCCCAATTCCATCTAAAATTTCAATAGAAGTGATCCTGTATCTACATTAATTTCTCTGTTAACAAATGAAAATATTATTATATGTCTAAAATCCTCTGGCTGCTGGAGATTACTGTTTATATAGTGTCAACAACAGAATGAATGATTGCATATCTACAATTATTACAGATTGTTTCGTTGCCAAAGAAAATGTTTTGTTTTCATTTGTTTTTCAACAGGTTCACCTAAGTAACAGATATTAACATGAAGATGCATAACGGTGGTTTCATACTAAGCCCGGTCAGACACAGTCAACATCTGGCAATCAGTAATTACACACCATAATTTCCTGTACTTTCTCAGTAAATCCGGAAATACCCTATTGTACTAATCCCAGTCAGTCACAGTCAGCTGCTGCTGTCGTTATTTCTTGGGCGTACATTTCGCTGGTAGCATCTGATTGTCTCTGACCGGGCTAAGTACGATACCCCCTCCTTCCCCCCCCCCCCACTTTAATGCGGAGGTTCACTGAGTTAGCTCTGTATCAGTGATTCTCAAGCGGGAGGTGCTTGGCTCGCAGGGGAGGAACTTTAGCCAGGAGAGGAACTTAGGGGAGGAACTTTAGCCAGGGGAGGAACTCGGGAGGAATTCCAGTCAGAAGAGGAGGTACTTAACTGGGAAAGAATAGAGCCTATTCTGTCCACTATAATTATTATTATATCAAATGAAAATACCAACTGTAAGGGCGGTCATGAAACCAAAATTCACCCAAAAAAAAAAAAAAAAACTGCTAGTTCAGACTGAATCCCTTTAGGACTATTCTGTGACTGAGATTTGAAAAGTGTGCTCATGTTAAATCTGATGCCCGGGGGCATTATTTGGATAACTATGGCTATTACAGTTTCAAGACCTAATTGATTACAGGCCCTTTGGCGGCCGATTCAAATTGTAATGGTGAAAAAAAAAAGTCATTAGATGGCAATTCAAATTTAGGGGGGTGGTGGGGGGGGGGGGGAGAACTGAGGAAACCAGGGATTGCACGAGGGAGAAAGGGGCGGGGGTGAATGTTTGGCCTGGGACTTTGAGAACCACTTGACTACTCTGTTTTTTTTTTTAAAAAAAACGCGGGATTTTAAACAAGACCAACCATTACTCAGATTTGCATGAAATTTTGGAGCTGCCTCAGTTCTGATTTTCGGGAGATTTTTTCTGTTTCATTTGGAAGTTTGAAATGATGGAGAATACTTTTTTTTTTTTTTTTTACTTTTGTGTCGCTAATTTCGCTTCCATTGGTAGACAGGAAAAGTTACTGGCATTATTATGAAACCATGTCTTGTTAAGATTTTAAAGAAGTAAGAATGAGTGTTGAATAAATTTAATGAAGCTCGTTATTGGATGAAACTGAATCTTATCTGCTACCAGGTCTTGTCAAGCTTTTGCATGCTACAAAAATGCACACAAGCAGAAAATGTGAAATAATAAAAACCACAGAAAAACTGTGGGACCGTAGCAAGGCTTAAAAGCTAAGTTAAATATTGCACACAAAAAAAAAAAGGTGTATATAGCAAAGCCTGGAGGAAGAAAATAATACCCAAATGATACAATAAAATTCAGAGAACGGGAAGACAGAAAATACCGATATTTCGGTTAAAACCTTTTTCAAGGAGAAAAAAGAAAGAAAAAACACTAACAACAGAAACCGAAATATCGATATTAAAATTTCTTTCTTCACTTTTTCTTTGCCTGTTATTGAATCATTTGGGTATTATTTTCTTCCTCCAGGCTTTGCTACATACAACGTTTTCTTTTTGCCAATGTTTGACACCGAAAACGTGATGCAGCATGACTGTATATTTAGGTCGCATTGACCAGAGGCCTGAAAGCAACTGACACACAAACGACTTGAGGGAAACACCCAGACTCGTGAACTTGAACTGGGCTTGGTCCGATGCCTATTGTATAGGTAGAATGCGCATATCCACCATCTTGTCTGTCCGGACCCACTTAAGGCGTCGCGAACCAATCGGCGGCGAGTTCACTACAGTAAACAATGACACGTGTGTATACGCACATGGGAGACATTCGGTCAATTCTTTCACTTCCTTTCTCTTGTTTACACGGATGGTAGGGAATCGGACCAGTTTGGATACATCCTTTCCACCCCTGTCACAACAGTCAACTGCAATGCAACCAGCAGGCATTTTAACTGCTTAGACACATCTCGAAGTTACACTCATCAGCTGATCCACCGGCCATCTTGTTTGGCGGAAGTACAAAATAAAAACTCTGTGACGTCATGCGCATTCTACCTATAGTACAGAACCCAAGTACAGAAGAGGGACCCAGTCCAGCCACAAAGTGCCCACGCTAAGATAATGTTTTTCTGCGGGGGGAGGGGGGGGGGAGACAGAAATTGTGACTTTCAGCATATTTATGGGAAAAAGTAATATGGACGTGGGGGAGGGGGGGGGGGGATCTGGGGATGGTACTTGTGCTTTTCAATTATGGTAATTAATTAAAAAGTTTGGTTTAATTAATATTCTTTATTTCCATAAAATAAGTTGTGAGATTATACGTGTATCAAAAAGTTAATATAGGCCGTGTTTCTAATAAAACAGTCAAAGATTCCGTGTACGATCCTGTCTAAAAGGTCTTATCGTGGGCATTCGCCATTCTAATGACTGTAAACTTGTAAGAATTGGGATTTTGGGGGGGACGCAGGGGTTCAAGCCATGCAGATAGAAGATTATGGGGGGGGGGGGCGCTTGGTGAGAAATCTTCAACATCGGCGTACGAAAGCTACGAGTGGCCCAAAAAACCCTCTTGTTTTTTACTTCGTTTTTATATTTAATCCGGTACTCTCCACTGGCAAGAGTTTCACTTCTTTACCATGTGAAATTCATATTCTCGAAACCAGGACCATTATAATATTAGAATGTCATGAGAATAGTGGAAAAAATGGAATTGAAGGAAAACGTACGTCACAAAGGTCACAGTGCTCTTTACATATTACTTTATAGTTAGATTTTTTTTTTTTTTTTTAAATCTAGTAGGCAAGCTAATAATGAATTTTACTTTTGACAGTAACATTGATTTCGTAATAAAAAAATGAACGACTTGATTAACTTGAGGAGAAACAGAAGAGGTAGTGAAAAGCAAAAGGAATGAAAAATCTGAGAAAGAAAACAAATCACGAGAATCTGGGAAGAAGACAGAATAATAAGCTGAAGAGGATGAAGAGCTGGAAGATCGGCAGTAAGGGCGAAAACCCAATGTTATTAGTTCATTCAGGACATAAAACAGTTATTTCCCCTAGCGCTGAGTTACAGCCTGCCCAGTGACGTGCTGCTATTCGTCACTGACCCTGCCACTCCATGTTCCAGTGCAGTAGCACTTGAAAACAAACTAAAACAATCGTTCACAGTACGGCCGCTCTGATTTTGACACAAATCCTAGATCTTATCTGATAATTGACCCAGTTATCAGTGCATCACAGCAGGTGAGAAACAAACATTCTACTTTGGGGAGGGGTCGAGGCATTATGTGCTACATCAACCCGTCACTTATGTGGTGTACCAAGGAACGAATTTGATAATGTTTTGAGGCTAAATATATTTTATTAATCATGCCTTAAAGATTTCACAACATAACCATACATTGTTACAGTTACAATGCTGTCAATTTTGTTTCCCATATCTCGATCACCTGATAAATACTTGTAGGCTGTTGATCAAGAAAACTTTCTTACACTGAATTA
Source organism: Onchidella celtica (assembly GCA_963931925.1). Lineage (NCBI taxonomy): Eukaryota > Metazoa > Mollusca > Gastropoda > Systellommatophora > Onchidiidae > Onchidella > Onchidella celtica. The sequence goes on along the minus strand of OZ007578.1, from coordinate 9,511,037 downwards.
TATATGTAGGCTATCTGTGTTATGTATGTACAAAAATGCATCAACTTATTTAGTCAAAATTGGGCAAAAAGAAAAGGTTGTATGTTGCAAAGCCCCGCGTGAGAAATAAAACCCAAACAATACAAAGCAAACTAAAGAGAAGACAGAAAATACACAAATTTTCGGCTTTCGCCTTTTTCAAGTGAAAAAAACGAACAATAAAAGACTTCAACAGGAACGAAGTGAAACAGTTTAGCCTACTTAGCTGCGAGTTCTTGCTTCGTTAGCAGCACCAAAGCACGTCCGTCCGCCAAAAGCTTATGCACTGGCCTGTCTGCGTTTCTCTGCTGCAGCGGTTCTGTTTGCCTCACTGAGTTTGGCGCCTTTGTGGACAGCTGAACGCCATTTTGATTTGTCCATTGCAGTGACCTCCCATGTGTCGTGGCTGATGTTGAAGGCCTTCAAAGAAGCTTTCAGGGTGTCTTTGAAGCGCTGCTTTTGGCCTCCATGGGAGCGCTTGCCGTGTTGGAGTTCGCCGTACAGCAGTTTTTTGGGGAGCCGGTAGTCTGGCATGCGAACTACGTGGTGTAGATGCTGGGCAAGTTTGCACGAGTGAGCACCTCTGTATCAGGGATCTTCTCCTGCCACTCTATGCCGAGAAGTCTTCTGAGGCTGGTGGTGTGAAAAATTCGTGTAGCTACAGCTAGAACGTACAGCAGCATCAATATAGGCTAGTAGACAACCCTAAGTTACGTACAGGAGCATCAATATTACCTAGTCAGCAACCCTACGTCAAAACGACGTAGATTTCCGTAGTTGGGAGGATTACTAAAGGGGCGGATTCCCTACGTCAAACAGACTTCGGTGAGGTGTCTTAACAAGGGGGACCTACTTGGGTACAAAGTCATTTGTATGAGCAAACATGACGACTATCTTACGTGTAGGATAACTAGATGGGATAGGACTGGTAAAGGCTTGTCGTTAGTCTACAGTTCGCATCCTCAGCCAAAATAAACCGTGGGGACTAGAAGGGCCAGGGGCCGGAATGACATAATTCTTTATTTACTCTTCATTCTGGTTCTCTTTATTATTGTTTATTTTGTTGTTTTGTTCTTTAACTCACATTCTACACGGCAGGGGTGGCCAAAACGTGGCTCGCAAGCCAAATGCGGCTCTTCTTCGACCTTCAGTGTGCGGCTCGAGGAAATCTGTTGGTTGAGGTCTTTTTTCATCACAATTGATGTAATACCAAGACAAATAAATATCATTAAAATCTCTTTTCTTGTTTAGCTTCTTAGTTTTAGTTTTGGCAGACTAATTTTGTTCTCTCTCTCTCAATCTCACTCACTCTCTCTCTCTCTCTCTCTCTCTCTCTCTCTCTCTCTCTCTCTCTCTCTCTGCCTCTATCCCGTAGTCTTGTGGACCGTTTGGGACGTCACAGGTGATCTGGCAACCAGCATCCTCCAATCCTCTGGGTTTTCTGACCTCCTGATGGTATCGCTCAACCTCAAGCCCGTCCATTCTGGGATATTGTCCTCCCATCTCTTCCTCTGTCTGCCTCTCCTTCTCCCTCCTTGCACAGTGCCTTGGAGGAATGTCTTGGCTAGCCCTGATGTTCTCATGACATGGCCAAACCATTTGAGCTTGCATCTCTTGACCAAGGTCAACAGGTCTTCGTAGGGCGCAACGACTTGCCTGATTATGTTCCGAACGTCTTCGTTCGTGATATGATCTTTGTAGAAGATGCCCAGGAGTCTTCGAAAGTAAATTTTGTTACTGAAATGCAAATTCCCAGGGTTTTCTTGGATGTTCCCGTGTTTCATTACCGTATTAAAAATGTTAATACCGTACATTCAATTGTCAAAATTTTGAAAACATTTGGTATATATGTGCACTTTGTGATTACTGAAACTACTCCTATATATACATGAGTAAATATTGTTGCCTACACATTTCTTAATATTTAAATGTTTTTGGTAAAATGTGCATGTAACATACAAATTGTATGTGTAAATTTTGTTCATGTCGTGTGGCTCTCAAACACCTGAAGTTTAGCGTATGTGGCTCTCAAGTCAAGCAAATTCGGCCATCCCTGCCATATGGCATAAAGACCAGATAGCCAGAGAAATCAGATTTACTTGTAGCCACAACAAAAACAGCAGCATCGATATAACACAGCTAGGAACCCTACGCTAAACCGACGTAGATAAAATTCCGTGGGATTGGTAGGATTATGTGGGGTGGGAATCCCAGCACCAAACTGACGTTGGAGCAATGTCGTAACCAGAGGATCTACGTAGGAACGATGTCATTCCTATGTGAAAACTTGATGTGAATCCTACACGTCGAATTTTTCGGCTGGGAAACCCATTTCATCAGAGACAGCATCTCATAAGTAGGCCTAAGTTACTGGCGGGGGACATGGACATGTTACATGTACATCAACCAAAGATACTATAATTACGAGATAGAATCAGATGAGACAGCTAACGCTTTTAGTGTGCACAGATTTCGCACCGCCGCTAGCTAATTAAGTCATGAACAGTGCCGTATTTTACAAAGCCAAATAGGGAAAACAACTGAATTTTGTTCACTGTTCAGCAGGATCCCCGCTGTACTTGACGACATGGCATAATCGGGAACTGATATGCTGGAAACTGAAGAGTCCTATTTACTGTAATTTGGTTGGTGAAGTTAATACAAAGATACTAGAAACGATAAGATGAGACATTCCCGTCTTCGCACCTAAAAAAAAAAAAAATCGTGCACACAGCTTGTGCGCTGATCGGGGGTGGGGCCCAAGGCACAAAACATGAAAAGAATGCTTGATATAACTAGCCAACCCCGGCAAGATAAATCTTGCAAAATTTCCTTGTTTCACATCCAGCTGTATATCTAGATCTAGGTCGCATTCATAACGGCACTTAGGTTTGATGGAAAGACTAATAGATCGTTTTGTTACGCCACAATTCTTGCAGAATACACAAATGACAAATGTGATAAGTTGACTTTCGGCTGGCAATGAGTAAAATAGTGACGTAAAGTGCAATTTCCGGTCACACTTTTCGGTTCCATCCGATGAAAATGCGTCTCTGTTTTTGCGACTCAAAAAAGTTTAATATAAATCACAGTAAAGGCTGATTTTTGTTCAAAATGAATGTGTCCACGTAACTCTTCTACAAAAATTCAGTACACCAAGTTTCGTAATTTTTGATGGCGTAGTCGCGAAGTTTTAGCTGCTTACAGGTTCACCCTCTAGTTTTCCCTCAGAGACTGAAGTTATAATTACAAAATAAGTGACATGAAACTAGGCCTACCGGTACATCGACAGCAGATAACATCTGAGTCAACAAAACGATGATGAGAAGATAAAAAAAATCTGATACAAGATGGATAATTATTAACAGTTGTTTTCGTTAATCTAGCCACATAAATTCTAAAAATATCGTAAGTCCACAGGCGTAAAAAGATAGGTCTACAAATTATTTCAGAAAGGGTGCTGGAAATTTTCGTTGTTCTTTAGGCGCAGACGCGTCAGCTTATATTATTAATTTTGTACTTAAAGAAGCCCCCAGTTTCCAGCTCTTTCAAGAAAAATGAGAAGGGTTAATAAGTTTTATTTAGTAACATTTATGCTCGTCCACGGTAGGCTACTAAATTCCCTCATTCTGAAAACACCCCGGCAAAAATGAACACCTCTGAAAACTTTGTACCCGGACGAAAAGATAAATGCGTACCAGTTACTATCTTCTCAGTCAAGGGTTGGTATCTTATTGTAATGCACACTTTTTCACCTCAGATAAAAAAAAACAAACAAATAAACATTATTAAAAGTACAAGCTGGCAGAAGTGCACTGGAGAAAAATATATTAGCCAACCACTTGCCGATAGTGTAACTGAAGTCTGACTGAACGTAATTTATTTAAAATACAGATAGCCCCCCCCCCCCTTTACACACACACAAACACACGCCCGCTTGCCCTAAATTGTGTCAATGGACAGTCTGAGCATTCTTTCAAGAATAAATGTTCATCTCTCATTCGCCAAATAGGAAAAACGAATAAACAATATAAATTGAGGGTTTAGTGCGCAACGACTCTGTGTTCCATCGATACAATACTTGAATGATCGTTTCACGTTCTACATAATCACACCACCGCACCAAGTGGCTTATGACCTTTGTGGCACTAGGACACATGTTTGCACAAAGGGATAGTCCAATTGATTGCACATAAAAATAATTTTCTACTTGCCAGTTTGGCTTTCCAAATCTTCCCTTTATTTTGCCAATGTGGTTTTCAGTCTTTTTCTAAGAGTGGTTTTCTGAATAACAATAATTTAACTAGTTATTTATTTTGTTTTCACGCAGCAAATGTGTATTAACCTGTTATGAAATTTAGAGATAATTTAGGAAGGGGATATGGGGTGTGTGTGTGTGCGTCAACTGGGGAAGGGGTGGGATGAGAGGGTCATCCATCGTTTTGTTTTGTTTTTCTTTAGGTACATAACAATTTGGCGGAAGGGGACTGAGTAAATTATTCTTATCAGGTCAAAATCAAAATGCTTAGAGACATATATGCACTAATATGTATTTTGAAAAAAGAAAAAAAATGAATATGTACTGTAGCCAGCGGGTGTGTGCCCAACAGAGAGAGAAAGAAAGAGAGAGAGAGAGAGAGAGAGAGAGAGGGGGGGGGGGAGGAGATTCAGTGACATCTGTAGCAATGAAGTTCATTTTCGTTTGATGCACTGGGTTCAATGTTCAACTCTAAACATGGTAAAAACACAGTTTGGTGTGTGTAGGAGGGGAGGGGCCATATTTCAATATTATACCAAGCCCTGCTGCCACACCACATATTTTTTATGATTTTATAAAATATGTTTTGTCAACTCTAAAAGCAGAAATCAATACTTAGTATTTTAGAGTAAAACTGGTGGCAAACAAACACAGTTGGTCAAATGGGAGAAACATCATCAGAAATCGGAATTGTTCTCTTAAACTGATCGGCTTAAAAGCCATGGAAATAAAAAAACAACAACAAAAAAAAAAACAAAAAAAACAGCAGCTTCATCCACTTCCTCTGCCCGGAGGGGGCAGAAGGGATATACAGATTTTTCCTACTCCCCCCCCCCCTTTTCCCTTCTTCCCGTGTATATGGCCAAGATATCGCTTTGTAAACAAATTGTCAAATGCATTGTATGGGAAAAAGTGGATAACAAGATACTTCACAAAAATATCTGCATGCTGAGTATGATGAAGTGAATGACATTTGAAAGGATTACATAAAAGCTTTTTAATTTAAAGAGCGTGCCAACCGAAACAAACCTTGGTTAACCAAATTTCTGTCTGTTACTTTTTTTCCTGAAGAAGGTCAGTAGACCGAAAACTTGATTTTTCTTTTTTTTTTAGCGTTTTATTGTATTATTTCTGCAATATTTCTTACGGGGCATTGCTACAACATGCGTTTTTCTTTCTGCACAATTTGACTTTGACACTGTAGTAAGAGGATGTTAAACAATAATATGTATAGTTATAGTTGCCTGCAAAGCTATTCCGATGAACTTGCTCCAGTTTTGGATTTTCATGTTGGTCAGGTTATACACGTGTCACAGATGTCATTTAAATTGTCATGTAGCGCAGCTCAATCATAACTTGGTTAGAAAACGCGAGGACAATCTCCCGCTCTCACACAGTCGACCAACATCATTAGTATAAATCGCCTGCAGCGTTGTCAAACCAGAAAGTACCTGGCCTGCAAAACGAGAAACACCATGGTTCCTGTGAACTTCTCTCTGTCCTGAGCTGACCCTCGCAACTTGACACCAACAACAGAAGAAGGAAGGCAATATAACCAGGAGCCTAGAGTGTGCACCTGAATCTTTCACCAGATCACCCATAGAGAGATGGTTGCCTCACTAATAGGTCCAGCCATTGGGGCTCCAACAAGCGCGATTAAGCTGCTCATGTCTATTTTACTTGGTAGGCCAAAGCGCGCATGATGTGTAACATGTTTTGTTGTGCTGTATATAATATCTAGATTCTAGACTAGATCTAGATCTAGATCTAGCTCTAGCTCTAGTTGTGGAGTCTATATTATCTAGATTTTCGACATAGGATCTTTCAATCTAATGTAGTTATCTGACGGCATTTGCTCGTCCCATTATTTTGTAGCTTATGCCTTTGGGATGGGGATATGGGGTGTGTGTGTGCGTCGACTGGGGAAGGGGTGAGATGAGAGGGTCATCCATCGTTTTGTTTTGTTTTTCTTTGGGTACATAACAATTTGGCGGAAGGCGACTGAGTAAATTATTCTTACCACAGGGTTCATTTTAAATTTTATGTCATTACAAATGTTTGTCAAGATCAGTGAGACGAGATTTAGATATCTAGATCTATAGATCTTGATCTATTTCAAATCTAGAGGATTGTTATATGATATCCATGCTGATCAGCTAGATCTAGATCTTTAGATGCTTTGCCTTTGTAGCACTGAAATTAAATCCAGGTCGTAAAGAATTACACATTATAGGCTACTGTGAGCCGAGTGTTTATGATGCAGGTGGATCTAGTCTAGATCTAGAGTCTGTGTAAATCAATAGAGAATGTTCTTAGCACAGAACCTAGAATCAACAACAATGACAACAACAAAAAAAATGAATGTGACGTCACCTATTCATTAACATAGAAAAGGCCTTTTTTTTGCTAAATATGTAACTTGAAGTATTAGAGACACCTCAAAATATTGCACTGTTTTTTAACATTCATGTCCGGCATTTATGGAATCATCCCAATTTGAGTCATTGATTAAATCAATGAAAATTTAATACAGAATTTTATTTTATACTTAGGCTAGATCTAGATCTGTCATTAGAGATCTAGACTCCTGATATCCAACACTAGAATGTCAAAAGGATAATATTAATAATCAAGCTGAGTAATGTAAATCTAAATAAACATTTGGGGAGGAGTTCCATTTGAGTCACATAATAGGGATAGCTGTAAGTACGCACTTTTAGGAGTGTCCTTGGACGCCGTTGGGGGGGGGGGGGGGGGGAGTGCAGGAGGCAGTGCCCCTCTGGTGAGTTAGCCCTCTGGATGGATGTTTGGTAACTGTGGGGCTCAGCAATTAACTCTCAGATCATGAAATATATGTCAGACTAAAGTTGTGTAACTCATATGTTACATGTGATTGAAATAAAAGTAATTTATTGAAGACACTAGATGTTTGAGTTGGCTTAAGATCCTCTGCTGACTAGAGGGAATAATAAAAGATGATTAGCAACTAACCCCCAAGCTATACGCTACCCGTAAAGCCTGTTGACCGGTCACTGACCTTACTCACAGGGAATCTTATCTGGGTTGCATTGAGCCTTTGCTAATATGTGATGACCACACTACTGCTATCGACCGTGGTTTGGTTTGTATTTGATCATCTTGAAAACATTCGCTGCATAGCTGCCTTATCAGGCTTGCTAATGAATTAACCAGTGAAACCTGTGTCTGTAGTCTTAAGTCTGTAACCAATGATCTGGCTTATCATACCAAACTGATAGCTGTAATTTTTGTGAGAACGAAGCATGCATTAACTAGCCATGCCCCCAGCCCTAAACAAATGGTTTCATCCAGACTGGCACTTACAAATAAACCAACATGGGGATTTGGGGCAAAAGTCATTTCAGAGCTAATTTCTGATTGGTTTCTTAGATACAGACAACTGTAGATGATCAGTTTGGGAAAAAATGAGATTATAGTGAAAATATGTTGAGCAGCAGTTTGCTAGTCGATGTTCCCCCGAAAGCTTAGCCTTTGTGACTCCGTCTAGTAGTTCACTGGTTAACATGTCCTTGTCACAATGCCTTTGATTTAGAAGGGAGAGATACAGTGAGCAATAAGGTGGTAGTTACATCCCAAAGAAGACATTGACCTGATATGTGAAAAGACGACTTCCGCACTGCGTGGTCAGATTGACCTTGCCGTGTTTTTTCAAGCCCGTGCACAGTGAACACCTGGGAAGTCGATACCGTATTTCGACGCCCCGCACAGCGTGGGGTTAACCTGATTAGTAATTTAACAGCTTCTTAATTATTAATTGAGGCTTGGTATTTACCATCTCTGGCATAATTATGACTAGTTCAGTAGTTACTGATTCTTCAGTACTCCAAATTTTTAGTGGAGCTAGTCACTGCATTCTGCACTTTTCCATGCGTATGATAGTGAATTTTGCAGCCTTGGTTGTTTGGTCCTACTGTTTTGTCAGTTTCCCAGGTTTGTCTTTGGACTTGTGTGTCATTTTCTTAGCCACTTCTCCAGTTATAAATGGAATTACAAATATCATTTCAAAACTTCCTTTTCATAACTGGCAGTATCACTATCAGATATCTTGGTATAGAAGTTATTTGGAAGTATTCTTGAATGAAAACAGATTTTCTTGTTTTGTGTTCCATTTGCGTCTCAAGTATATTTATTGTGCATTTGATTGAAGGACATTTCAGTTCTGCTTTTGGAGTCAGTGCTTCCGGTTTTATGAAAAGTAACTGAATAAAATCAGCATTTAAGCATATTTTTCATTCATTATTAAAGCTGAGTGCTTGTAAGTTACTGATTTTGTATGGAGGCCATTCATTCTGGCTGTTTTAATCATGTGAACTTTCAGATAGGTTATTTTTAGTTGCAGTCATTTGTCTTTTGAAACCTTGTTTACTTTTACAAGTAAAGACTTGGAATTCCACTTTCAACCTCAGTAATCTTATTGCAATAACTTAAGTCGACATCTCTTTGTGTGTTTGTCCTTTACCTATGGACACTGGAACCGCTCACCTGAGCACGCTAAACAACTTATAATTTAGTTAATTTAGACCTTTTTCAAAACAGAAACAAAAATCAACAACAATGACAACAACAAAAAAAATGAATGTGACGTCACCTATTCATTAACATAGAAAAGGCCTTTTTTTTGCTAAATATGTAACTTGAAGTATTAGAGACACCTCAAAATATTGCACTGTTTTTTAACATTCATGTCCGGCATTTATGGAATCATCCCAATTTGAGTCATTGATTAAGGGGTCACATAATGCAATACAGGTTGTGGGATCTGGAACAAAACTTCGTGAAACAACCCCGTCAGCATTCCTACACAATTTTGGATTATATCATGACCATAACATATCTGATACTATTTCTGAATTTTTTTATTTTTTTTTTACCTTTGTCACATATTGATTCTTTTGTCTGTGGAATTTTTTAGATTAGGTTCTTTGTTTAGCCACTTTTGTGTTTATGATGCCACAAAGACATTAATTTTTCATACAAGTATTGAACCCGCGAAATTCGCAGGGGGGGGGGGGGGGAGTGAAAAGTGTTGTGAGTAGGTCTGGGGCTGGCTGCAATGGAGGGAGCATTACTTGACCGTTGGCACAGCAAAGTGCAGCAAGAACCACGAATGTTATGGATGGACTCGGAAGCACGGTTTCAAATTTGGGGAACCGGACGTTGAGATCGCACGGTGGACCGCAAATTCAGTGACGTCATGCCACATAAAAACTCACGCCCGGATGGTATTTATTTGGAACAAATGCAAATTTGCGTAGTTCAAAAAAATACTTACGGAGAGTGTTCAGCAATGAGTGTAGCAAGGAATCAACTTCAGACCAAAAGAAATTTGTATGCAAAATTTGAGCTCGATTGGTGCACAGATAGCCGAGCTACGGCTTTTACAAAAAAAGCGAGTTTTTTTTTTTATAATAGATGTGTAAATATTGGAGAAAAAGATATTTTGGGTTGAGGTTTGTCTTAGACACTTGTAGTTGTATGAAAGTTTCCATGTGGCATTAAACATCTGCTCCATTCTTGCTGTTTGTTACTTAGACAGTATTTGGGCATGCTTTGCTGACCCTTCCCAAAATATTCATCCATTATACCTGTCAATGGAAGTGTTAGAGTGTAAATAAACTGCTTGACATCTACAACAGGAATGCATGTATTTTAGGTAGCTTTGGAATTTTGGATTTTGGAATATTTTCAATGAAAATGGGTCTTGTTTTTTTTTGCCACCACAAACAACTTGTCAGTGTGTCATGAAGTTAAGAGATGCATTTATATGGTTTTTTTAAATAGGCTCTGTTGCTGGGAGTAAATGTGGCAGTGTTTTCTGAAAGCTTAGGAAAATCTTCTTACTATACAGCCAAAGAAAGGGGAAGGTTTAGTACCAAGTGAGAGCTTAAATAAAATGATATGATAAAACTGGTAACAATAGTAATGAAAGGTAATAATAATGAGTAATAGTAGTAAGTATTCACTGGTGATAATAATGATATAGCAACCTGGTAACAGGTTTGTCCAGAGCAATGCTGGTAAGCCAGTTTAGCCGCAGCAGTTGTCAAAGGATATTGCAGAGAATACATTTGTTTGCAATTTATTAGATTCTACACAGCACATTATCATCTGCCCATTGTCAGCTCAGCTAGCTTTGTTTTCTATCCTGTTTTGTTACCGAAGTGTAGGGACCAACAACACACACACTTGAATGTATTTTCAGTATGCTGTAAAGGTAAGGTTGGACTTTGCTCACATTTATTATAAATAGGACAAGAATGTAGGTCAGCTCCTTTGTATACAGTATTCTAAATGAGAGGAAAAGATGTGCAGGCAAAGGCTGGATAGAGGAAGAGGACACTTTTGTCTCATCTCTTTCAGCCCTGTTCCTCAGTTGGTGTGCTGTCGTTTTTTTCCCCTTCTCTTCTTCTCTCCTTAATTCTCTTTCCTGCTTCTTCTGTGATAGGTTCTCTGATGAAGTGGGAAAGTAAGTTTGCTTTGTGATGTGCAAATCTATAAGTGGAGAAAAAAAAGAAGAGGCAGCTGATATTTACAGCATGTTTTTAGTCTTTCTTCTTCTTTAACGCTTTCTCCAGCCTGTTTGCTTCTGAAGGGGTTGTCTTGTGAAGTGGCAAAGTCAGTTTGCTTTCTGTGCTAAGTTATAATTAACACTTACACTTTGAATGCCACATCAATAAAATGTGAAACAGCTTAGTGTCTCAGAGACTGTGCACAGCATTTTGCTGCTGGTTATGTTACATTACAATAAGGTGTTATAATTTTTTTAATTCATATTTTCTGGATGAAGAGATTGCGGTTATAACATCGACAAGTAGCCAGAACCACACAAACAACACAGGTTTACTGCAGTGGCAATGGAAGGAATTAGGAAGAGAAAGAAGAAGAAGAGCGGATATTTATTGCTGTCCAAAATTGACATCACTGTTGAAGTTCTCAGTAGCTAAGTTTAACTCACCTTTAGGATCAGAAACATGTGTCTGATGGCAAATTGAATACTGTTGGCAAGGGTTTTGTTGCCAGCTGGCTTGCTAGAAAAACATATTTTTAGTTTTTGGCAGTTAATTGTTTTAGATGTTATGGAAGCAAGGTAATTAAGTTAAGGCATCAGGCTTTTCTGCTATTTGATGTCCCATTTTTCTCACCTAGGGAGTCTTTTTTTTTTTTTAAATCTATTATCTAGCAGGTAATTTCCCTGTCAGCTGGAGACTGGGATGAGAATTATGTGTTTATAAAGACTCAGCATGAAAATTAAGGACAGTGCTTGTTTTCCCCTATTCGTGAATAAATATGAAATTTCCATTTTCATTGAGGCACCCCTTCATTGTATGTTGTTCATTTTATTGATGTTGCTGTTGTTTCTTGTCAGGTTTTTTTCCAATTTTTTTTTGCAATTATAGAGTTATCTTAGTATGAAAGTTTTGAATGACTGCCGTGTCTTCTTCTTCCCAGGGTTAAATCAGACATCATTTCCTAGTGCAGTTTTTAGCTTGACATCTCTGTCAGATGCTTTACACATATTGCCTCTGTTTAACAGTTTCAAATTTTATGTATCTTAAAACTTTTTTTTGTATATATATGAGCTGATGCATTGCTGCAATAGTTAGAGTGCTTGATTTAGATGGAAGAGATCTCGGGTTTGAATCTGAGAAACTAATTATCATATATGGTGGTAGCGTTAAGGCACACACTCATCAGCTGCATGGGATATGGGGCTCCAGACCTTGTTTCTGATATGGTGTTGAAAAAAGGATGTCATACTGTAACAAAACAAAGCAATTGGAAAAAGCATTTCCTGCTTGTCATGCAGTCTTTCAATTTTTGCCATCTGAGAAAATCAAATGTTGCAAAGAATTTAGGGAAGTGATATGGAATGTTATTCAAGTGAAACTTGTCACGTAGCCATGAATTTTTCCACGTTTGCCGGTACAGGAAGAAAATAGTGGGGGAGACTAAATACAGCATCATTTATGAATAGAAAGTCGACTTTCTTTCTCCCCAAAACAAAATAGCCTAGCATTCTTGTGCACCAATGCATCAGTGATTGGCACAAACATGACCAGCAGAAGAACCGATTCATCGGATATTGGCACACAAAGAATTAAGGAAGTTGAATAGTCCCTGCTTTGCCACACCTTGATACTGTACAGAGAGACACACGAGGAAGTGTTACAGTGTGAATTTACTGTTTTTCCTATTGTTGATAAACTGTGGATCATCTTGGCACTGGTCCGCCTGCTGCCACAGGGCAGATGTATTGGCCATCATATGTTGTGGAAGACTGCCGCACATCCAATCGTCCAATATGTTGGCCCTACTGCTTCATGCTAAAACTCACACAAAGCCAATATATCAGCCAACATTATTCCAGCATGTTTTGCATTCCTAATTTTATACTACTTCTGCTGTCTTTCTACCTGATAATCCATCATTCTGGCAGTCTAAAGGAAGGAAGGGCGTTTGGGCTTGGCAGCAAAAGGGTCTCACCTCTCATTCATACAGACATTTTTTCAGAAACCTGCGTCAACTCTGGTACTTACACAGATATCTGCCGGAAGTGTTTCTCATGGCCACCTGCTCTGCATTGTTTTAAATTTACCTTTTGTTGCTATAAAAGGCTGACTTGATTATTTTTCCAACTTTTCCGACCCAGATTGTATATCTCAGTTTTGCCGTTGTTAAGAAGATGGGGCTGGGGGAAGCTTGTCCTTGTAAAATCTATGTCCCGTGTCAAGATTATGAGTTATTTGGCAGGATGAGTTCTTGTATGTGATTCTTCAAAGGGGAAATTTTGGATTTGGAAGACTGACTGCCTGAATTGTGATGCTGTGTATGGGCCAAAAGTCCAGAATTGTTCCCGAGATAAAAGATATGGCATGCAGTTTTATGGAGGTTCACAAAAAAATTGCAAGGACATACTGAAAAATGCAATAAGCACTTGGATGTGGCAGTGCTGAACTTCTGCCATTGTAACACATTGCAAATGACCATGATTTGAAGTGTCTTCTGTTTTTTTTTCCATGTAGATGAATTTGAATAATCGCAAACTTTTTTTTTTCAGGTTACCCTCTGGCACTACTTCATAGACTTCCATTCCTGTATACAGCCCCTTCAACTCTCAAACATGTCTTGTTTTGCTTTGAAGGAATGGCCCTGTGCTACTACAACTTTGGTAAGAGAGCCAGTAATGCATGGAATATGCAGTTATAAAAGTCATCATCACTAGACCAGTAGGGCTAAGATAAAACAGTTGTTTGCTTGTTATGAAAAATAGTCAAAACCAGATACTACAGTTTTAGGGAATGTTGACAATATAATTTTCAGGGGACATTGTTTTTGTCATGAGATGTCACAAGCTGTGATGTATTTCTCTTATGTAATGCTTGTTCTTTGTTTTCCAGGTAGTGAGTTTATGCACTCATGGCTGAATGTCACCATTGTGTACTTGGTCCTGGTACTATGTGGAGGCACCAAGTTCTCTGTGATTTTTGTGTTTGTATTTAACACTGTAAGTATCCCTTATCTTGGTAATATGTGATTTTAAAAGCGACAGTGTTCCTGACAGACACCCTTTTAGCATTCATCATATTATATATTATAAGAAATGAAATTTGCATGTTTTTTAAAAAAAATATGGCTCTTTGCAAAACTTGCAGGTCTGTATAGTTTTGTATCTTTAATAATTAAAATAAAAACATTCTGCATGACATTCAAAGACACACAACAGATAAGTGGCCGCATCTTTGTAATTTAAAAAAATTTTTCTTCAAATAGTGTTTTAATTTGTGACCGAAAGCTTGTGGTTTTTCCTTCTCATCTGTTTCATAATTTATTGTAGCCTTTCTTTACTGTATGTTTCTAAAATATTTTCATTAGGTTTAAAATGAAGTGTGATTGAATGCAATAGATGTTGCAGCATAGTTTCTGGATCCTGAAAATAAATGTTTATTGTTTTTTTGTACAGTGTTACCTTGTGCTAGGATACTACACTCAGATTACATATCAAGAATTTGGTATCTCCTGGACCATGCCACAATGTGTGCTCACCCTGAGACTGACAGGTGTGGCATTTGACTACTATGATGGTCAGAAGGTATGTTTTTGTTTCAAATTGAGGCATATTTGTTGCAGAAGGTTTGTGTTAGAAGTACTGCAGCAAAATATGTACACAACCCAGAGACATAGTGCCACCAACCACCCCCCCCCCCCCCTTCATTGCTATATTCTATTTCCACTTTTCACAAAATTTGAGATAAGGCCATAATTTTGGTATAACAAAGCACATTCTATCATTCCAAGCAAATTAAGTGAAGATATATCACCTCGGGGAGTAGATTTTAAAGGTTTGCAAATTTGTTCAAATGCTTTTTCAAAATGTGCCTGAGCAGAGATGGAATAAAGCAGTATCAAGGAGGCAACACATTTTCAGATGCAAATTACCAGTGTCTTGTCGATTAGTTACATTGTAACATCTGAGGATGGGAGGACATACAATACAACAGCACAAGGAATTAGGCATTACTAGCCCATTTAAAATGTGCTTTTCTGTTATCATGCTAATGAATCTGTCTTCCCCACCAAATTTTGCAATTAGCATTCACATTCACTTGTCTTTGATAAAATCATTCCTTCCTCGTTTTACACTAACTTTGTAATCTTTAACAGAAGAATCTTCTAGAGTGAACGAAACTGGCATGTCAAATAACTGAGAAGTATTGGGTCATATTCACTTCCCTGTTGATCAGATCAATACGTTTGTTTTGTATTAGCTTTGTAATCTTACTTAGAATATTTAGCTATATCAAATGACTCAAAAGTGTTGCGTCATAGTCACTTGCCTGTTGACAAAAGCAGTAGATTGTATGTTTTACACTTGCATTGTAGTCTTACATAAAATCTTCTATAAGAAACTAGCTTATCAAATGACTCAAAATTGTTGCATTTCTACATTAATTTGTTGTTACAAAGGAAGAATCGTTTTGTTTTGTTTGTATTTATATATTTGCATAATCTGCCAGTAATAGTCTATGTCAAATGTTTCAGAGTCAGAGCAAAGGAAAAACAGATAATGAGTGTGCTCTGACAGCAAGGCCAAGCTATCTTGAGATGCTTGGACACACTTTTTTCTTTGGAGGAGTCTTGGTTGGTCCACAGGTGATTATTGCAGTCACTGTCGCTTTTAATTAGATTTCTGTCACACGACTTGAAGCTGTAAAAAGCACTTTACTGGTAGAAAGATATTCATTCCTTTGCTTCATATTTTCATCAGTTCATAAGAAGTTACAAGGCATTGCTATTGCTATTTCCTGTTAACTTCTAAATAAATGTCTAGAATGAGAAATGAATGAAGGTTATAGGTTTTTGTTGTTGTTTTTTTTACTCCAAACACAACTTAAAGTCAGTTAAGAAACTTCTCTCTTAGAAAAAAATTCACTCATGTGCTTTTTTTTTTTTTCAAGTTTTCCATGAGTCGCTACTTGAAGTTTGTGGAGGGGAAGTTTAGTGATAAAACCACCGGTGGGCCCCCTGACAGGTATGTTTTCATCAGCTAGTTTCAGCTTACTGTATTGTACCTACCAGTTTGTAATCTGTTACCATGCTCACACATAGGCACAGACATGCAGTAGAACATTTTGATTCTGCCATTAGCATATGAAAGTAAAAGAGTGCTCCATACATTCATAACATTAGCCACACATTATGCTGCCCTTTGGTGGTTATAAAGATATACATTTTTATGTGTCATTTTTATAGAATGCAGATGAAAACCACAAAGGAAAAGGGGACATGATTAACATTTCATGTAATATCAGCAAATATCTCATCACTTAAAGCAGAATTTCTTTCCTTCATACCAGAAATAATTTATATGCAGTAGAATTATTCTGCATTATTTGACAGTTTTATATCTTAACCCTTGCAGTGTTTGGGCCAAGGATCATGGGTTTTTTCTCTCTGTCCACCATTGATAAGACCACGATATCATGGTCCTCTCTTCCCTGGTGGTAGTTGATAAGCCCATGATACCGTGATTTGTGACATGTCCTCTAATTTTAGTGTTGCGGGATCTGCATGGAGCTTGTGCAGGCCTCCCCACCGAGGGACAGCTGGAAGCAGATTTCTATATAATTGGGAGGGTTTAATATAGCAAATTTCATTCATTTGAAGAGGATGTGGGAAAGTTGGGTTTGGAAAAGAGGGGAGCTCTGACACTTAAAAAAACAACAGAGGGGAGAAGAGGAAAAAAGTGTGGACAATCTGAATTATGTTATAAACTTTCTCTTCTTCTTTGCTTGTATGGTTATCGGTGCAGAGCTAAATTCAGTGTGTTTGTTTTTATACAGTGTTGGTGCTGCCTTTACACGCATGTCAGGAGGCATCGTCTACTTAGCCATTTTCCAAGTCCTGAGCCTGTTTTTCACAGATGAATATCTTTATTCACCTGAGTTTGGGGTAAGTGCTTTTCACCAGAGCAGCCATTGAAAAATCAGTGTGTAAATAATTCTGCACCTTTTGAATATGAAGCATCTCAAGGTACTTAATGCAAATGTTCAGTCATGTGTAAACAGCATCTTTCATAAAGCAAGGTGTACAATTTTCTAGGGCACTGCACTATGGCGATGATGTGTGTGCTCCAGTTGTCACTGGGCTGCAGTGGCACTAAGGCAAATTTTCCAAATACAAAAAATACAAAATATATTCACTGAAAACACTTACATGGCATTTTAGAAATGAAATCTATATTTGAATAAAGTGATGGACATAGTGGATATATTGAAGGCTCTATTATTTTAAGTATTTAAGTCACATTTTCTGAATTTGAAACTGTTCATGGGGAAATGAGTTCTATGGATTCCTCAGTCTACCGCCTGAACATTGCAAAAGCAAGTAAAGTACTCAAGTATGTTTCATTGGAGCATAGATTTCAGTTTGATCAGGCTTCACACATAAAAAAAGTGCTTAAGTCCATGCTAAAAGAGTCGATGTCCTGTTGTAACAAAAGTACAAAAGTCACTTAGACAAGTCAAAAGGACTACGGAAGTCATCTACATGCCTTAGTTCAAAAATATAAAACATATTTGCGAGACATCGAGTTTCAAAGCTAAACACTGGCATGTTGGCACTTCAAACTTAACAGAATGTGAGGCAATGCTCAGAGAATTCATAACAAGACAGTTAGACCTGCTGGATATCATGAGAAATTTCAATTTTCAGGACTAGTTTTTTAAAAATAGACATTTTGTGACTTAAGTATTCTTAACACTAGAGCCTCCAATTATGAATTAGTAATCCTTCATTTTACACGAGTCAAGGGACAGTGGAATTACTCTGGCTTTGTGTTTTGGCTCAGTTGTGCTATATGATAATGATGTTGCCGTTGAACAGTTTCCAATGCAGTAATAGACCAAGCAGACCATGACAGCTGTGCCCATGGCATAATGGATGAATAGACACAAAAAAAAAGTTTACATTACTTTCAAATTAATGAACTGAAGTGGAAATTTTATGTAGATGCCATGAGGGAAAGTTTTTTGTTTTCTTCGTGTAAGGAGAGGAGAAAATGGAGAGGCTGGGGGTTCAAAGATACAGGCGGCATGTAGAATTTATTGCCTGCGTTGTAACTTATTTTTTAGCCTGTATATTTGAATGTTGGAGCTGTGATATTTGAATGTCACTTGAAACTGTGGGTGGAAAAGTCAAGTAGAAAATTAGCTGATCTTGAATCAGAACATTTAACTCTTAAGCTTTATTGATTCACAAAGACCAGGTGGTCATAAATAACAATTGGTACGTTGTAAGTCAACAGTAATATCAGCATTGATTGTCTGACTCCCTTGAAATATTTCACACACTTTTTTTCCGTATGTTTTAACATAAGTTTTATCATATCAGTTGACTCCAAGAAGTGATTCCCTTCTTATTTTGAACATGGAGATCATCACATTTTGCACCGAACTGACCACAGATGTATTGTTTGACTTTTCCCATGATTCTTTATCTACAAGTTACATCTGTGCACAAATGGCTCAGCGAAAAGTACGACGGCCGTTGCAAGAAGAACAAAAAATGAAATAATTAGTTGATTTACCACACAAACAGAAACTTTGTAATGTGAGGAATTTTAGTTTTGGGATTTGATATCACCCACATTGAGAACCAGTGGCCTAGTATAATGTCAGGCTAGTATACAACTTTGTTCTAAATCCACCTTTACAAAAATTGAATAAAGCCATAATATTGCAAAACAAATTGCAACCTGTCATTCCTGTAAAAATCGTGGAGGTATCTCACCACTGGGAAGTCAAAATATGGAAAAAGAAAACGTATGTAGCGAAGCTTCAGACATAAGAAATAATACTGAAATGATACATTAAAACTTTACTTTAAGGCTTGCTGCAACCCCACACATTTTCAGTGTTGTTTTAATATCTCACCACTGGGAGTAGATTTTAAAGTGTTAAAAATTTGATCTAAGGCTTTGTACAGTTTTACTACAAATATTGACCAGAAATTGTCTTAAAATGTGTTGATATGGAAATAGAATAAAGCAGTACTGGGGATACGATATTATATACCTCAGCACCATGCCGAGGTAGAAAGTTCTTATATTCCTCATTATTGTTATACTCAACTGTGAGGTGAGTTGAAATCAATAAAGAGTTGGAAACCTACCATCTGTCATGTTGATCCTTATTGATGGCTGGCTGGGGATTTGTCCCTTGTACCATATTTTCCATTCATTAGTCATTATAGTTAACTTTGTCATACTTATGAAATGAAAGGAATGCAACAGAATGTGACCTCACCACACAAATGTTACTTACCTAGATTGTTCCTTCATTGATTTTAGTAAAATATCACTTGCAGCCAAAGCAGCTCAGTTGTCCCTGAACTTTGTTTCAACACTAACCTTTAATGAGTGTTGTTGTTAACAATTGTCAAAGAAGAAATCGGTGTTCTCAAATTGATTTGTCAATAATTTGGGTGGAAATGGCATTTCCCAGCAGTCATGCGAAAGGTCACTTTACTGTTGTAGTCTACAGCTTTTGTAACCAAGCTTTCATGTGTGTGTGTGCAGGGGTGTGGGAGGAAGGGGGATAGGGCACAAAAACTCATGGCAAGCAAAATAACTATTGAATACTGTCTTTTGTCATAGTGTGAAATATTTGAAAGTGTACTTTCATGCAAACACCCAGGTTTGTTTATCCTTATTGATGGAGATATGGGGGGGGGGGGGGGGGGGAGCAAATGGCAACATTTCTCTTGCATGAAACTTATGAAGAAAGATTCTAAGACCCTCATCAGCTTACTTTTATATCTGAGGAAATTTGAATGAAAAAGGCATGTCTTTAAGAACCTTGCCAATCATTTCCAGGGCTCAAGGTCCCCCAGGCATGAGGGATTCATGGAATTCTGTGGTTCTCACTGTTTCCCTTGCTGTAGACCATCATTTATCCCTAAAATTGTAGTATTCAGTTTTGGCTACTTTTTAGGAGAAGCAAAAGACTGCTTTATTTTAGTACAACAGGTTTAATTACAGTGAATTTGTGAAAGTTCACTGTTCCATTATGTTTTGGCTTGGGGGCCAATAATCAAGATCATTCAATGTAGCTTTGAATGTAGTTCAATATATGTGTGGCACTCCAGGAAAACCTGTCGGATGACGCACAGGCTGCTTTTGAGATACAGGCCTACAAGGTCATTTTTCTCAGTTTCTCCGGTTACTACACCTGACACTGTAAGTTTAAACGGCCATATCTCAAAAACTATTTGAGATAATGACTTCAAATAAAAAGCAAAATACACAGAAAATGTCCCTCTTTCATAAGAATTGTATATCTCAAAATGTGAAATTTGACCCATGTGAAGGGTTTTCCTGGACCGCCACACTTATATAAAAATTGATTTTTTGAAGAGTTACTACAGTTGAACAGTGATGAAATATAATATTTTGCTAATGTATAAACACATCCATAACTATGAGTTCCAGGTTTCAGACAGAGTGTTGTGCTTTACAGATTTTTCACTGTCTGCCCTGTGTTTCTCACTTTACTTTGATCTAGCATAATAATACATTTACTTCTACAATGTCATTTATGTACACTTCGTTCAACTGGCAGCACTTGTAGCTAGTATTTCTTTGCCTGCTAAATGCTCAGAATTGGGTATTGGTGATTATGTATGCTATTTATTGATTTTAAGGAAATTGTTTCATCTTTCAGAATCTGGGACTGCTCACCAAATGTGCCTTTGTTATGGTTTGGGGAAAGAATGCATTACACAAGTATGTAGGAATATGGCTACTTCAGGTGAGTCTATGTGCACAGGGATGCAAGTCTGCTGACTTGGGATGGTTTTCCAATTTTTTGGTTTTAGTATTCCAAGTGTCTTGGTTCACATGTTGCACAAGATTTGTGAATGGGTTGTTTGTGTTCATGTTCAGGGTTTTCCCACTTTTTACTAAAAGGCTACTTATATCTCTTTATAACCAGTCATTGACATAATTATATTGACACTGAAGTATTCAAAATTAAATATACCACAGTTTGAGTAACGTACTATGGACCAGGAGTAATAACAGTGAAGAGGTACAATTTAATCATGAAAGTTGAAGTTTAAAATTAAAAAAAAGAGAGGGAACAAGAGTCTTGTATGTTTGTGAAGCTCTCTAGGAGTAGCAATTAAAACATTTTATTTTAATTTTATTTTTATTCAGTTATTTTTTTAGTTTTTTAAGATTTTATTTTATATTTTGTTTTATTTTAGATTTGATTGTCAATTTCTGTTATCTGCTACCAAAGTAGGACTTTACAAAACACAATCCTTTTTCATTTGTCATATTCCACCTTCCAGCTTCGAACAAAGCTCTATTTATCACCAACAATTTTACTGGGTTTTTTTTTTGTTTTTTTGTTTTATCCCATTTCCGTACTTTATAATCACAAGTTTACTGATTGTTGACTTAATTTTCTTCAACAGGAAGGCAGCATTATTTTGACAGGCATGAGCTATGCAGGGGAGGATAAGGGAGTGAAGAAGTGGGATGGATGTACCAATATCAAAGTCTGGAAGTTGGAGACTGGTGAATCCTTCTCGGACTTTATACAGTCTTTCAATGTAAACACTAATCTTTGGATGGCCAAGTAAGTACATCAGCATTGCTCAATAGGGCAAAGGTTTTATTGTTTGGGGACATGGCAGTGTCCTTGTGTTCTGTAATGAGGAATGTCTCTCCCGAAACAAATCAAGTGGGCTTTTAGTGAAAGCTTTTGTAAGCCCTTCAGTAAACTGATACCATAAGATTATAACCTAAGATACTAATGTAACAAGAGGTGATAGCTAGGGGTTTTGGGTTCATGGTTTTTGCACCACCACCCAGAGGGAAATGTGTGGGAGTTGCATATTTTACAAAGCTGAATAGAGAAGAGACTTGATGGTGTTAACTGTTCACCTGTCACCCCAGGCCTTGATTGAAGTAACTTACATTGTAATTATAACTGCAGTCAATGCAAGAGATCTGTATCCATTATTTTTTTCTTTTTCTGAAGTTGTGGTAGCGCTGTAACAAAATGGTATTGCTGTCATGCAAACAAGCACTGTTTTCATGCAGTGTGTGTCATAGACCATGCTCCTGATGGGTGCACTGTTGTGTGCAAGCTAGTTTTGAAGAAGACACTGCCCTTATCTAACTCTGTAGACTTTTGCTATTAACTTAGTTTTTGAAGAGTAGGAGTTTTGGTATTGTCTATGTGTTTTTCATAATTCTTATTAGAGTTCTTGCATTTTTCTTAATAATTGTAAGTCTTTCTTCCCTAGCTAGCAGTTATGTCAGCTGGTGGTGATAGACTTCTCTTAAGCCTTAGTATTTGATATTTCACAATGTATAATGGTCATTGTAGTGATGTAGGAGATAGAACTTATTTATTTATTATATTTGGTCCGGTACCTTTTTTTTTTTTTGTTTCTTGAGCAGGAGGACAGCTGTGATTCTCATCATTTGACATTTTAATCTGTGAGATTAAATTTTTCAATTTATTAGATCTAACAGAATTGTCTGATGTCTAATTTTTCTCTTTTTCTTTCAGATATATCTTCAAGCGGCTGCGATTCTTAGGGAACAAGATAGCATCGCAACTTCTAACCTTATTTTACTTAGCACTATGGCATGGCCTACAGTCAGGCTATTATATGTGTTTCTTCCTAGAGCTCCTATTTACAAATGCGGAAAATCAGGTGAGCATATATTAGTTTATTAAAGAGAGAAAAAAAGGGAATTGTTCTCAGTTGCGCTGGCAGCCTGCCGAAAGATCTTATGGCACCCGTATGGCACATTTAAGCATTGCGGGCAGTCCACTGAACAGTCTGCCTTGCACCTAACTAGTCTGACTCAAGGTAAAGGTGGATAAAATTGTGCAGCTTGACGAGGAAGGCACTAAATTTCACACAGATGATGGAACTGTCACTACAAACAAATGTTGATAGAGAGCCATGTTGGCAGATTTACTTAAATATGATTTTGAAGACTTTGGATATTTCCCTATTTAACCTATAAAAAGTCAGGGGATGTAACAGTAGAAATAACATTGTGGCTATTACATGTTAACCGTTTCTTTGATTTACACAACTATAGAAACATAAAGAGAACATGGTATTCTAGACAACAGTTGTGGCTTTCTAAAGGCTTTGAAGAATGTTAATTTGTGAAATTCCGAGCGTTGTTTTGAATCCCATGGGTACAGCCATATTGGAAAATTGAGGCAGGGCACCATATTGGGCAGCCTCACTCTGCCAGCTGCCAGGCTGCCATGCAGACAATTCGCACTGAATGCTGTGCCTCCTAGGCAACTGCAAGCCCATGCACAACTGAATTCGCCTCAGAGGCACAGAATACAGAGATGCTTGAACTTGTCAGATTTTGTCTGCCACTCTGAGCACCTATCATTGACATCAACATTGCAACAATATGTGCCTCATCCCTTCATAATATAGCAAAAAGTAGATAGTACTCACTGTGACTCAGCAGCTTACACGCATGCAGTTTGTGGACATAATCAGAGAGGAGGAATATTCATCTCTGTATTCTGTGTCTTGGCTTTTACATTTTGTCATAAATATTCAGCAGAGGGATCTTGCAAATGTTGTAAATTTATGTTGAGCACAAGATTTATGGGCTTTTCATGCTATCTTTAGGAAGTGGTATAAAGTGTAAACTGGATGTTACTTATAAATGCTTGTTACATACTTTCATATTTCAATAAATTTTGTGTGATGGAATCCAGCATAGTCCACCCATTACAGGTGGGATGATTTCTAGTTCAGATACTCATGATAGTTGTAACATTCAATATCTGAAGTGATATTTTAAAATATGCAGCAGGCATTAAGACATAGCAAGTGTATGTTGTGTGCATGTTTCTGCTAGAGCATTCTGCCCTACATGAAGGCCCCCCAGATAAGTTGTACCTTGTTGCCGGCCAGCCAGTTAAGCTGTTCCCTGCTGACGGGATCAGTTGTTTCCCTATTATTCCCATCTATTAACATTTTAAAGGTTAGCTGCCCGCTGAACTGGTGGCCAGCAACGTTTCTTTAAAAGTATTTAACAGCTCTAAAGGAGATGCTTTGTTTCAATCTTTTTGTGAATAACATTGTGATTCATGATGAATGCAGCCCAAGGAGTTGAGTATATTTAACGTAACTCTCTCTTTTATGGATAGGTTTCCACATTTGATGTACTATGTCACTTTTTCTTACGAATGGCTTTTTTGTGGAATACTACTATGGCCTTGTTTTTGCTAATTAACAAATATCATTCTCTTCACAGTCATCAGGAGCGCTGAGACGTTTACAATCCAAAGGCATCATTCCAAATTTAAGTTCTTTGTCCCTCATTGGCCGCCTCATTAAAAAACTCATGCTTACGTTCCTGTGGTCTTATGCCTTGGTCAGCTTCGTCCTTCTAGACTACAACAAATGGATGACTGTGAGTATAAGCCCATGTTTGTGTTATCAGTTCTCTAGCTTCATTAAATTACCAAAGGGCAATACTGCAGTGTAGGCCAGTGTATCTGTGGGGATTTGCATCTTAAGAGAATTTGTCAACTCAAAAATGGATCTAGCCCAAGCAAAAATGCATTTACACAGGTCAGACTGTTCAAAGCCAAATAAAAGTAATTAACCCTTTGGGTGCTTAGAACCAAGACCATGGCTCAAATTGGCTGTGTTTTAGAATATTCTAAATTTCCAATTTTCACACCTATCAATTGCCATACACCAAAGGTGCAGTGTTTTACCAGTTTATGTGGTGTAGCATTTTCATTTTTTATGCTACAATCCCAAAACACGAGTTGTTTTGATTAGCACTCAAAGGGTTAATGATGATTTGGGACAGTAGTGAATAGGATGTGTAGGAAAGGAGTGAAAAAAAGGAGAGTTTTAATGAGTTTTTAACAGCCACTCTTCACTCTTGGGAGCACCCAGGAACGATAACGCTGTATTTGTGTAAATTGGGTTATCTAGGTTTTGCGCCGTCATTATGTCAGGCATGTAAAGTTCAACGTTGGACACACCTAAAACAGTTAATAGGTTTAAAGAAACATAACTTTCCATCATAATTTGATGATATTGAATGTGTGGTGTGTAACTACCAACCTTTGGCGAAACACATTTTAACCAGAGAGTTAGTATTTATAAAGAAATCACTTCTGCCAAATTGTGAATCTAGGTCATGGAAGTAACAATAATTGGAGGGAACTGTCTTCATCACAGAAAGTGTGGATCAGCCTATCATGGTTTGTTCATATTTTGGGGTTGATTGAAACTATTTATAGCCATGTGTAAGCTTTTCCTCCTTGTGGAAAAGTACAAGTGGGTATTGTTTACAGCCATGACCTATGTTCTGCTCCATGCTAACAGTAGTTTCATGGAGGAGGCCCCCCCCCCCCCAAATGACTCGCGGTGCAAATTGACCAATTACACATACATACCTTTTGTTGTAACTGAATGTGAATTTCTGAAGAAGTCATTCTGCCTGCAGATCCATGAAAGGGTTATTTTCTGATGGGGACCTGCAGCACATCCTATCCTTCTGCACGGAGCTGAAATGTAGAAGTTAATTTAGAGATTTTTTTTTACACAACACTATTTTATAAGGACCTTTTCTTGTTTTATTCTTACTGGTAAGATTTTGATTGATCAAGCTTTTGACAATCAAGCTACAGTAAAGTATACAAAGAACTGTGAAGGGCACACAGCAGCAGTTTTCGTGCCGATATGCTGTTAAACCCAAGCTCCAACTCGAGACTATAAGAGTGGTCACTCTCTGAAGGGTGAAAGTTCCTTTTAGAACAAAGGCATCCTTGGCAAACAAAGGAATGAATCTCAGAAGTTATGTAATAAAGTTGATGTTCAGTGCCAACAAATCCTGTTGTGTTGACTTTATTTATTCTTTTCCCTCCCCAGCTTTATAAAAGTGTATATTTCTGTGGCCATGTATCCTGTGTCCTTGCCATCTTGTTTAATATGATTGTCCGTGCCACTGTGAAATCAAAGACACAGGTCAATGGGGTACATATGGAGAAGAAGGTGGAGTGTAAGTATTGATTGTGCCACTCTTACTGTTGGAATATCATGTTGTGCATCTCACAGACTGACGTATCAACAATTTTCTCAATTTACAGGAGAGCAAATCAAAGTCTTGGCCACTTTTATTATTCTTGGATGTGGCAGAAACATTTCTTCTCATAACTTGAAACTATCAAAGACCATGCGCATTAATAAGACAGTTAAAGCTTAAAACCACCATAATGATTGATACACTGGTACATGAGGTGGACGACGTTCAACACTTCAAGTTTGCTTGCTATGTTTTCCTTTTGTGTAACTCTTTGCATCTGGCCTGTGGTAGACAGTCATTATTTCTTTTTTCTTTCTCCATCCCGTTTTCATATGGTTGTCACTAATGACAGGCGTTGTAAGTGCAGTCACCTTTTGCTTGTTATTCTTTTAATCATGTTATTCATTTTATGACATGAAATGGCCTTTATTTTGTCAATATGATAAACACTTCTTGGATACACAGTTGACACAACTTTTTTATAGCATGATGAACATCTTTTTGTAAGGCTCATTATGAAATAAGATATTTGCACATTAAATTTATATGTATTAGTTGGTCCGCTGACTCAGTGGAATACACAGATGTGAATTTTTATTTAGATTCGATCACCATTGGGTAAATTGAGGCGCAGAAGCAGAAGGAAATTTCCTGTCATACTTTTTAATTCTGTTCAAAGAAAATGCGTCTTTTTGTCCGGTTCAAAATGCCAGAACACTTTCTTCTGTACAAGTCAGTTTTGGCTCAAAAGTATTATAAATATAGCAGGCTTCAAGATGTATATCTATAGATAGATTTGATGAAAGAGATTCCAAAAGGAAGAAAAAATATGTATGAAATACAATGACTTTCACTATTCCATTTGTTATATTGGGGGATAATCATTATTGTATATAGCGAGAATGTTCCAAAGAAGGATTTAGTTTCCTACATCAATGGGTTTGTGATTATCCATGACAAAAACAGATGGAAATTGTGTGGTGCTCTAGGGAAACTCGTCACATGGATCAAATTTCACATTTTGAGATATACAGCTATTATGAAAGCGGGACATCTTCTGTGTATTTTGCTTTTTACTTGAAGTCAGTATCTCAAATAGTTTTCGAGGTATGGCCATTTAAAGTGTCAGATGTAGTAACAGGGGAAATTGAGAAAAAGACCTTGCAGGCCTGTATCTCAAAAGCAGCCTGTGCGTCATCCAACGGGTTTTCTTGGAGCGCCACACAGTTGTCTTCTTCAGCCCCATGGAGTATGCCTTGTCTGCCCTCAGCCTATGTATATTCATGTACCATCATATATTGATAAAAACTACAAAATATGCAAGCGTATGGCAAGTTTCAGGCCTGTCAGATGGTTTCAGACCATTTTCAGTCCTGTGCACAGTTTCCACTTCCCACCTTTGAGAATAAATCCTTCACTTTTCTTTCTCTCAGTGAATATGGTATGTACACTCCTAGTGAGAAAGTTCTTAACCTTTGAGAGTGTTTATTCACTGGCAGTCCTGAATATGTATTATAAGACTCTCATGTCAAGTTGTATTTTGTCTTACAGAAACTAAGCCAAAGTCAAGACAGACCAGCTCAGAAAACTACAGCATCAAGAAGGCACTGAACCCAGTACTGACAGCTAATGAACTCCCTTCCGATGTGAAAATTATTTTTCCAGACAATGATATTAAAAAGTACATCGACATCTTGTGTTAAAAATTATGACCCAAAGACAGCCCATAGTGTATTTCATTTAAGTTGTTTAGAATGTACAAAAAATTGAGTAGTGAGAATGTTTTCATATGGTTTTGTTACCTCTACGGTGATAGAATTTAGAAACAATCCAAGAATGGTATGGTGCAGTGTGTGAATCCAAATGCTTTTGAAATCATAATTTGCAGTGAATTTTCTGTGATGTGACAGGTAGAGATGTCACATTTCAAGAGATCTGCTCAGTTTGACAAGCTGAGACAGAAAAGTCAAATTTTGTTCTCACATGTGTATCTGAAAGTTGTCATATCTGATAGGTAATAAAAGTGAAAGTAGCATGTACTCAGATATTGCATGCAAGTGTAGCATTTTTATTTAAGTGCAGTTTAGTAGGAATTTTTGACACAGAAACAAACAATTAGGTATTCTTGTCGATTCAGGGCCAATATGGGATCTCTCAAAGCTTATATTGATCCTGACATGGAGAAAACCTGTGTGATGACACTTGACAAAGTAATAACTGACATTCAGAAGCAGATATCCTTCCACCAAACAATTGTATGGGCCAGTCACTTCCTAAACACACTCAGTAGTAATTAAGTCACACTCACGACACCCCACTTCATTTTTTGACACTTCATCCATATTTCAGAACTGAGGATGAAATAGTATAAGGAAATTGCGAAAGCTGTATCTGAATTGCAGAGAAAAAGCACTTGTCCCTTCGCTTGGGTAGTTCAACTATGCTTGGGCATTTGAGGAAGATTCTGTTAAATTTTGATTTGTCTGTAGCATTGATATTATGACATAATTTACTTTGTATGGCGGAAGTTGTCGAGGTTTGAAAATCTTATAACATTTCATTTCTTTTTACAAAATTCAGTGGACTTTGATTTAGAAGCATTTGGCTTTGTGCAGTGTAGTGTAGAAGTCATGAGCTCAGAAGGACTGAAATTTATTTGTTGGTAGTTGCTTGCATTTGTGGATCACTCTAGTCTATCAAACTCTCAGAGATTTGGTCAAAATGTTATGGGATTGCAAGGAAAACAGTTAAGCTGTGCTTTCCTGTAGACATCAGTGGTAATGGAAACATCAAAAGTCCATCAAATAGGAAAAAGGGAGAGTGTTTCTATGTGTACGGCAATGGCGTTTCCATTCTTGTATTTCGCTACTTGAGGGTTGTTCGGTGTTTCCTTTTCCATGCACATGAAAACCCAGCTTTACAGAGTAGTTTTGATATTTACTTTGTAATTGTTGTAAGCAATTAACTTTGGTAATTTGTTTCCCGATATTGTAAATTTTCAGCCTGGGCGCAGACTGGAGCTGAAATTCTGTCCATTGCATTGTGAATGAAACTTACTGCCAGCCATTTAATAGTTTTCTGTTGCTTGTTGCATTAGTGCCAGTCGTGTGAACTTAGCATTTTTGTATGTGTGTTGCTTAAGCTCAGTGAGTATGTGTGTGATCAGATCATAACGAGGTGGCTACGTGAAAGTAAATAATATACTGATATTAGTATTAACTGTGGTCCATGGTTTGCCAAAGTTAAAAGATATATCTGAAGAAAGGCTGAAATTTCCACAAACACATTAAAAAAAGTATAGTGTATTTTTTCACATAAATCAATTCTACATACCTGATTTAAACAAAAATTTTTTTGGCAGCTGAGCAGTGGACCAATTATTTCAGATTTTGAATTTGCCATAGACTTCTTTTGTGGATGGACTTTCCTTGTTTGAAAGTGATCATGCTCTGTGATTTTGTTTATATGGGTGAAGTTTTCATGTTTTTTTTTGTTGTTTTTTTTGGTGTGTATAAATATTATGGAAGAAACACAGGAAGAAAGAGCCAGTTGACATGAAAGAGTTTGCAAGCAGATGTTCAAATCCTTGTCATTATAGAACTGTGAATGTTCACCTTCATATACTGCAATATGAAAGATGCATATCATTTGCTTCATTGATTGATTTTTTGTAAAGTTGTCAAAACTTTTGCATAGGGAGTATTTCATCACATCCTATTTAATATGTCCCTGCGACACAAACTGATTTCCAGTACCTGGCTTGCTCATGTCTCCACAACTCCAGACTGGAACTCAGAAACTGCGCCCATATATAGCTACAAAGCCACACCCTTCAGGAATCCATGAGAGGATACAAAACTACTGGTAAAGGCATGAAATTGAGAAACTAGACTCCAAATTTATGTTTTCTTTTTCACGCCAT
Source organism: Onchidella celtica (assembly GCA_963931925.1). Classification (NCBI taxonomy): domain Eukaryota; kingdom Metazoa; phylum Mollusca; class Gastropoda; order Systellommatophora; family Onchidiidae; genus Onchidella; species Onchidella celtica. The sequence continues at coordinate 9,481,190 of OZ007578.1, read as the reverse complement.
CGGATAGTCTTTTTGTGGGTGTTTTCAGTAGTTTACTGGTTTCTTGCACATCCAGATCGGTGTTTCTGAAGGTTTTGACATTCTTGTATTTTGTTTTGGCTTCATAAAGTCTTTCACATTAGTGAGATACAAGGACTAAGTGGTTGTGTGTCAGTTTGCAGTTCTGTGGAGACTCAATAGAGTGTTTTGATTTTGATTGATCTGTTGTCCCATCCAGTGCTCAGGATGCTCAGTGCTCCATTTCATGAGTAGACAACTTATTGTAAGATGCATATTTCCACAAGTTATATGACTTACACTTTGCAATAATGCCCAATGATACATAAGTAAGGATAGACAACTGGTCTTTCATAGTGCACTTTGCAATAATGCCCAATGATACATAAGTAAAGATAGACAATTGGTCTTTCATAGTGCACTTTGCGTTGTTACATTAGTGGCGCTGATTTTTGCCGATAGTAATTACAGTGGCCAAGGCAAAAAAAAAAAAAAAACTGAAGTAATTCAGTGGCACTTGTTTTTTTTTTCTGTTTTTTTTCAATTCTTTGTTTTTTGTCAGTGTTCCTTTGCATCTTAAATTTGTGAGCCCAAGACAAATTATGGAAAGAAATGTATAAACTACAACATTTGGCCTAGGGGGTCAATTCTCAGACTTGTACAAACATTGTCTGACCTTCTGCAACCAGCGACTTGATTACCAGTAGATAGATTTTTTTGTAGATGCTGCGTAGTGTTGCCTGAATAGTACCCGAATCAGAATAGTGGAATCACCCAGTTGGGCAGATGGTGTTGGCTCTTGCAGGAGAAACAGTTGCTGTAAGTCTAGTAAGGAATGTGGGTAAAAAAGAACAAAGGAAAGATTTGCTTGCCATGCAAGAACTAGTACAGGTTTCTTTTCTAAAGTCCAGTTGATGGAGAGAGAAGAAAAGTGAAACAAACACTGCTGTAATTAGTTGATGAATTCAGTCATTTGAAGAGTTTGCGATTATTTGTCTTTCAAAAGCTGCAGTTTTTGCTTACATATCTGTTCAAGCCTTCAGTTGAGCCACAATCATTTTCATATTTTGTTTATTTTTAGCATTCAATCATCTGATCTGAGAGGAATGTTTCTAATACAACAAGCACTACGACTTGTATGTTTTGTTCAAAATCTCAGGGGTTGACATGTCCATGTCATATGATGGTCACAATATTAAATGGAAGTTGCAAATCACTGCAATGAGTTTTAGCTTTTCTAACATTGTAATAAAACATTGTCAAGAACTGTGAGCTCTTCGCGGTCTCCTCCAATGCAGTGGCAGTATTTTTTTATTTTTTTTCTCAAACAAATAATTTGAATAACTGCAAATAAGAAGTCAGGAGTGTCTCAGTTGTCTGCAGTTGCTGTGTAACTTAAAAAAAAACAACCAAAAAAACTTAGCCATTTGGTGTTAGAGAAATCAAATTTATGTAATTTTCCTTTGCACTAGTTTCCTATGTCCCACATTCAGGTTGAGGCTGATTCTTTAACATTGAAGTTTGTTTGTTTGTTTTCATTTTCAAATCAACAAATTCTTGAGAAAGTTCTTCCGCGGTGTTGTTTTATTTCATATTTGGGGGCATAAATCTTCAAGAGGTGAAATGGATGTTTATTTCCTTCTCAAGAGAGTTGGAATGTTGCAGTTGAGCTGGAGATGTGAAGAGATGTAAGCAAAATACCATGACAATGACTGATTATGATTATATGACAATATCCCTGGTCTGTATGTTGTTCCTGAGTAACCAAGCTGAGGGAAAGCCCTTATTGTGTGCCCTTCACCCCCCTTTACACCCACAAATGTCAAGAGTAGGAATCCTTTGTATATTATTTTACACATGCACCCAGTGCTTGGGGAAAATTTGAGGCTCATTTTGTTGTACATTCAGAATCTAGGCAGATATTACCTGGGTCTTGTTGTTGCAAACCATATATAATTTTGTATAATTTTCATGTTATTCAGGGAGTGGAACTAATATGAAGTTGCATTTTTAATTTGCTCCTCAGTTGATATTGAATTTGGCTCCATTTTGTCTCAAAACTGAAACGTTGTTAGTGTATTTTTCCATGGACTTATAAATTTTTCTTTTAACTCTTACTTCGGGTACTTTAACCAAGTTTTTGGCGTAAGGGTCTTCTGTTTACTTGAAGTCATTGATAGCCAACAGGCACATTGAGCCCTCCATTGAGACAGAAAAGCTGAGATAACAAAAGTGCCATAGTGCACCAGTAAAGTATCTCTGTGTTTGACACATTTTCAGATATTTTTTGTTTTTTTTAAAGTTATACTTGCATGTATATGTGAGGCTGTATTTTACCTTCATTGAAAAACTGTTTAACTTTCTGGAATCTGGGAGAAATAGTGTGTATAATATTTTCATTGCTAGTAGGATGCTATCAATCTGAGAAATGCCATGGTGCACCGATGGAGTGTCAGTGCATTTGACACATTATCAAATATTTTTTTGTCCTTTGTGAAGTTGTCCCTGAATGGACATGTGGCACATTTTCTCAAACCGGTAATTAAATCACATGGGCTGATCAAGAAAAACAGCACTTTTGTTGACCAAGAGTGATTTTTGGCAAAACTGAAGGTTTATTTTTTTTTATTTTGATTGCTAAGACTTAGCATCTTTCTATGTATGCACAAAACATTTTTGATGATGAAAATGGTATTTCTCTTGATATCAAATTTGACTGTACCAGACTGAATTGGACAAAAGAGTCACACATATCCCAATTTGCCAGGTCCTGATCACCTGAAGGAATGTTGCCATATTTTGGATGTGATTTAAACAGCTGCCTGAGGAAGAGATGGAAATGTTTCATGTTCCAGTGTGGTGTGTTATAAACATGTCATGTATTTGTTGCTGTTTCTTTCTCTGGGAAAGCACAATGTGATCTGTAATATGTGAACTGTTTAGTGTGATAACATTTTGCTGCACCAAGTATTTCAATATTCTTTATTAGCCATCAGAAGGTTTTAAATGTGTCACTTTTCCTTGTTGCTTGTAAGTGTTTTATTGTAATTAGAAACTGATAGCACTAGAGAATCAACAAGGGATCAGCTATACTTTTTCATTCAATACTTTTCTATATCCTTTGTTGGGCCAGCGGCTTCAAAGAAGGTCAACTTTTTTCAGCCATACTGTAGAAACAAGGATAGGAATGGCAAAACACAAAATGGTTCAACTAAACAACATTTGGAAGGATAGAGGCACACCAACGGACCTCAAAGTGAACATACTTAAATGCTTGATCTGGCCAGTCCTACTATATGGTTGTGAAGCCTGGACACTCAAAAAGGCAGACATAACAAGATTGGAGGCAGCTGAAATGTGGCTTTACAGAAGGCTACTCAGAATAAGTTGGACAGAAAGGAGAACAAATACAAGCATCTTAGAACAGCTTGGCACCACCAGAAGAATAACAGCTGAAATAAATAAAAGAAGACTTGCATACATCGGCCACGCGGCCCGAAACAAAAGCACGGCCCTTATGATATCAATCCTTCAAGGAAAGACAGAAACAAAGAGAAAACAAGGAAGACCACCCATTACATATCACGATAACATCAAGAAAGTCAGCCAGCTGGAAATAAGTGAACTAACTAGGAAAGCTCAGGACAGGATTGGGTGGAGGAGATTTTGTCGTGACATCCACTGTAGCAGCTAACATCGATGACGATGAAGCCGACAGGTGACAGGTGACTGTAGAAAAGTGTAATGTATTGCCACAGGTGAGGTTTAAATCCAGGAACTGGATGTCATTTGGCTGTTTGGGTTCCATATGTTTCTCTTTTCAAAGCCTTTTAACAGAAATGCCATTTCTTCAATCAGCCAGGAATTAAAACTGGTTATGAAGTAAAATGCATGCTATGTCCTTGTGTAAGTTCCTGTGTACAACCTTTGTAAAAACCTACGTGCAAAGATTTCTAGAGGAAATGGGTCATTTTGCTTTCTTACAATGCAGCCACAAATGGTGGCCTGAGGGGATTACTGTTTGTTCTGGCTTAGCTAAATTGTGCCAACTGTTTTAGTAAACACCCACCAAACAGTGACTGATACAGCTTTTTTTGAGTATGGTCAGGGTAAGAATATAATCATTTTGCTGTTAGCACAAGACATGCACCAAGGGATTCCTTACTGAAAGTTGCTAATCTTCACCGGGAGTTGAAAGTAGTTAAGCGTGTTAGTTCTGTTTTTCCGTGGCCGTGGGTGAAACTCCTGGCCCGAAGGGCTTTTCGCTGGTAGGTTGTTGGCATAAGTTCTGATTCTGGCTCTTAGTTCCAGACTTACTGAAATGCATTTGATAAAGTGAAGGCAGATAATAATGCTGTCAAAACAAACTTCAGTCATTCCGGTGTGTCCTACTTAACAACATTTTATTTATAACAAAAGAAAATAAAATGAACAATATGCCTATCCAGGCCACATGTACACAATCACTAGCTTTTAGGGTTACCTCAGCATAGCGAGCACACCTAGATATAACCTTTAGTGCGCCTCTGCACTCTTGCTTTATCCCCGTGGACGAGTCATTCACTTTGAGTTCACTTGGAATTTGGACACGGGTTAGAGAGTCTCTAAGACGTTCAAACTCTCTTTGCAGGTCAGCTGCATGCAAACGCGTGGGACTGACTGGGGCTGTCGTAGCCCTTTCCGATTCGAGCGTCGCTCTGTTAGTTGTATAATTAGATCTCCAATGATGGGAGTAAAGTCTTTTGGCACACGTACTGATGATACGTTTGTAGTCTCAGCTGATTCTGTTGTCAGAGTGGTTCTGAACCTGGGTGGTTCAGACTCAGATGACAGACTGCGTGTTTGTCTCCCCGTGAGGAGCGGGCTTCAATGCAGTCTCTTCCATGATTGAAAGTCTCTGATCGAGTGACAATAACAGGTTTTTTATATCCTGCAGTTGTTTCCACACCTTCTGTCATGCCCTTAGGCTGAAACACTTCTCCAACACAGAAACCGATGTAAAATTGAAATAAATGTTGACACGATGATCAATGGCGGCCTCCACGTGAAAGTGCACAGTGGCAAAGACAAGGGAGAACACACTGGGATTCCCCAGTGCGTTCTACGTCACTAACTAGTGCGGACACACCGGATGACACCAATTATATTGTCCATGTGGCAGTGCTACCAGAAGATCCATTTTTTACCAATCAGTTCTACAGTTTTCTGTTGACCTTTTGGTTTCTTTCCCCAAAGATGTTTGATGAAGTAGTATTGATGCTGGTATTTGTATGAAACAATGTAACCAGTAACATTGCCCTGTTGGGTGGAAAAGGCGAGAGCCAAATTGGGCAGTTTTGGTAGGAAAATATCAGAATGATTTCTTATCGATCTTTGCATTTATGTACCCTGCAGTAGTTTTATCTAATTGTAAGACCTGCGGCACAGCAGTTTACAAAGATGGGCATTTTTTCTAGTGCTTGAATGTTTTATTTTTTTTTTCTCTCATCATGAGAAAATCAATTCAGTATATCAGGTGACACAATTATAAAGATATTGGTCAATTGTTGCGTTTGTTTAACTTCTCTATTGTTTGCAAGTCAGTTCCAAAGCACAATAAATTCTTTTCTGCTTTTTCCGCATTAGTAGGGGAAGAACAATTTAAAGTTGACACTGGTCGTCATGCCATATTGGTAGTTTTTTTTCTAAAGAATTCTGGTATATGTGGGGTGTAGTGTTGTTTGCAGATGTTGTTTTTTTTTTCCACGGACAACTGCGTTCAGTAAAAATATTTGAGTTCACTTTCCCCCATGTTCCATGCAAAATATCTTAGCAAGGGACACTGTTCAGTGTTGCCACATTGCTTTAATAGCTGTATTTAAGTATATTCCAACCTGCCAGCCAGGCAGGAGTTGTTTAATTGCACAGAGCTCTACAGATAGACTAGGGCGGGAATTATGCTATGTCACTGTGCACCCTTTGGCACCTTGAGGCAAGACAAAAGGAGAACAGGGTTTTAACAAAAAAAATTTGAAAAACGGTGTGCACTTGTTGTATTCTACATGTATTACTATTAATAGTCGCTTGCTCTCCTTTTGTCGGCAATGGAACAGCTGTATGTGGCCATACAAATTGCTGCCATCTTTTAGTGGACAGAAGAGAGGTGGTGCAGTGGAGTACCCTCTCTTGTTTATTGTATAATCCTGCGTTTGAATGTTATTTTTCTCTGCTATTTGCAAGTCTTCCTAAACCCAGAAGTGTTTTCAGACTGCTGTTTTTGTAAAATTAAAAAAAATATATATATTAACTAACATCCCCTGCTATAGGGACAATGTTTTGGGCATTTGCTTCTTATGTGTATGCATGCTTTTACTCAGTGGATTGCACGTATGTTATAGATTGTTGTTGTTGCCATGGTGATTTTGTATTTCGCTGCATTGTCCATGAGTCCTCTGGATGTACTATGGGTTTACCTCTGTCTCCCGCTATGTCTTGTGTATTATGACAACTTTTCCTGTGACAATCCATTGGGAGTTTGGACACAGCATAATGTTTTCACCAACTTAAAGGGAAAAAAGAAATGACAAGGTACTGATTGTGAAATATTCAACTATTGTCCTTTTAAAGTTTCAAGGAAGGCTCTTTGTAGGAGTGTTAAGAAATAATTCAGTCATAATCTTCACCATATTGTCAGGATTTGTCAAGTTCAGTCCGTTCTTAAAGTACACTTGGGTAGGGAGGGTTTGCCCCCAGCACATGAAAAGCGCATATAGATCTATATATATATGGGGTAGGGCCATTTCTAGGCAAATGAATGTACGCTTTTCATTAAGGTATTGAATTTAAAGGTTAAGTTTCACTTATATTCTTTCAGCAAAATAAACTGTAGGATTATTTGAAAAATCCAATCTAGGCTGATGTTTTGTCATGAAGTAGTCAAATATTCCATACGAAATGCCATATAAAGTTTCAAAATGTCGAGGCTTTATCATTGACCCTCAACATTTTAATGACCATATACTCAGTGAGGGTTGCAAAAATCACCAATACCAAGCCAATACATGCGAGTAAGGAAAGCCTATGGAATGAAACTGACATAGGGTATACGATGCTTATGAATTATCCACATCATTGCTGTGCACCTCTAACTCTTCAACATTTTTGCATTCCTCTATTTCCAGTGACTTTGAGAAGCAAAAAGTGGCTTCAGCAGACAGAGTTACAACTGTAACATGTCTTGTCTGGGTAGGATTAAGACTTTGAGAGGCCCTAAGCACTTAAACGATTTTGGTGTCACCATGTACTGTATATCATCATATAATATGTACTTCAAAATATGATCTGTGGTGCCTCCACTCTCCTTGACGCTCTAAGCACGTGCTTATTTTGCCTAATGGTTAATCCAGCCCTGTGTCTTATGAGAGGGCAATGTGGTGATATTTTTGGTATTTCCAGTAACAAAGGTGCACAAAATCATTCTTACATATTTACTTTCACTATGGAAAGATATATTCATATTGGTGAGCACTTTCATAATCAGATGAGAGTGCTTCCAAAACTAAGGCTAGAACAAAATGATTACGTTTTATTTTACGACATTTTAAACTTTTTTGGTAAACACTTGTACATCACATTCCAAATGGCAGTAACAGATATTTTTCTTCAACATTTATAACTAAAGAATATCAGTGAGAGTGATGTATAAGTGTCTTAATATGAGATGTGAATATAAGAAGACATGTAAGTATCCATTTAATTGAAAATCGTTTAATCGGGCAATTTAGAAAAATCCTGTGGTTTGCATGAATCTTCCTGATAAGTGAGGAATGCGCACATTACAATTATTTTTCATGATGTATTTTGTTACATTTACCACTCATAAGTCAGCAATTTATTTACCATTTATGTTTCAAATTTATCATTGTCCTTGACAGGGATTTATTTAAGACATGTTGTCATTAACATAGTTACAGATGGGTAGATAACATTTCATAGGGAGCAAATGTATGTTGCATGTGTGAAGTAACCCAAGTTGTTGCATGACCATAATATGTGAGCCATTGGATGTTTGAATTCCAATTTTTGTTGTCATTTATTTGTTGTTCAAATTTTGTTACTGCTTTGACTGTAGTGTGGAGCTTTGGTGGAAAGTAGTTGTGGGAAAATACATTGCATAATCCTTATGTTGTTATATAGTTGTATTCATTGCGTGATAGAGTTTTTCTTGGCCATAAATTTCATATGAATGTCAGTTTTTTTATTTGCTTTTGTTTTTATTTTCTGTTCAGCGTTTTTCTCCAGGAGACCTTGATCAGTGAACCTCTCAAGATAAAGATGTCTTGCTCATGAGACAAACTAATGCTAACTGTTTTAACTCATTCCACCCGGAGCTAGATTCCCTATTCTGCTGGAGCAAAAACTCATTTGACAAAAACTGGTACTGGGTGACTGCAGAAAAAAATGTTTAATGCAAACGAGGAAGAAAGAAAGATAGACATATTTGGTATCAAAATAAACAGAATTGGACAGAGAAACAATTTAGTCTTTTTATGTCAATTCTAGTGTCTGTGATGCTAATATGTTGAAGGAATGGTGAGTGTTTAGTTGTAACAAAAAAAAATTTTCTGCTCACAAATTTACTTTTGCCACCTCTGGATTTGACTAGTGGTCCTACGTGGTCAAGAGTAGCCTCAAAATGTAGGTAATCCAATCCCCTTTCATGTGGTACCAAATATATGGGTATTGTACTTGTAATATCACTTTTATAATAATCCAAATGAAATAACACGTCCGCACATTTCCACGTAAAATCTGTGCAAATGAACAGGTCAGTTCTAGGAAGTTTTCGCTCCAAAGCAATCAAACGAAACAAAACCGGAAGAAGTTGTATTATTTATGTCAATAAAGAACTCTACTAGCGATTGTCGTAAAATATTTCCACAAATAACCGTTGAGTATAGAAATGTACCGGTCAAACCAAATTGACGAGTGGCTCGTTTCCCCGACGATTTGAAGGGAAACAATCGATGACTGAGTCGTCGCTCCGGGCGGAGTGAGTTAAAGAAAATGAACGATATATGAGCCTTTGACTAAATATGGGATAGCAAGGAGGTGGAAGTATGATAAAAAAAAATGTTATTTAACCTCAAGATTTGTCCACAATATTTGTACAAGGGTCCAGCCATGGGCAATATTGATATTTTGTTATCTGTCTTCGGCTTGCAGTTACAAGTACGGTCGTGCTGGTCTAGAGTCCAAATTAAGATTTGGATACCCAGTTAAACAGAACAATCCAGTTATCCACATACAAGAGGGTGAAGCGATTGCAACCCCATCCAACTTGCTCTTATAACTTTTGATCAGAAGCTTATGCCCTAACAAGGCAGTTTGTCTCTATGCCTTAGCAATAAAACAACAACAGAATCTGCCCATTGTTATCTGGATATCCAGATATTCCGAAGTGGATGACTGAAAAGTCTGCCTGCCTAGCACTAGTAGTACAGGTGGAAATGGCAGCCTCCTTTACTCTACTTCTGAATGAAGTAGCACCCCAAAAAAGGAAAGATAAAAGTATTTCATACTGTAAGACAAATGAAAAAAGTTTCTGGCTTTCATGTCATCCCTAAACACTTGTATATATGTGTGGAGAGTGTTTTGCGAATTACCATTTAATTCTTTCTAGGTTTTTCATGTTTAGTGAGAAATTCTGTTTCTTTTCAACTAACCTGGGTGACCCGCTGTGCTTAGGTAGCCACAGTGGAAGTGAAATGTGGATTTACTTCTGTTCGATTTGGTGTATTTACCAAGTCTCTGTGTTTGGAATTGTTTTGAGACAATGGTTATTGTGCCCGAGAATAAAAGTTGTGTTCTAACTTCATTTTAGCTGGGATTTTTTTTTTTTTAGAAAACAGTTCAGGTTTTCCTTTTCTGGGTGTTTGATGTAACCCCTTGATTGGGCAAATACTTAAGCTGTACATCCTGAAATGGCTAGAGCGAACACGCTGTTGACGTACACCATGCATCCTGCTAAAACCATGTTACCTGTAAGTTCGTGCACTGTAAAAAAAAATTTAACATGTTCTAGGTAGCAGTGAAGGGGGTTAAATGGTTAAGAGAAAATTGCACAAATTACTTAATTTGGCCTCTGGTGTGTTCTTTCACTTCATAGAAAGACTGGAAGGTCCTGTATAGCTCAAACGTTTATTTGTTTCCAAGAAAAATGTGAATTAGACCACTCACTTAGTCATGGGCACATTGCATCATCCATCTCAGACACTGGCGTATCAATGATTTTGGTAGTTCTGAGTTATGACCACTCTTATCATTGCTCAGGATGAAATCTAAATTCTTGCAAAGTGATGTGTCTGGATCTTTCATAGTTTTGAAGTTATAAGCAAAAAAGGTTTCTGCCACATCAAGAATCACAAAAGTGATCAAAACTTTGACATATTATCCCCTCATGTATAATGAGAAAATTTTTGATGCGCCTCTGGGTGAGGTGGTCAATGGTTACTTGTTGTCTTCTCTTCTCTGTGTTTGCATTCTTGTTTATGTATATACAATCTTTTTAGCGGGGTGATGTTGAAAGACAGCTGCATTTTGTTTTGAATTTTTGAAAGTGTTTCTTGAGTTTCTGCTTTTGTGTCTTTCTTTTGCCAAATCACATTTAGAGAGCCGGAGTGAAGAATGATAATTATTATCACTGGCCCAAACTTGAATAGGCAGAACAGCTGCCGATGACAACCTTTTTAGTTTCCAAATATTCTATGAACTAACACTGTAAGGGGATATTTTTTCTCTGTTGATTAAAGAGGAGTACAGTGTTTCGGATTTTTTTTTTCCTTTTTTTTAAAAATATTATTTAACCCCAAAAAAGTAAGGAATTTATTCCAAGGGAAAGATTTCCTTTCCTCTCTTTCAATATCAGATGCTTTGTTCACCCTTGTGGAGTTTCACGATAGGATCAGCATAATGTAATTCATCATTCAAGGGTGTCCCCTGGCTGTCATGAGAGTGTTGAATATTTGACATGTAAAATAGTTCATTAATGGAACTAAATATTGAAAGGCCAAGTATTTAAAGTTGTTTTTTTATATTGTTTCATTTTAATACTGTGAATGTATTTATGGAACTTCAGTGTAAGCTTGCATTAAATTGATGGGCATGCTCAATGTTGTAGCTTTAAAAAAACTTTGAGATTTGATCGGTTTTAAATCATTTTGGTCCAGCCAAGAATTTTCATTTCTGTAATTTCTTATTTGTTGGATAAAAGTGAATTGACTTGAGACAATCATTTTCATAGTTTTTGCCTTGCTTTGGAGGTTTTTTTGGTTTTTTTTTTAGATGCCGTCCTAGTCTTTGTTTGTTTACTCCTAGGGCACTTCTCAAGATTTGAGTGTTTTTGTGTATTTCCTGATGTGATTCCCATAAAATTGAGCATAGAGGAATGGAGGTCTCTTTATTTGATTTCATTTTCAATACTAGCTGAGTTACCCGGCCCTGCCCGGGAGAAATATCTTTATCTAGAAAACAACACGCACAATCCGCACACAGATTATGTAGATCTAGGTAGAAAACAACTCACAACTGACACAGTAACACCCGCAGGGCCCGTGCACAAGGCAGACGGCACAGAAACTCATGCCCTCTAACTTTGAAACGCAACCGGAAGTTTAAAGTCGAAACAAAACAAAGGCAGGAGGGAGGCCATTATTGTTGAGGAGAAAGCATTATTCGATGTTTTTAGGCCTATTTTCATTTATTACAAAATTACGATACTTCGCTTTCATGTCAAAGGAATAGACATAGTAGCAAAAAGAACTATCTTTCACATGTAATTCTTTCAGGTCTGGGCATTTCTTCCTCGCAGCAGTGAATTTTTTTTCCTTGCTGTTTTTTTTATATAGATGGGATATTTTTTTGCTGTCTTCGGAAGTACAGTAGGGTATTTTTTTTTGGAAAATTATATTCAGTTGACAGCGACGGTACAGTTCAGTTTGCAGCTTGGTTCAATGGGTTTTTGGGAAGAGCTGTAGAGGATTCTTAACCCTAGTCCTGCGCAAGGCCACTATGGCGGCCTAGCGCCCTCAAACCGGGAAGCATGCAGGGCCACATTATTGCGCCTCATATTGTAACCCTCGTCCTGCGCCAGGCCACTTTTGTGGCACGGCAACTCCACGTCTTCTATTTCTTTACTTGGTTCCTCCCACTGATCGTTTTCTTACGCCCATTCCGGGTGTTAATTTTATTTATTTTGTCACCCATAGTACACACATCTAACAAAGTGGTCACGTCCGATGAAATGAAATGTGATAACCATTTGCCATACTCATGTAATAGTTCTGGCAGGTGAGAACTTTGAACTAGGGAAAATCAAAGGGAAACTTTAGACTTTAAATGCCAGTTGCTCTGTGCATAATGATTAATGCTGCGCAAGGGTATCTGTTGATATCTTTGTCATCCGATTGGCTTGGTTGTTGGTTGGTTGTCTTATTTGATGTGTTAACTAGAGAGATATTCTGTTGCGCTGAGATACACGTATGTACTGGAGCTGAAATCTAATCTCTTGCCAAAGTCATTGAGAAGGTTGTGCTAAGTAAATAAACATAATGCTGATTGAGCTTTAAAACGTTGGAGGGGAGAAGGAAATGTCATGATGACACCAGGCAGTTAATACAAGTTAAGTACCTGGCTTAATAAATAATGTATCCACCTATTCTATTTATGGCCTAACTTAGGGACAAGAAAGGGCAGATCTCTTGGGAACAAGTTTTTAAAAGACATGTAAATGTAGAAAATTCTTTATCATGAGCCTTCTCTTCTATTCAACAATAAAACTGAATAGGCTACATCTCATCACAAGTACTTTATCCAAATATTATAGGGGTCACTCACGGCTTATTCAGATTATGTTTTTATAGTGTACTAAAGTGAACACGATGCACGTGTTCAAAATGACCTGATTAACCTGACCGCTGAGGTTAGCGGCAACATGCAGGCGAACGCCTGACTAGCCACCGGCTATCCACACGCTGGTCGTTACGTGGACGAGTTCACACAGTGTGGGACGAGGGTTATTATGAAGGTGCATTGGGACAGAATTTTTCCAGCAGCTTGGTTTTTGTAGGTCAGGAATTGGATCATTTACTTCAGACAAAAAGCTTTATATGTAATTACTTTTAGACATAGGGTTGGATGGGGTAGGAATTGTAGTGCAGAACAACTGGTGAGGATGGCAGGTTAGCATATTTAAGGAGCTTGGCCAGATATAAATGGTTTATGGAGGCAACTGTCTGTTGTCATACTTGACATTTTGGTGTGACCTTCGGGTTGTTTGTCTCTGATGTGCCATATTCATATGGACTTGTTTTTATGAATTAAGAACACAAAGTATTTGTTTAAGGATATAGAATGCTATTTCAGAAGTAGATACCTATTTTCTAATGTACAGGAGGAATACCAAGTCATAAAATAAGTTTTGTTATTCAAGGTAAGAAGGGATACTTTGAAGTTCTGTACTTTCCTTGTGGTAGAATTCTGTTCAGTACTGGTTTGTAATCACCAGGGAGTATCCATTAAAATAATCAGTAGGTGTTGCATTGTAATGGAGTCTCATGCAGTAGGTCAGAACCAGTATGTTATTAAACAGTGAGCAAGAAGATTTATGAAGGATTCCTGTAATGCATCAGTGATTTGTTATGTAGGTCATCTAACTTTGGAACGTTTATGTAGAAGACCAGATGGAATGTGCTTTTGGCCGTTATTTTTGTTTACTGTTCACTACGTGAAATTTGTGCTCATTGCTTTCTCTAAGTGGGATATTGTTGGTCATAAAGATTCTTTTGTGAAGTGATTTGTCAGATGATGGCAAAATAAATTCAGTAGTCTTCCTTGTTCTCAATAAAACATATTTTCAGTTATTGTAGTGTTTGTGTTTTTGAGTTTTAAGTATTTAAGTTCTCTCACCTTCGACATAGATTTGACAGTCTTTTTCTCAGGGGCAGGGAATCAAATAACATTTATTCATTAAACTTAAAGGCATGGGATCAGGTATCCCTGTTTCTATAAGGCCAGTCCTCATCTCCAAAAACGGGTATCAAATTTTCAAATATCTGAATTTGGCATATATGGGATTAAAAGGTTGCAGTGATTGCATGACTGAAACTACGCATTTATTTCACAGTTTACCTTTGAGTTTCTCCACTGAAAACGATTAGTGTATGAAAAACAAATTCAAATATGGTGCTAATTTTGTGACGTCCGCCGTGGCATAAAAATCGACGCCCCAATTCTATCTCCACTTTTTACGAAAATTGAGATTAGACCCTTATGTGACATAACAAACGGTATTAAAAAAGTTGACCTGACACATTGTGAAGTTAAACTGCAGATGTTTATAAGCAGTTTTCTCAAAACGTGCTGACATAGAGATTGATTGAAAGAAGTACCGCGGCCGACGAAATGTCATGCTTGCACTTGTCGGACATTTCTGCGCATGAAGAAAGCTTGATTTGAAAGTCCTTCTGGTATATAAAATAAACAATAAAAATTTCCCTGCAGAGCTGGTCCTGAGAAATGAATGAATAATGCAGAGTGGTCATTGTGAAGAAACATCATTAAAAGTTTGAGATTTATGGGATTGGGGTTGCAACATTGTGTGTTCAAATTTTTTCCACAAATGCATGCACCATCTTAGTCATTGTGCGACACATCCACATGCACTGTGTGCACTTTCTCTACCAACATTGAAATTTTTTATTAGTGTTGTAACATAAGACTGCAGTATTCAGTATGTTATTATATGGTCCACCCTCTAAAATGAGATACATGTATGTTTAATCAGTGTCGTTTATCTTTTCTTTATTAACGCTTCTCTGATATGAAATAAAAGAATTGCAGTATTGTATACAAATGTGATCTACTCTGCAGATTATTATGTATACAAAACAAGTAAGATACTTGATGCTGTCTTCCTTTTCTCTGAATGATTGATAGCTTTTCGGGTTTGTCTGAAATTTACGAAAGAATGTGATCTGCCCAATAAAACGAGACATATGTACACAAAGTACATATGCCAGTATATTTTTTGTCTCCTACAGCTGGGTGTTTATATGTACGGAAATGGCAGTGGGAACGTCCGTCATAGAAAGAATGTGTTTATGTGTACAGAAACGCTGTCTTTCTTTCAAGTACTTGATTTTTGACATTTCCATTTCGGCACACATGAAAACACAGCTTAATAAAGGATTTTAATCTTGTTACACAGAACTGCAGCATTGTGTACAATTAAAAAGTACCCAGGACGATCCATTCGCCTGTGAAATATCTGAACATATTTGTTTTTTGTGTGGATGAAATAAGATATCTATCATGTTTCTAATTAATATTTCATTCTGAAACTCACTGTCTTAAAACAAAGACCATTTTCATGTTGTTTTCAAAGATTTCTTTATGGCTATTGCATTCAGGAAATAGTCTGTGAAGGAGAACTGTTTGTACAGTGATTTGTTGAGAAGACGACTTGCGGAATGTAATTTCATCTGTCAGTGCAGATTGTTCCAATTATTTTTCCTTCACTTAATTTAAAAATTATTTTTTTGTGGGCGCCATTTGGAACATGTTCAAGTGTGCATGATCTGTATTTATACATTTTGATTATTAAATATTTTCTCAGGTATTTCTTAAATATTTAAGCTGACTTCGTGACATTAAATCTACATATATGGCCCTCGATATTGGAGCTAGCAAGGTGTTAGTTCTGAGATCAAAACTGGCTGACGGAGCTGATGGGATTTGTCTGGGTGGAATTGAGCACAGTATGTCATGTAAAAGCTGCATTTTGCTATGCTTTGAGAAAGAATTGGCCATCTGTTTCAACCTTTAAGCTAGTCAGAATAGGCTTTATTGGAAACCTGCGTCACATCTACTGTACTGTAAATGAAACATTTTCTTTCTTTTATATTTGTTTATTAATCTTTCTGTAAAATTTGAAATTATGTGCAGACACCCAGGTGATAAGTAATGCATGTACATTGATTCAGGTTTTTTTTTTGGTAGGCATTTGAAATGTTTCAGTTTTCTGAACCCATGGCAGTATGGAAATTTATGTTAACCCTCATGTGATGACTTTTTGATTCAGGTAAAATATACAGACAACTCGAATAATGTTATTTCAGATGGTCATGTTAGTAATATATATATTTCTTTGGGACATTGTTTCATACTGTGTTGTCTTGAGATGGAAGGATTTATTGTGAAAACCAAGAATTTTTCATCTATAATTTTTTTGTTTTTTTATTTTACTGACAGTTGTAGTAACCATTTGATATCAATATTTTCAGTTCGGGATAATGTAAAAAACAAACAAACAAACAAATTGTCTCTTACTGATTCACAGGTCATGTGGGATTTGGGTTTTTTTTTCATTGAAATAATGAGAGCTCTCGATAGTAGTGTCAGTGAGTGCATTTGTACATTGCTGCAATATACAGCACCCAAAACCATTCGGTCACACCAGGAAATGCATGTTAATAATTAAGAAAGAAGACTTTTGTATAGTTCAAGTAACAATGGCGAGTTATGAAAGGCTATTTATGTATTTTATGAACTGGATTTATACATCTTTATAACTTATGACGAAATAGATCTGTTGGGGTCTGGGAATTAAGGAATAGTTGAAAGAAGTTAACAGGAAGGCAGGTTTTCACAAGCTGAAATCAGTATGTGAAGTGAGATAGGCCACTTGTGTTCTGTGCATTAAGGCAGTAGTTTACAGAAATTAACATACAGGCAGGGTTTCACTGACGATGGACAGATCCAAGACGGGTGTACTGTTGTCATGTCAGCATTTGTTCTTACTCTGTATTGTCTTATTATATTTTGATACTTACTGTTCATATTTGTTCTGTGCATCTTTATTAACTGTCGACTTGCAAGCATGTGATATTGAGAGAATGAGAAGACACGGTCACTTTGTGTGAAACTCAAACAAATCTCTCTGTGTCGCAACCTTGTTTCTTGTTTGTTTTAACTCCACTCTTTGCACAACTGAAAATTTAGCGTTAAACGTTTGCGGCTGAACCATTATGATAAGTAGTAACAGTTTGATAAGTGCAACAATGCATTTTAAACAAGTGTCGGAGTGTGCATTTGTTACACCTCTTCTACATACTGCAAGATCTCTAGTTTTTCAGAAAAGGGAGATAAAACAAACGAATTAAGGTCGTGATGTTCTTGCAGAAACCCATTTGCATAATTTACTTGTATTTCTTGAAGCCTGATGTACGGAGTCTAAAGTATTTGGGCATCATGTTATATATATTATATATATATATTATTGGTTCAGTGTGAAAAGTCTATGTCTCCTCTGTTTTGTTAAAATGGAAATAATCACTTCTTGTTCTGAACCGATGATTGCAAGCAACCCATGGGGGAAAGGTCACAAATTAAAACTTTACTGTGGATTTTGTCTCTAAGGCAAGGGGGTCCACAATTTTGCGTTGTCTGAAATGGTATGTCACAGATAAGTTTATAACTTTCCGCTTTGGCCCAACATGTCATTTCGTTTTTGTTCCTTGTGAAATATTACAAACACGTCTAAAGCTGCAGAAAAAGCCAAGAGAGAGTTATGATTCCTTCACCTCTCAGCATCATTTTTTCCCATGGCACTCAAGTAAATAACACCATCTTTGTTGAGTTTCACACTTGGCAGACCATATTTGTTTGTGAGTGTCCGAAGCCATGTGGAAAAACCAAGATATAAACTTTGAATTATGTGTTTTTAATGATTTTTTTCTAACCTTTTCTATCATATTGCTTCTGTAGATTTTGTTAGAAACAACTTTTTTCTAAAATATATTTTTAAAAAAGTATTTAAAAGTTTTCTAACATTTCTTTCTGTCTGTTCTTGGCATGTTGGAATTTTTGCTTCTCCCTCCCAGATTTATATTTTCATCAAATACATTAATATTAATAAAATGGTGAAAGAAAGAATTCTGAGTTGTTTGTTTGTGTGGTTTCTATAGAATCAGAATCAAGGCAGTACTTTTAAGGGTGACTATATAGGCTACATATAGCCTAAATAATCATGTTCAACTATATATGTTTATTGGGGCTACATGTAGCTTACATAAGCAAACCCTACCCCTGAAACTTATTTGGGCTACCCATTTCTCGCTGCAAAAATACTGAATCACTATGATAATATTGATCATGTAACTCAACCCTAACCTGCCTAACCCTAATCCTGACCCAAACCCTACGTAACCCTAACCCCAACCCCAACCCTAGCCTAAGGAAATATTGAATCGCTAAGGTAATAGTGATCATGTAGCCCCAATAAACGGGTGACCTTATTTAGGCTACATATAGCCCCAATAAACACTCCCTACTTTTAATTTTTGTCTCTCTGTGCCTTACTGATGTCTTAACACTGCTTGTCATTCAATATTAAAGTGACTTATGGACACAAACGCTATACACAATTGACTTAACCATGTCATATGGACAAGCAGTGCACACAATCATACATGGCATAGTGACATGAGCAGTATACAATCATGCATGGCATAAAGACATGAACAGTATACGAAGAGTACACAATCATAAATGGCACACGGACATAAACAGTATGCAATCAAACATGACATTAGGACATGAACTGCATACAATCATACATGTAATATAGACAAACAGTATACAATCATACATGATATAAGGACACAGTTATCAGACATGAAATACAAAAACAAACAGGGCACAATCATACATGAAATACAAACACATACTGCACAATCATACATGAAACATGGACACATACAGGTATACAATCATACAATGCGTCAATTTCCGTCTTGCCAGTGACTTAATAATACATGTACTATCTTCTCTACTGTGTTGCGGTCTTTCTTTTGGAAGGATCTCTCTCTTTTTCTTATTTTTAAAAAAACAAGATTGGGGTGGAGGGGTGTGGGATAAGTTGTTTTTTTTTAATTTTGCTGGGGCCTGGTTCGGCCTGCTGTTCTAGTCTTCCAACTGCCAAGGTATCTTTAACGTACGCAATGTGCATACTGGCCATTCAAGTCTTTCATTCTTATCCGAGAAGGCTAAGTGCTCGCGG
This sequence comes from Onchidella celtica, assembly GCA_963931925.1. Classification (NCBI taxonomy): domain Eukaryota; kingdom Metazoa; phylum Mollusca; class Gastropoda; order Systellommatophora; family Onchidiidae; genus Onchidella; species Onchidella celtica. The sequence continues at coordinate 9,462,097 of OZ007578.1, read as the reverse complement.
ATCCTACATACCACTGAATCAGGGACGTCAAATTCCCCCAAATTTCCAAAATAGCCTGCGCCGACTGGGAACCGAACCTGATACCTACGGCATGGGAGGCGAACACCTTGCCTTTAGACCAATGTGCCCCATCTTTTCTCTCTACTAACAACTTGTGTGCACACTTAAGTAACGCCTGTATTGTGGCAGATGCCCATTTTGCTTGAAAAGTTGTTGTCTTTTTTTTTTTCAGTTGTTAATCTATATACAAAAAATACAACTAACAGAACTTATTTAAATACAATAAAAAATGTTAGCATGTACAGGTAAGTGAACAAATTTGATGACAATTGTCAGAACTGACGGCATTGCTAATTTTAGCCAAATCCCTCTTATATGCACCATTGCCTGTCAAATTTCACTGACCCATCCCCTGACTCATTCAGAAACGTGCATCCAAATGTCACAAAAAGCACCATGTCCGTCCCTTTAAAAGTTCAGTATTACATTTTCCAGTACTATATTCTTTCTTCTGTGTTCATATTTTTTTAAGGTTATTAGGGTTAGATCCTGCTCATAGACATCGGGGATAGCAGCCTGTTAGGCTTAGCATTGCTTTTGGTGGTGTGCCATAAGCATAGCACAGGGGAAATGGCACTGTTGAAATGGCACAGGAAAAAATGGCACACTTAATATGAAATTTTTGCATTAAATTTTCCTTAAATTATTATTGAATTACCAAAAACAATTTTCAAAATGTCCTTTTCATTGATGATTGTTATAATAAAACATAGTACATTTAAAGCACACAGGTTTCATTTTTTTAAAAAAATAAATAAATAGAAATGCTACATTGGACGTGTTAGACTTGAAATGCACGCTAAGATAACACATCTTGGCACAAAGGTTGACAGCGTAACATTGTTGGATAACACGTCAAAAGAAATACATGTCATAGCATTTAATTATGTTTAATCAAGTTACAACATCAACAGTCACTGTCAATCAACTTAAATCTATTAAAAAGTCAATCTACCCTCTCTGTACTTTGAAGACAACACAATAGTGTATTTATTAGTGCAAACACTCTAATTTGGCAAGAAGCAAACAGTGCCGTTTTTTAGCCATCACATATACTTAACAATATTTAATACTAATACATCTTGCATTCTAATTGTTTTGATTACTTTTTCTACTAGTGTAATTATTTGTATCAAAATAACATTTTATGTGCCAATTTTTCCTATTTTTCTTTGTGCCATTTTTACCTAAATTCGCTTTTCCTATCACCAAAACAATATAAACACCCACACACTGTACTTACTTAACTAATAATAATAATGTCATTCTTTTGTTGTAATGTTGAATATATTTTATTTCAAAATCATCTGAGGAAAAACGAAATTGTCAACAAGTCATAGCAAAATGGTGAGAAATTGCTTTTAAAAATATCAAAATATTAATCAAAAGAAACGAATGCAAAATATAAATTGATTTGGGGTCAGTTATTTATGCCACTTTGTAATTAACTTTCACCCAGAAAACAGACTCATACCTTGCCTTATATTTCATACTCTCGATTTTTTGGGCAGTCCTTCAGTCAAAACAAATTCCTGTCATGTTTTATAGACAACAGAACAAGATCTTCTCCTGCCTTGTTGAATCTGTTTAGTGATTCAGGAACTCAGTCAGCAGCCCAGCAGAAATACAACCTGAGGGCCTGATGCCAAGTTTGCACATCAGAATGACATCGTTCCTACGTAGATCAGCTCATTACAACATCGGAGTGACATTGCTTTTAAGTAAGAGATCTGCTGCCATGGTAATCCTATCAGTCCTGTAGAAATCCTACATATATTTACATAGGATTAACGTAAGGTTAGTTGCTAAGGGCAAAAAGAAAGTCACAATGTGGCGAAAAGAAAAAGTTTATGATACAAAGCCTTTCTTATACAAGGTTGATGGCTGGGAAATGATTCTAGCTGAAGTCACTGCGAACTTCAGATTGTCATAATTTGCATAAAAAGTATACCAAGAGAAGTTTAGATGACCTTGAAAAGTATAGGTCCATTGCAAATGACGTCACAGAGTGTTTTCGTTTTGTTCTTCCGACACCCAAGATGGCCGGTGGATCAGCTGATGAGTGTAACTTTGAGATACATGTATGTCTAAGCGATTAAAATGTCTGCTGGTTGCGTTGTTGTTGATTGTTATGACAGGGGTGGAAAAGATGGATCCAAGCCTGGTCAGATTCCTGGCCCTACCATCCGTGTAAACAAGGGAAAGGAAGTGAAAGAATTCACCGAACGTCTCCCATGTGCATGTACACATGTGCCATTGCTTACTGTAGTGAACTAATTTTACCTCGCCGGCGGTTGGTTCACGACGCCTCAAGTGCTCACAGTGCAAATCAGCTAACAAGTCAAAATCAATGCTACAATCGCCATGGTTGTGTGTCGGTTCTTACAACAAAGATGGCTGATATGCGCAATGGGCCTATAGCAGACATTTAATCTGTATTCGATATTAAGTGTAAAAAATTCAAAACACCTGAAAATACATTTTCCTCCGTTCCCATGCATACCCAAAAATTCATAAATGCACATTATTATACATTCAAGTCTTTTACGTGCTCTTCCCAATTTTTACACTGACACCTACACAATATCGAATACCAAAATCTTTTGTCAAGAATACAAGCCATTTGTACACCTAATTACAGCCTCATGTGACTCAATGATACCTTTCACATAATATTAACAGTCTTCTCTGGGTTCAGTTAAAGCTTGAATCTCAAACTGGTAGATGCAAATGGGGTAAAGGGTCTACTTAAGACTAAAACTGAAGTAAACTTTTCCTGCCATAATATATTCAATTTAATATCCAGTTCTTACTGTAAACGTAAACACCTTGTGACTGCAAAAGGTTCTAAATGCACATGGTTATCACAAACGTCCTTGGGCACCATTGGAAATTTCGATTTATTGAAAACCATTCAATTGACAGATCCATCAAAAGATCTTCATTTTCATTTTGATCCAGTGTAGCCCTGCCGACTATAAATCATTTCCTCGTTTACTGTGGCTTTTACTTCGGTAATGACATTGATATCTGTGAATTCTTCCTCTTGTCCAGTCATCGTTAGTCACTTGTCCAGCTGTGCTGCTTTGGCTTCCAACAGATTCTCTTGCGGAGATTGGTGGATTTTGGTCATCATGCTCATCAAACGATGAGTCTGCCGTCTCTAGATCTGAAGTCAATCTGCTTGAGGAATCTGGGTCACCTTGATCTTCCAGATGGCTGGGACTCTGAAGCTCTTCATAATTAGTGGACTCCCCAGAATCTTCATCTGGTTTGTTTGCCAATGTTTGTGGCCTTCTACAGGGTTTACTATATGATTGAACTTCTCGCCCCTGTTCAGTAAATTCAGATTTATCGCTTAAATTTGATGTGCTTTCGGTGGAAGAGTCATGGTCACTTTTTGACAGTGTGTGAGAATCACCTGAAAGCTCTGATTTGTGGAGTTCCTCATGCCTGAAGCTCTGGAAATCCGATATTCTACCAGATGACTGATCTCTCTCATTTTCACTAGAGCTTTCTGACACTGAGCACAGAATGTCAGTCAAATTATGTTTGTCACTTGCTCCGATGGTATTTCTTACAATGTTACCCCAGATGGTTTTAGTGCTTTTTTTCAATTCATGAGATGACGAGCCCCCTGGATAAGAATAAATTGTTACTGAATCAGAAAATCTGCAGGTTTGGCTGTGTTGGTTTGGCCGTGGAGGTTTAGACACCGTCAAATCAGATGTGCAGGATGTAGACAAAGCTGAATATCTGTCACCTGGGATGGAATGAGTTGACAGAGATCCATGAGCAAAATCTTTGGAGTCTCTATGAACAGGTGCAATATGGGATCTTCTTTCATGTTTTCTGTATGTACCTGCGACAGACAGGCTGACAGAAGGGGATACTAGAGATCTGTGGTTTTGTAACAGCACGGGTGAACTCGGAGTGGCGCTTCTGTTTGATTTGTGATCTTCAACAGCTGAAATTGCATTTGTAGCCTGCTGACAGATGAAGGTTCTCCTAGATGAAGAAATAGATTCATCATGCGGGTTGATATGGAAGTGAAACAACGTGTTTGCTGATTGTACTTCAGTTGATGCATGACAATGAAGTTGTCTCAATCCAGTTTCATTCCGTGGTAGCTCTGACAGAGATGTTTGCTGTTGTCTGAGGTTTGTGACCTCTGAAATCAATTCCTTCTGAACAAGCAACTTTCTGGGGTCTACTGGAACATTGCAAATCAAGTCTGAGCTTGGATTAGGAATTTGCTTACAAGATATTGACTCAATTCCGTCCATTCGTTTTGACAATGACAAAATTTCCTTAATTTCATTCTGGTTTTCCTGTTTTGTTGTACCTGACATGAAACATGCCCCAGTTTCGGGTACAGAATGTGTAACTGGTCCATGCTCTAGAGCTCCTAATGCCACGTCATTTTCTGCATCCTGGTTATTTTGCTCAGATGTTGCGTCAAATGTATGCAAAGAACCTGACCTAAGTAGGAGTTGGTGGTTGGGAATAGTGGCACTCAGCCCTGTCTCTCCCCAGCTACTGGTCTCAGTGTGTGAACTTATTCCACACTTTTCTTTACTGCAGCCATCATTGTATTCTGACCTTTCCGTCAGACTATCATCATATGATCTTGCAGCCTGTGCTACAGGTGACATGTTCCTTGAATCTTCATTTGACAGACTGAATGCATGTAGCACAGTGTGACTTCCTGACGAGGCTTCCCCTGTGACTTTTGCTTGATTTGTGGTAGTATTTTGCGCTTCCATCTGTTCTGCTTCAGTTGTCTGGGATCTCTGTTGAGATTTTATTTGATGTCTATCATAGTTAGTCATGCTGATTTCAACCTTGTCATTCTCAGTTGTGGGAGAAGTAATCTGATCCCCATCACAGAACAACAGGTCTTTTCCTAAGGCTGAAACTTTTGTACAACTTGCTGAGTCTTTACTGACATCAGTGTACCCTACGCTGAAATGAGCATCAGTTGAAACCTGTGATGCTAGAAGAGCCTTTGCTGCATGGCCATGAAATTGCTTGTCATTTTCTTCCACAGGCCCAGCTTGAGATTGCTGAACAGTCATCGAACTGCAGTTTCTTCCCAAACTAACCGCTTCTGCTTCTGTTTTTCTCTTAGTCGGAATTGAACAGTTCATATTTTCACCCTCCACTCCTCCTCTTTCTAAATCTAACCTGTCTGAAGAACTGAAATCTAAAAACATGGGACCAGTTATGCCTGAAGAAAAATTCAGTTTTTCTGCACTTTGTTCATCGCTCTTTGGTAAGCAACTTTCAGGGCAACCGTTGTTGGACTTTTGTAAATAACCAATGGGAAAAAATTCATCAGCATCAGTTACTGAGTTTGGCGAATCAGTTATGTCATCAAGCGATGGTGAGAGAGAAGAATCAGCCCTGGTACTGTCTGGTACACAAGGAGATAAACTTGAGGGATTGGTGTGTCTCTGCCCCTCTGCCTCCATGTCTGGTACATCTTTCTCCTCTTTTGCCTCCTTGGTTTGCTTTGAAGGAAATTCTATGTCAGGCTGCTTTAGAAATCCAGAGCAACGTTGTCTCTGTTTTAGTTTTCCGCAAGCAGCCTTTTCTTGTGAGAAACATAGGTTCGTTTTTATATCAGGCTTCTCTGAATCACTTGTTACTTCTGCTGATCTGGCAAGAAGGCGCTTGTTTCTTTTATATGTGGCAGACTCATGAGGCCAATGTAATCTGTCACCAGGGCCAGCTTGTGTATCATTTTTGACAAGATTTGGCCTTGCATGTTCTTCTCCCTCCCTGTGATCAAAGGAACTTTTGCATGGAGGTCTATATTTGCTGCCCTTAGTTATCAATGAAGATTCCTTTGCGACATGGATCTTTTTGTGTAGTCTGGTTTGCCCCTGAAGTGGCTGGGTACATTTATTCATGATAGTTTTGAAACTATGAGAAATTTTGCTGCAATCTTGGTATAATGTGGAATCACCTGAAGTCATAGATTGCAGGGACAACTCTTGATGTGCTTGTACCATGTTAGATTTCACTATATCAGCATCTGTGGACAAAATGGGCTGCTGTGACTTTAAAATATTCATTTCTGTCAATTCAGACCTGAATGTCGATTGAACAGTAGTGTCATCTTCTTTGTCAGTGGTTTTCCTCATCATTGCAACTCGCACAGCTTGTTCATCTGTTTGTGGTAAAAAGCGGGAAATCTCTTGGGAGGTGGCATCCGGTCTCCTGGCTACATGGATGAAAACGCACTGTTCATTCTCTGAGTCACTTATATCTGGTATTTCTCTGAACATACTATGATCAATTAGGGCACTTTCTGGTTCTTCTGGGACAACACACTGAAACGGTTTATCGCTGGTGACATGCTTACAACATGAATGTGGTGTTTTCTCAGAGACTGGACTCCAGAATATTGAATTTGAATAGAATGTTGCAGTGGTATCATTCTTGGAATACTCTTCATCTGGTAGAAACCTGACATTTTCACTCTTGCATGGGGAGCTCTGGGCTACAGACTTTTTGTGGGTATTTTTGCTCTGCCCTTGTGAATTACTGCCTAGGTCCTTAATACTCTGCCATGTCATGGATAACGAATTGAACCTAGACTCCTCTGTGCTCTTATCTTCAGATGGAGAAAGGGAGTGTTCCTGTATTTTACTGCATTGCGCTGATGAATACTGTGACAAAGAACGATCATGTTCAAGTTGACTGGACTTCTGGGTTAGAGGCAAAGATTTCATACATTCTGAAGTTTTATTTACTGATACATATGAATCATTTTGCCACAAACATGCAGGGGGATAATCTCGAAAATCTGAAATATGCCCGCTGGTAGGTGACCTCATTACAGGAGATGGGCTTGATGAAACACTGTTTGGATTATCCACATGTAAAGGAGGAGATGCATCTGAGAATGAACTAGATAATGTACAAAGGGTCTCAGGCTGGGAAAGTCCTGAAGAGTTTATGGTGAGTGAGCCAACTGTTAATTCAGTCACTGGATGGGTTGCACTTGTTCCTTCAATGGCCACATTTGAGCGAAGCATAATGTTTGCATTATCTCCTGTAGATAACTGGGTTTGCACTGCATGTGTATCACCAGATTTAACAATATTCACCTGTATCTCCTCTGGACTTTCAGGGCATTGTAGAAGAGCTGATGTGAAAGGCTGTGCTGGATAGATCAGATGAGGCAAAGCTGAAGTGACTGGCTGGGGATTTCTGTCTGCAATAATGAATGTCTCATTAAGATTCACTCTATTTGTGACATTGATAAAAGAACCATCATTTAATGCACTTGGCTGTTGAGTGGCTGGTGCTGGTATTCCATTATCTGAAAATGAAGACTTGCTTGATATGGATGACAAATCTGGATGACCTTGTTGTCTAGACATGATAGATTTATCCCTCAGTTGTAAAGCCCGCTTGGGATATCCATCTACTTTTGGCCCATGAATATGTAGTAATTTTTCTTGAGCCTTTGAAGCATGAGGTAATATGGACTTTGTGGATTCTGATGGGTGTGGATCATTTGTGTCAAGACATGATACCTCAAAATTGAACTGGCCCAAGTTAGGGCGTGAAAATTTCTGTCTTTTCACTGCTGGAGTTGAGTGTAAAGTTCCCGTTTCCACAGATGTTTTGGATTCGTGACTTGCTTTGAAATGCCCCTTAACTTGGTCACTAAGGCATTTTTTCTGGAGTGACTCTTGTTTTGGATCTGATTTACTCACTGGATGGTGTACAGACTTCCCCAGTGCAGCTTTTGTTCTAAAGAAGTGAGAGATTTTCTTTATGTCTTTTCTGTGGATCAAAGCCCCAGGACTTCTCGCCACATCAGCTAAATCTGGAGCTCTGTCTGTACATGTTGCCACTCCAAGGAACTGCTGATCATGCGATATTTTTTGAGTGAAAGCTTTAGTTACCTTTTCTGGTTTAGCAACAAGTTCCTGGTCTAGTACAGACTCGCCACTGAACTTGTCACATGGTACCTGCTCTATATTCAAACTAGCATCAAAAGAAACTTGCACACTTGCACTGTCTGTTGCATCAGCAGAAGAACTCGAAATGTCATCAGTGATCACTGCAAAGTCTTCACTGTCTTGTTTTCTTGAGCAAGTGGCCAATTTACTGCCAACATAGTCATGTGACACAGATTGTTTTCGTGACTCGCTTGATACTTGGATAATTTGCTCAGTTAGACATTTTCCACCCCAAATCCTCACAGCACCATCACTTTGGATACCTTCTTGCTTGTCAGCTTTTCTTTCTTGACACTCATAATCTGCTTCAGTTCCTACATCCCGAAGATGAAAAGAAACAGCAGCTTTTTGGGTGTGCCCAACAGGTACATCTATTTTTTCTGGAGATTCCAAATCTGTGAAGGGCCCACCAATGGGAATCGGCCTGCTACAGGAGTCAAGAGATGAATCAAATGGGCTGTCAGTGGAAGTGGATGACAGGCTGGAAAAGTTATTGTAACAGGATAAGCTGGACTTGTACACTGAAATGAAAGGAATGACAGTTTCATGCTGACAATTCATTGTTTTCTTTATCTCTTTTGAAGCTTCCATTCCATCTTCCACACAGTCGCTTGCACCTCTGTGACAGTTAGATCTATCTTGCTGTAGAGGGCCATGAATTGCATGCTTTCCAACATCCCTTCGAGAATACATGCAATTAGAGTGATTTCCAAGATTCTCTTCCGTGATGAGTAAAGTGCCAAAGCTGGACACCTCGTCTTCTGTGTATTCATGTACATGTCCAAGGGGAGGTTTACCTTTCTTTGGGGAAGATGAGCTGGCCAGAATTTTATATGTGTGTTTGTGCCTACATGGAGATCCTGAGGCTTTCTGATTCAGTCCCTGTTTAGGAGATTTCTGTTGGCTGTCATACAGTTTTCTCTGTACAGGCAATTTGTCTCTTGCTCTCTGCACTACAGGCTTAGTATGCAGGTACAAGACTCCTGGCCTTGGTGGGAGGGATAAATCTTTACTATGAACAGTTATTCTGTCATTTCGGTTAAGGTCTGAGGGGTGATCATGACTGGGATAGTCCTGGTCAGGCTGTCTTATTCCTTGTACGTATTCCTTAGATTTTCTGTCAGGATCTTTAGTGTACGTGTCAGCTCTGGTTTTATCAAGATGTAATGTCTCTGCCGTGTCGTTTTTTGAATTCCTGTCGGGATCTTCTGCATAATCGTAGGCTCTGGTCTTATCAAGATGAAATATCTGTCTTATTCCTTGTACGTCATTCACATCATTCTTTGATTTTCTGTCAGGATCTTTGGAGTCGCTGTGGGCTCCGGTATTATCAAGATGTACTGTCTGTCTTATTCCTTGTACGTTCATCTTTGATTTCCTGTCAGGCTCTTTAGTGTAATTGTCAGCTTTGGTATTATCAAGATGTACTGTCTGTCTTATTCCTTGTACGTCCTCTTTGGATTTCCTGTAAGAATCTTCAGTGTCATTGTCGGCAATGATTTTGTCAAGATGTAATGTCTGTGTTATGTCTTGTATGTCCTTCTTTGATTTTCTGTCAGGATCTTCAGTGACACTGTGGGCCCTATCTTTATCAAGACGTGATGTCTGAGTTAAGTCTTGAACGTCCTTCTTTGGTTTTCTGTCAGGATCTTTAGTGTAGTTGTCCTCTCTGGTTTTATCAAGACGTAATCTCTGTCTTATTCTTTGTATGTCCTTTGACTTTTTGTCAGGATCTTCAGTGTCACTGTGGGCTCTGGTTTTATCAAGATATAATGCTTGTCTCATTCCTGGTACATCCTTCTTTGATTTTATGTCAGGATTTTTGGTGTACTTGCCAGCTTCAGTTTTATCATGCTGTAATGTCTGTTTTTTTCTGTGTGCGTCCTCCTTTGATTTTCTTTCAGGGCCTTGAGTGTAATTGTCGGCTCTGGTTTTACCACTTTCGTCAAGATGTAATATATCTTTTCCTTGCTCTGATGGATAAATGGCTCCTTCATTCTCTTTGGTTTCAGATTTTCTAAGACCTTTTGAACCTCCACTCACAAGTGCCGAAGATGATGTGTGACATAAGCTTTGTCTAGTGATCTGGAACATATCCAATTCCTTGTAAATGTTGTCTTGGTTTTGCTCTTTACTGAGATAACCTGTATTTTGAAGGTTCGTTCTCCCTATCAAATCATGGGACTTAAAATGTTGAGAAAAAACCATGGGAAAATTTCCTTCATTGCTCACTGGTGTCCCAAACGTGGTATCTGAAACAGGAGTTTGTCTTTCATTTGAAAAGCTAAAACATGGTCTTGACCACCTGGTGTTTGATTGTTCTGGACCTTGTGTGGGTGGACTGGCAGACTGGGGACTTAAGGGACTGAATACATTATGAAACTTGTCGGTTTCTGTAGTACCTGTCTCTATCCCATGAGCAGGGGTCGACTGTGGTATGGATTTTGGTGAAAACCAGGCAGAAGATGTCTGGTCTGACTGGCTTTTCTTATCACTAGACGTACTATCTGCAGTATTACCAGCATGGCCAGATACACTTTTCCTATCACTGGACATACTATCTGCGGTGTTACAATCTGAATACTGTGTTTCACTAGTTAAAGGTTGTGATTTCTGTAGAATAGCATTCACCCCATCAGCAACACCGTACAATGAATTATTAGTAGAACAATCGGTGCAAATTTCCGTGCCTGAACTCAGAGTGGTGGAGTTCTCCGTTAATGCACTTCCCTGCACATTTTCCTCTGGTGCTGTTGTCCAGGAACCCTTGGAACTTGACGTGTGGGGTCCTGGGGGGGATACATGACTAGAGAGGGAAAGAAAGGATTCAGAGTCACCTGCAGCAGCTGAGGTTTGACTGCCTAAGTTTGTCTGTACTGCTGTTTCGACCCTGCTCACGATGTGCTTTGTGTTTCTCCGGCCTCTCTGCAATCTTTTTGCCCCACGCTCATCTAATATCTCACATGAATCTTTTATTTTGTTGGAATGTTTCATGGACACTGGAAATAGTGATTTTTCCAATATAGGAGAAAGTTCTACATGCTTGAGAAGATTTGGTTCCTGACCCACTGGGAAATGTTTGTGTTGTCCAAATGATAATTCTGGTGATTTGTCTTTTCTAGAGAATCCTTTCATTTTTTCTACACCAGGTTGATCCCCTTGATTCTGACCACTAAATTTATCTTTCTTATCTGGATGAGCTAAAGAAGGCTGTGCGCCATGCGGTTGTGATTTTTGCCTCTGTCCCAGGGATTCTCTTCCCAGAGATCCCCTTCCCACGGTGCTCTGCAGTGCAGCCCAAGGATCATGACTGGATTTCATTTGCTTTGCTGAAAATGATTTGCCATCTTTCCTCAGAGATAATTTAAAGTCTTTCTGAACAGTGACTTTCTCGGCAATGTCATAAGATCCATGACATGTCATGCCCTGCTCCCCTGTTAGATCCGAAGAAATTGGTTTCCCCTGTTTTAACAGTTTCGACGTTTTACCTCTGCCAGGACCAGCAGTATGCCCTAAGACATTGTCTCGTCTACTACCAATGCCCAGATGTTCATTGCTCTGCCTATCTTCTGCATATTCTTCAAAAGACAATGTAAGAGACCTGAGCAAAAAATCCGAGCCAGCTGACCGAGTGCTGAGTTCATCAGCTCTTCCTTTGAGGGCAGATGAACTTGTCTTTTCACTGCTAGATTGCCCTGTCAGGGACATCTCACTGTGTTTCATCTTTGTGGGTGACTGCTCTACACTCTTTTGAACAATATGACCTGAACAGACTTCTGGTTCTATTTTGGTAAAAGTTCTGTCATCTATTTTAGTGTATAGCTTAGCTTGACCTCCAGATGGAGTCTGAGTGATCCCCTTGCTTGAAAATTTTGAAGCTTTTGACTGTCCAATAGCAGCACAATGTGGACTCCTCTCTTGGGTGGCTTCCTTCTTCCTGAATCTATCAAACTGTTTCTTCTTTTTGTCCTCAGCTGTTTCCCAGTCTATGTGAATATTGTTGGGATCTTTGGTGATCGCCCAGAGCATAGAGTTCTTGAAACATTCCAGCTGCTGGTTTAAGATACTGTCAGCCTTCTTTTCTCCTTCAAGACCTGATGTTCCATTGATCACTGGACGATTTTTCAATGCAAGTTTATGCATCTCATCAGATTCATCTTTTCTGATGGTGTAAATTTTGGAAGAAGTGCACACAGAGGGTTCTAGTTGGATTCCTAGTTGACGATCTTCAATTTGGGAACAATCCACTTTTATTGGATATGCTGTATCATCCACAGTATAAGTTAATTTGGAGTTTTCAGTTTCCGAAGTTTTTGTATTAACATGGTGGCTTCTTGATCTTGTTTTGTTGGTTGGATCTAAAGTTGATTGTAACTGTGAGCAATGCACTTCTGTAGACTGCCTGCGTTGAACATTAACCTCCTCATTTCCCCTATCACTACTGTTCAATCCCATGGCACTGTCATTTCTTGGAGACCTTTTCCCCACAGCAGTGGCAGCTTTTGAATAAATCTGAGTCTTGGCCTGACCCCTACCCATTCCACTGAACATACCTTTATCCTCCGGCATGGATGATGAGTTCCTGTCCACTTGTTTGTGAACTCCTAACATTTCATGTGTTTTTTTATTCTGTTGCCCATGTGGGTTGCCCACTTCATAATCTGATGTACTCACTGGAGTTTTGCCACACCACTTTGAGTCTGCGACATTTCCACCTACAGTGGGATGTATGAGAGTACTAATTACCTGCAATAAGCTGAAGTCCCCATGTCTATATTTGTTTCTTTCTATGGCACTGCTACTCTCTTTGTTGTCTCTCTCTGTCATATGGCTTGGCCCAGGGATTCTCATTGTTGTCAATGGCTGATCTAATTTTGTTCCACTGACTATAGATGTTAAATGGGCTTCAGAAACAGTTGGCTGTACCTGACTTTTGCTTATCGCTCCAAGGTTTGATTGACTGCCTTCTTCAGTGGATTTCAGGCTGCTAACAAATAAATCATCTTTAGGTGGACAAGAAACCTGACCTTTGTCACTGCTTGGAGCACATGGATCTAAATGTGCACTTGAACCACACTGGGAAAGGCTTCTGAATTCTGGAGTTTGAAGAGCTGTGCTCTGTAGGAGCGGAGGAGCCTGTTGATGAACATGAGATGATGGTAGCTGAGAAAGGAATGAATGCACTGAATATGAATTAGGTGCTGACACGCAGGTTATACTTGATGGTGAAAAGACATAGTTGGACTGCAGTACCTTCAATACATTCTGTTTTTTCTCCTCATATGTCAGGTTACTTTGGACTTCCTCACTTTTCACCTTCTCATGCATTGATTGTGTGGATCTCTTTTCTGATGTGAGTCCAAGAAAGTTGTCTGATGTTCTTTGGAATTCCTCAAAACTTTGAAAGGATGCCAGCAAAGGCTCATATTGAGATGTCTCTTCTGGGCTATTTATATGCTCATGGCAACTTTTCTGTCGGAGTATGTCTGTGAAATTTTTGGGTGACGTGACTTCTGATTTACATATTATATGTGGGGTACACTGTTTGTCTGATGTATTGCCTGGCTTGTCAGTTGCATTCAAATGGGTCACAACACTGCTGTCCTCTTGATCATTCTTCATCACTGCTGAACTCTGCTGATGAGTTTCTGAAACATATTTTGGCTCCTCCTCTTCCACTTTGGCGCTAGGTGGAAATGGTGAAGGGGTTTCACTTCTCAGGGACAAGAAACACTGTTCTCTCAGCACTGTGTTTATTTCTTGATCAATCTCATTCAGTTTTTTGTCAGATTCAGATAGTAAGGTGGACAGCCAAGAAGAAGATGAGGCTGGACCAGAATGTGGTCTGGGAGCTCCAGCTTTATGTGGTGTCCGTTGACTCCGATGTCTTTGATGAGGCCGTTCATCTGAAGTGCTTTTGTCACCTACAGCTGACAGCCTGCACTGGCTGGAAGTCCTCCTTTTTTGTTCTCCGTCTCCATGGCCAGATATAAGTTTAACGTCCAAACCACATATTTCCTCAAAAACCTTTTGCCCAGCATCCTTATGGCCACCTGTTGGAAATGTTTCACTTGAGCTTGTCCTGTCCACTCTGAAATTTCCTCTCTTTTTCTTTTTGTAAGTAAAATCCTTACCTTCTGATATAACTTCCAATTTTGATTTGCTGAAGTAAATTCTGCTACTTTCTGAAGTGGTCTCATCATCATGTGCATAAACATCACTGTCACTAGAGCTTTGTGCCACTGACTGGTGGTGGACCCTCTTCATCCTCAGCTCTATAAACTCAGCTGAAGTAACTGCTGAATTCCTATGTCGCTTGGATACTGAGCGATGCACGCTAGCTTTGCCTCGTCCAGGTCCCCTGGTCTGAAGATGCCGGTATTTATCTCTAGTCTTCAAGTATTTGAATTCTTCAGATTGAGTTCCAGACCCCACATGTTTCTTATCATCTTCCTTACACATATCATGGACTATCAATACCTTCTCCACATTACTGTCATCAAATGACTGCACACTGTGAGAGTGATCTTCCATAGAGGATTGTCCAGAATGACCAAGACATCGGACATCACTTAAGTCTTCACCTTTCTGCTCTGTGACGTCAACATTTTCTTCAGAACTACCAAGTTCTGATCCAATATCTTCACAAAAACTGGTTTGACAGCTTACGCTTTGCTTAGCTTTTTCAGGATCAGCTTCCTCCACAAAGGCATGATCTAAATCAAGACTTTGAACCCTTCTGAATACTCTGGAATTGCCAGCTGACTGGTCCTTTTCCTTTCCTCTCAGGTTTCTTGCAGGTGTCTCTGACTGGACATACAATCTTGATTTCTCAGTACTACATTCCTCTTGCACACCACTCAAATATAGGCTGTCTTTCTCAGAGCTCGCCAAAACTTCAGCTCCTGGTGATTTGACAGCACTGACACTGCCTTTTTCAGGGATAAGGTTAGACTTTGGCATTCTGGAAGGTTCTCTGGCCGCATCAGATACTGAATTGTTATTAGATTTGACTGAAAGATGTTCTGACTTGGCCCTCATTGTGCTGTTTTCTCCCAGTTGAATCTTTGTCGCTAAATATGCAAAATCTTTGGTTTTAGATGAAGAAAAATTATCATCCATCTTATTTTCAGACGTATTTTCATCTGCCACTTCATCTTTTTTGCCTTCCACAAGCTTTTCCTTTTTCCTTTTCCTTTTTTTCTTCTTTTTTTCGTCACCAGTTGCCTGTTTACTCGCTGACTCGCTTCCTACTCCTGGATCAGAAGAAGTGCCACCAGATTCTAAACTTGTACTCTCTGTCGTCTGGCTTGATCTTTGTATGGTAAGATCGAGTATGCCAGGATGCTTCTTTTTTTTTTTACGTTTACGTCGATTCTTCTTGGACTTTGACTCTCCTGAGCTCTGGCTTTCCACAGAGGTTGATTGTTTCGGTGCTTCCCCAGGTGCTGATGCTTCAGATGCCTGACTCTCCCTGAAACCATGGTCAGAGGTATACAATCTTTCGCTTGGTCTTCTGGGGTCCTCATCATCCCCAGTGGCCCAATCCACCATTGTGCCCCTAGACTCAGAAGATGGTGCTGCCCCAGAAGCAAGTGGCTGCATGCCTGGACCATTTGGGTAGTTCATTTCGTTGTCTACTTCTCTACTATATGGATAGTTCATTTCATTGTCTCCTTCTCTGTCTCTTGTCGTCTCTTTAAAAAAAACTGGGTATTGCGTTCCCACCGAGGTAATATTCATGCTGGAAGGCTGGCCATTGAACTGTGATTTTTCTTGTGAAGTACGAAGATGCCCAGACTGTGCCTGGGGGTCACTTCGCTTGCAGATTTCTGTGAAGACAATTTTTAAAAATACACCATATTTAATGAATGTGCATCAAACTTAGGGAGACATCCATTTCAATAACATATTTTAATGTATAAGCTTTCATAAAAATATATGTCATTCTGAAGGTGTAATGAACAATCATAATAAAACATATCTTAGGCTAAATTCCAGTTCTGTAACAGCTAGTGCACCTTGTACAGTTTACTAAGAAAGTCCACAGATAAGGCATCTGGGAATGTCAGATGACATAAACTCTAATTTTCCCAACATGTAACATCACGTTTCTCGCTCAAAGAGCAAAGGGCTCTCTTCTCAGCATGGGTATCAAAACATGCAACTATGCAGCTAAATATTAATTATTTCTATTTCATTTGACATTCGGTTATTAAAATGTCTTCAAACTTTTTATTCCATATTGTCACCGTGGGATATCTCTAAAATGTTTTGATATATATATAAATATGTAATTTTGACAATTAAATCTGATCTGAGACAATTACATGCAATATTTTTATGATTAGACTTTACCAGTAAATAATGCTACCAGTGGTGGGCCTATTTTTTTAGGACCATGAAACTTGAACTGTTATGGGGCACCTTCGCAACCAGCAACTATAAGGCAACATCCAAAATTCACTCATTAAAAAATCCTTCTTCAGGGCCCTGAAGCTTAACCTTCATTAGTTTCATTGTAGACCCACCATTGAATAATACCAAGTTCAGGTGACTGTTTTCATGTTGCTGCAGAGTGCAAACTGAACTGTCTCCTCATGATATAGTTTTATAACTCTACGTCTCAGCAATGCTCTGCATGCAGTCTTATGTTTCAACTATATCTTTTGAAAAACTGATGCATAAAAATGTTGTGTCTACATCTACACATAAGCCTGTAGTCTAGTGCCTGGTGTTCCATATATTTGAAACCACTTTTTAATTTATCAATGATCATTATTATTATTATCTTCCATTTCTGGTGAAATATTTTGCATATATTATTAATATTATAATCTTATTAAACTTTTTTTTTTGGTCCTGAAATTATTTTTTGGCCTTCATTTGACTGGCTTGAATAAAGTTTTGGTAGCTTCAGAAATTTTTGCAGATGGCAGTCTGTCTGGAAATCAGAGGGAAAAAATAAAAATTTTAATGCACTCAATTCTTCACTATCGTTACTGATGTGAAACACCAACATGTACCCAGGAAAGGTGTTCTGAGTCACACTCACATATCAATTAATCTTTTGGTGTGAGCCAGTGTGTTTACCAACATTAATTTGGCTGATGCCAGGTTGGCTTTTGTCTCGCCAGCTTCTTCAGTTTCTGTTTCTCTTGGTTTGCTTTCGTCAACTTCCCCAACCTTTGGAAATGTTTTACTTTGGATTTTTGCTTTGACACAGCTTTTTTATGCTCTGCAGACATAAAGATTACAAAAATGTGCGCTATTTTTACCTACCATGGGAGTTCCATTTCATTTTATACTTGTTTGTATTTTCTTTAATTTCCTGCTCACAGATGCTAACACAAAACTCAAATCCTAATTCCTGGTAACCAAAACCAATAGTCTTGTTGGCCTCACACAATGTAGGCCAAAGACAGTGTGAAACAACATAATTTGTTGTAACTTCCATACAATCAGAACCCTCCTGACATTTAAGCCTGTCTTTTGTTCCCCCCCCCCCCCCCCCCACACCTATCATCAGGTCGTTGTATGCTAGCAGAGTGGGAAAGAAAATACTATCTTTGCTCGTTTGGATACTTGAAGGTTAAGTCTGTCAGGGCAATACATGTCTATCCATACAATGACATATCTGTACAATGTTTCATTGTTAGTTAAAAAGTCTTCCTGTGCAAACTATATATATGCACCGTGATGTTAACTAAGATATTCCATACACCAACCTATGTGTATTGTAATTAAACATTTACAATGTATATGCAAAAGAAAAACTTATGCTATTTATCAAATCCCTTGCCTGACACCACAAATACCTATCTAATTTCTATGTTATTATAATGCATGAAGGAAAATTATGATTTAAATAATTCGCTAATATTTTTCAAAATAAGAATCTTTTACTATGAAAAAGATATTCTCCACCATCTTGTCATAGATTTCAAATAAATCCTCCATAACATTATTCTGACTCAAGAGACCTTCCCAAATAGGACTCTTCCATAAATCAAATGTAGATTAATATAGGATTCATGTGGGATTGGTAGGATCACCATAGAGGCAGATTCCCTACATCAAACATTGGCGTGACGTCTCAACTAGCAGATCTATGTGGGAATGACATTATTCCTATGAGCAAATTTGTCATCAATCCTACACATCAGATTTCTGTAGGATCTTTGGCTCAATTGTTCCCACTATCTTTATGTTCCACACAATCTACTCCATGCTATCTTAAACATTTTTTGGAGAAATCTACAAATAGGAACAAAATTTCCAGAGTATTGAAAACTTTCCCCAAGCTCTTTCAAGACATTCTTTGTGTAGCTCACACAATGAGGAATGAGGACAAATGAAGTATTTTCATGTTCCTGATACTGATAGTGCCTTATAAATGATAGACATCAGAGATGCAGAGATCAAGGCCACGCATGGTGAACTATTGTAACCCGAGAGATATTTGGCATGCTTGTAACCCTTGACATCCCCCAGGTTGTGGTATAAGTCGAGGATTAAATTCTGAAAACTAAGTGATAAATAATGTTTTAAAAAGATGGTGACTATTATATCTGACAAAGAAAGTTAGTTATTTCTTAGCTTGTCTTGAAAATTTGTAAAAAGTGAGTTACGATAATTTACCCTTGGGCCCTCAAGATGAAGACTGGGGCTAACAGCTTCAGGCTGAGGCCTCCGACAAACAAAGATGCTCAACATGCAGAAATTAAGAGCTTTCTTAGCCCTGCACAGGGGAATCACACTGAGTATAATTTCATCTGACGTCAAAGGAGGTTTGGGGTGTCCAGGGACACCAGATATGCTTCAATTGTCTCTGCGCTTATCCACAAATCAAGTCGCAGTATCCCTGCCCCCTCCACGTTTCATGCCTCATTCTCTCTGACTCCCCTTCTATAAGTCTTGAGGATTGGATTTATTTGCCTTTTCTTTCCATCCCTTGTCTTATATGCCAAAGGAAATCTGTGTTTTCTTCATACTATTTCTTTTCTCTAATTTTTTTTTTCATTTTCATGCCTGTGATTCCACAAGGTGTATAATAAAGTCAAGAGGAAGAGAGTAAGATGTGAAAGAAGAGGAGAGGGGGAGGGAATCCAGGAAAAGCAACCACTATACCAGCTCCAGGGTCAGGTGGCTGCCATTTGTATGCCCGCTTGATCATGCCAGAACCACCACCACCACCTCCACCTCCCCCCTGACCAACACACACGTTATCCTCTGCCTTGTAGAATGGTTGAGCGGCATCTATCTGTTCTTTTCTTTTAGACTCTCTTGACCTGGAACACAGAGGTGTAGGTGATGTTTCTTTAGTCACTGGAAACTAACCATGTACTACCATTAGACCTAGAGTATAGAAGTGACAGTGATGTTTCTTTATTTATTGGAGACTAACAGTGTTCTATTACTTGGCCTGCCTTGAACACAAAGAGCTAATATGTTCAAGAAATTATATTATATTATTATTAAGATAATGTTTTAAATATAAGATATTCTTTATTAGTTGGAGACCAGCAATGTGCTAACACATCTCCACTATGGAACAAGAGGGTGCTAGTGATGTTTCTGTATTCACTGCAGACTGACTACATGTATGTACGATCAGACTCTCTTGAGCTAGAACATAGAGGGGATAGAGATGGGTTTTTTTCACTCACTGGCGAGTAGCCACATACTATGAAACTCTCTTGACCAAGATGGGTACGATAGCGATATTACTTTATTCACTGGAAACTATAATAACCATGTACTATCACAATCTTTCACTAGGGAATATAGAGGTGATAGTGATGTTTCTCATGTCATTGGAAACTAACAATGTACTGTCACATCTCCACTCTGGAACAGAGAGGGACACTGATGTTTCCTTATTCACTGGAGACTAATAACTATCAGTTTTCCAAACTGACACAGACTGGCACAGGATCTAAGTAGGACTGGGGATAAAGTAACAGAGTGGCAAAAGCAGAAAAACTGTATTTAATTTACAAAACCCTCAGGTGGTGGATGTGCAACCAGAAACCCAAAATTTGACAAACTTTGAAAAGACGCAAGCTTTCAGTCCTTAGGACCTTCTTCAGGCTGACACACACAAAGGGCTTTGTGGTGAGCTATCTATCTCTATTTTTACAAAGTTTTCAGGAGAAGCAAAAAAAGATGAATAACTTTTCTTATCAGATTTAATAGTATTGACATTTTAAACAAATGTATTTAGACCTTAGTTTTCAGAATTTAATCCACAACTTCTAACACTACCTGGCAGTTGTCAAGGACTACAAGCATGCCAAATATCTCAATTTTTTTTTTTTAAAGTTCTGATAATTTACTGTGTGGCCCTTGACATAAAGAAAGGAAGAAAAAGGCATACACGTGAATATGCTAATGGATACACAGATAAATGAATAAATAAATCATTATAATGATAAATATACCAGATAAATTAAGATGTGATGAAAATGAAGGAGCCTACCTTGAAATAAACCAACAACAAAATGCAATGATAAAAAGCAAAAGGCACAGCAGTAGGATGACAATAAACATTATGGTCTCTCCAGAGAGTTGACTTTCTCTTTCAGGCTCCGGCTCATGCTCTGAGAGATACATATATGTTTGCAAATTCACATCAATGATATACTTTTTTTTTTTTTGAGTGATTACTCTGTTTAAGGCATGTAGCCAAACTGGCTTTTGTCAGCACAATGAAGTTATTAATAACACTGTGTAAGAAATTGCGTACATAATAAGTTGAACACATTGCAGCGCCAATAAATCTAACTTTGGGCAAGCTTGCTAAATTATAGATGGATAGAAATGTGGAGTATCTTCTGCAGTTTAATGTGATATCTAGCTGATTTCAGTGCGTGCAGCAAAAACTGTACCAAGAATTTTTTAATGTCAGAACACGGGCAAAAAATTGACAAGCTGATGCCTTTCCCCACACCTCTCATCTCGAGTAACTTGGGCAGTGACATTGCAGTTCTCTCCCCCACCCAATGAACTGTTATAAATTAGATGCCAGATCCAGGGGCGGGCATTCACTTCACCCCCCCCCCCCCCCCACCACCAACCGGCAGGCATAGATGCAACATCAGCGGATGAAGGATGACACCTCAGAGACAGGCTGGGCCATCTGCACTAGCATGCAACATTCAGCTCAAACCCGTAAATTTTGGCTCATAGTTGGTTGTATTTTTTCCCAATCTGGTTTTTGCCTAGCCTTTGGCTCTCTCTATGTAAATAAATTGGAAGCAACAAATAGGAAGCAAGTTCTTGTGTATCACAAAAAAAGAGTCCACTATTTACCCTCTAAACACTCTCCACCCTACACATGCAACTGTTTACATTATAAAGTGAAATTCTATGAACCAACTAATGTCATGTCTTGGTCGCTCAATTGCAAGGCTCTGTCTGGGCTTAGTTACTGAAGAACATTGCTGTAGTATAGGCCTCAGGTGAGTGATAGTCGTATTTCAATACTGCCAGCAGCTGGCAAATGAAACAAATTACTGGCGGGGCCTGAGGATTCGCAGTTAAAATTCTGGCTGTGCTGGATTTTTCTAACCAACTTTCAACCATTGAAATGAATCTAAATCATACCTCCATGTTTGGCAACAATCTCTGGACCTTTCCCCCCCGGTTTCTCAACCACCTCAGCTTTATGTGGCAACTCTTCACCTGCTGAGCAAAGGAAAGCAAAACAAAAGAGTACTTTGAATTTAAGTTTGAGTTTGGACAAAGCACGTTGACATAATAACGTGACATTGTGGTAGGAACAGGCAAGACGGTAGACAGGATATCACAGACCAATAAGACAGAAGGAAATCCTACCAGAAGTGCCCACCAACCATCCACAAACAAGAGCACATGAATATAAGAAAAAGTTCATTTACATTATCTACACAGTCATTTAAACAAATATAACAAAACAATACACTTTTACCAGTCGATCATGCAAAAATCGAAGTGTAACAAGTTGAGTACAAATATTTCTTTTTGTGAACTAAAGCAGATCAATTGAGGGGGCATGGAGGGGGGGGGGGTGCAGTAATTTCAGTTATCTTTTCTTCTTTGTTTGGATGGTGGATCTTTTGAAATCAAATCACGAAAGATTTTGGCCATGTGTGGATAATACCTCTGGCTGGATGTTCAATGACAGATATTGTTTAATGCAGTTGCTCTCCATCTTGCTCACCCTGAAATCCTAACCCAAAAACCAAAATATTTAACATGGTAAAAAAATGAAATTTAGAATAAATTTATGCTGCTTTAGTTCTTCTATAAAAGCTGCAGTATTTTTTAATATCAGGAACCTTTTCAGGAAGTATAATGTTACTATATGAAATATGGGAATCAAGAACTGAGTATAGTTCATTTAGGGAATTAAACATATTCAAAATTGTTGTTGCTTGAATGTATTTAATTTTGGTTAATTTCATAAATTTTCTGAACTATTTGCTCTGTTAGATCATTGAATATCTGTGTAGTGTGACATATTTTTTGCACTGGTTGCCAACAAATGGCCTGCCATGCAATGCCTGGCTGCTTATTTTCTGCTGAAACTGAACTTTTAGCCAAGACTGGGAAAAGGTAATAAATCAGGTGTCAGGAGGGGTCAGGGAGTTCAACTGGCCGGTGGCCGCTTAGGTGGTCACTGCACAGTTGTCCCAATATATATATGCCTGACAATCTTTCGTGCTCTTATATAATTGTACCGATTCCAGTACATGCAAAACCAGATCTTTGATAAATGCATTTAACATACTACATTTCTGTGAGAGTTTGAAAGATCTGTGACAAAAAGGACAGATTTTACAAGGGTGACAAAATAGGGCAAACTGGACTTTATTGTCGGACATACTGATTAACAATATTGCTTAATTAACATACTTTCCTCAAATAAAAGACATCTGATTTTTTCAGCAATGTTCTGAATTTAGTTAATCTACACGCTGTGAAGACCTGCTGACCACACAGTTAAGAAGAGGAAGCTCAGATGGTATGGGCATGTGACATGATCAGATGGGCTCTCCAAGACCATAATACAAGGAACAGTGCAGGGGAAGAGAAGGCGAGGCAGACCGAGGAAGAAAAGGGCAGACAACATCACTGAATGGACAAAAATGAGCTTTCTCACAACCCAGGCACTCGCCCACAATTGCCGCAAGTGGAGCCAGCTGGTGCATCGTTCGTCACTGCATCACCCCTACGACCCCCGGCGGGTTATGGGATCAGTGACAGTGACAGACATGCTGTGCAAATTTCAAGAAAAGGGCAGTCATATTAACGACACAATGACCAGTTAAAATAACCCAGCTGTGTGAAAGACACCGATTATCATTAATTTGTAGTGGCAGCTCGCTCATACTTTGGACAAATTATGACAATCACATGGACACAATGGAACATTCACACATGATAAGCACTGCACATGCGTCAATGATTTGTGCAGGATTTGTGGCAACAGGTCATTAAACCAAAGAGAACAGGATTTTAAAAAAAACAAAAAAACACTCAATGTGAATCACATAGAACTGATTTGTTTTTAATTCTGGAGATAAACATTAGCAGTGACTTGCTAGGTCCTCACTCAACTACCTTGTGCTAAAATTGTCATTTTCGCTTGAGAGACTGAAAGAAAAGACAGAGTATGACATCGTTGCAAACCATCAAAGGCATTTTTCAGTGTGACTGCAAGTATCTGGAGTGAGTACAAGGCTGCAAACAAATTGTTATGAAATCACATTTACTCCTGCTTTCTCCAGCTCTCCATGCATGCCCTCCCCCCCCCTCCCTCCCCCCAAGTAAAAAGACAAAGTGATAATCAAAGGTTTGAATGGACCTGTCTGTAGAAATATTTGCGGACATTTTTCACACAATCCTCTGAAGTTTATTTTTACATGACTCTGCAGCTTCATTATCAATATGTTCTCTTGATTGCATGTAGTTTGCAAATGATTCATTCCATTCTCACTAGAGGTATTCAGCCTTGTGTTAACATTACTTATTCTTGTGTACACCCGCATGTGATTGGTGGAGGCTTCTGATAGCATCTCCTTGTGTCCTATCATTCTGTTACATTCTGTCTTTTGTCTTACTTTTTCCTCGAACAATATGACCTTTATCGTGTGGACGTGCTTTCTCCAAACTCAAACTTGTGTGCACCCAGTGACTCTGCTGAACTCCCGCACCCCCCCCCCTCCCTTTTCAGCGTGATTCTGACTGACCTTCAGAACCATCCTGCGGATCAGCTGGCACGACAAAGTCACCAACGAATGGCTATGGGAACGGTCAGAGCAAGAGCCAGTGGAAACGCAAATCAAACGGAGATAGCGGGGGTGGCTTGGACATACGCTCCGGAAACCCCAAGGCAGCATTGTTCGCCAGGTCCTCAAATGGAACCCCCAAGGGAAACGAAACCGCGGGCGTCCCAAGACAACATGGCAAAGATCAACTACAAGTGAGGCAAAAATGCTGGGACTCGCGTGGGGCCAGATTGAAGCCGCAGCCCAGGACATAGCAGTGTGGAGGACCTTGGTAGATGACCTATGCCCCACTCGGGGTTCAAGGGTTTAAGTCAAGTAAGTCAAGTTCACACAAATTGTGCAATTCAATCCCCATTCAAATAGATTTATGACTCAAGTAACATCAGACGTTAATGGTTTCTATGGTTGATGAGGGGGCCCATGAGGACCTGAGACCAAAGAGGTTATAGTAACAACTGTTACTATAACCTCTCTGCCTGAGACTGACCAGCGCAGTGTTATCTGAAACCTGTGTGTTAATTAAACAGCTATAGAGACATCCCGTGACTTGCCCTTCACCTGATTTTTGGCACAGTGAGTAGCTCATTGTCTTCTCTGTGTTCAACAGTCGATTCAGAGTTGTTCTGTTTGAGGAAATATTTTATTCAATTTTTTTTTTTAAACACCAGTAATGGAGTCAAACTGTAGTGAAAATGAAGCATTTTCTAACGGACACAGCTGTGCAACTAATCCTACTAAAACAACCAGATTTTCACATTTATGTAACTTGACCTCTCCTCTCTCTTGCAATAGAGTGAAAAGTGTGGAATTTTAATACTTCAAACTACTATGAATATTTCCATAGACCATGTCATGTAGCTTTGTTTTCTGCGAAGCCGCTAAACTCCGCGCGAAGGCATTGACCTCTTGACCCTGGCCGTCTTGGGCTGGGTGGCAGGGGATCAGGTGAGAGTATGGAGAAAATCATAAGTTATATTTACGACATTCTATCACAATGTGTATCATTACAGAGCAGATAAATTTCTCTGTCTGTTAGTACAAATTTTGATTCCATACACCATATGATATGGACACTGTGGATCATTAAATTGATATCACAACGCGAGATAAAAGTTTGATTCAAGATTTGTCAAGCCACCCTTATCTGTGCTCGGTGGAGCGTGAAAGAGCTATGCACATGGTGCTGGGCCATTATCTGCCCAATAAATCTGTCACCGGACCCGCCCACAGGCCCAAACTAAGTGGTTACATTTTTAGAGAGAAGATGCTGCGGTCACTAGGAAAACTGAATGATAAAGATAATAGAAACTAGAAAGAAAACATAAGAAAAAATGAACCCCTTTCTTACCTTCTCCTTGGTTTGGGGTGTGGATGACTGGATAACCCTTAGGATGACCAGGTTCTACAACAGATGCATCGTGATGAATGTCATGAAAACTTGCACCATGGGCCGCACCAGCTGCACCTGCAGCACCTGCACCAATAGCTTGAGCAGCAGCTGAGAAAACAGAGACCGAAAAAAAAAAAAGTATCACGACAATTTCAACTATGTCTGTCTACGTCGCACTGCCAACATGGAACATGATAGAAGTCTTTTCCTGTTTCTCGCTTGCTTTGGATCCTTTAGTTTACTCAAAGTCCCAGGCCATATTCCTCCCACTGCGATCTCAAGTTTCCTCAACATCCCCACCTCCCCTCCCAAATTTTGAGTTGTCATAATAAATAATTTCTCATCATTATACTTTTACTATGGTAATTATTGAAACATTTATTTAAATCTGAATTTCTTTTTCAATTGCAGAAAAAAGAAATCCTTATGAATTTGAAGGACTATGAAACCTATTTTTCCCAGTTTCGAGTTCCTTTTCTGTCTGAAATTCCTCTCCGGGTTCCCCCTTTGCAAAAATTCCTCCCCTTCGATTTGAAACTCCTCTCCTGGGGAGCCAAGTGCTTCCCTTTTGAGAAACTCAGGGCTAAACTATGTGTTAGAGTTTTCATCACTCATTCGCACAAGGATGGCTGTATCGTCACGGCTCTACAATAATGGCATATGTCAGACTTATGCCAAAGGCAACTGACCGCTCACTCCATTCCTCAGCATGAGGGCCATCAGATAATGTAACAGAAAAAGAAATGCACCAATAAGAAAATGTAATAATCCAAAAGAATCATAACAGCATATGTCAGCAAATGACAGGGAAAAAAACGGGTTTTTTTCTCAATATCTCAAACATGTCATAAACGACTTATGCCATTAGTGTAGAGCAGTGATGATGTTGCACCTTCCATGATTTTCTAAAGAGATTTAATGGTCAATGTATAAAAATTTTATCATGTATGGGCTAATTTTGTGCTCTATTCCACACTGACGGTAAGTACTGATGGTTGGTACTTTGGAAACGTATTCAGTAACTTGTTGGAGACAAAGAGTTTGTATACCAACAATTGACATAGCACCCACCTCCTGGAGCAACTCTTTTGTTACAGGGTCCTATACAGCCTCTAGACTGGATTCTTGAGCCCCTTCCACAGTGTTTGCTCAAGACTTTTACTGGGGTTTTCTGTGAGTTGTCTACACAAAGTCGTTTCCTCTCCCTGGTGCCCTCCCCACACTTGTTTGAACAGGATGACCACCGCCCCCATGCTCCCCATACATACGGGTGCAAGGGAGAAGACTTTTTACCTGTCAGATATTAATGACAGGGAGTGGTGAACTGTGGCTCTCAGATTGGACACAAATGTTATTACAAATGGTTGAAGTCCCATTACAGTGCATATAATTATACTTAATTCTGCCGGTTTTTTTATTACTATCTATTTGCACAGGTGTGATTAGGTATGGAAAAAAAGGATCTTAAATGAAGACCATGAAGGTCTAAGAAACAGAGATCATGCACCATTTTGAGAGTTTTTCTGGGGCTAAAATGTTAAATTCCGTGCTACGTAAATGCACAAAAATGAGAGAACAACAATGTATCAATTTTTTATTATTTTTTTGTTTTGTTTAGAATTTTTTCCACATTTCTACTGCTTTTTAATTTCAGTACGTCAGGGCTATTCCATTATCTCCAAATCGATTCCAGGGCCTTTTCTTAATTTTTTCCAATTTCAGGGCCTTTCAGGGGTCTTTGAAATTTCAGAGCTGCATGGAAACTATGTAAAAAAAAAAAAGGGATGCCAGTCTTGCCTCTGTACAGAATACTTCCATTCATCACATGAAAAATTTAATATCACTATGACAACTGGGCTCAAACTTCCACAAGGGTAGAATTTTTTGTGTTTGTGTTTTCTTAATTTATTTTCACATACAATCTGAGCTCATAAACAACAGAATGTCTTTTCATTCACATGCACTAAAGCTTTGTAGTGTAAAAAATAAGAATTTCTTTTAATTCAATGTTCTGAAACTTGGCAAATATGGAGCCTTTCTATGATTTGTGAACACTTTGTCTCCCACAAGTTACTTGACACACATCCATAATAAATTTTTAAAAATATGTCTAAAAAAATTCAAGTTTAAAGGACATCTTTGAAACTAATCCAAATCCTGGAGTTCCACATTCTACTTCTTCTTTTCTTTTTGACAGATACCTCAATTGAAAGTGTCACCATGCTTAAATAATATACATCGTCACTGCTGTGCACAAATGGTATAAGTCGGTTTTGATACTTTTGAGGTATTAAGAAAAAAACTTTCTTTTCCTGTCATGTATGCCATGATGCCATTGGATTGTTACATTTTCTTGCTGGCGCATTTCTTTTTCTATAATATTATCTGATATCCCCCATGCTCAGGAATGCAATGAACCATCAGTTGCCTTTTGGCATAAGTCTGGCATGCCATTATCGTAGAACAATGATGATCTGTATGTCTGTGCATTCATATAGTGAAACACAGCAAACTGCAGTGACAGCAAAAAACATGGAATTCCACAAATCTATGCAAATCCTTCAGCTCTGGCTAGTGGAAGTCCATGAGTATAATAAAACCCTTTATACTATTCCATCATACCAGCCTTCAGTTTCCAAACAAATCTATGCAAATCCTTGAGCTCTGGCTAGTGGAAGTCCATGAGCATAATAAAACCCTTTATACTATTCCATCATACCAGCCTTCAGTTTCCAAACAAATCTATGCAAATCCTTGAGCTCTGGCTAGTGGAAGTCCATGAGTATAATAAAACCCTTTATACTATTCCATCATACCAGCCTTCAGTTTCCAAACAAATCTATGCAAATCCTTGAGCTCTGGCTAGTGGAAGTCCATGAGCATAATAAAACCCTTTATACTATTCCATCATACCAGCCTTCAGTTTCCAAACAAATCTATGCAAATCCTTGAGCTCTGGCTAGTGGAAGTCCATGAGCATAATAAAACCCTTTATACTATTCCATCATACCAGCCTTCAGTTTCCAAACAAATCTATGCAAATCCTTGAGCTCTGGCTAGTGGAAGTCCATGAGCATAATAAAACCCTTTATACTATTCCATCATACCAGCCTTCAGTTTCCAAACAAATCTATGCAAATCCTTGAGCTCTGGCTAGTGGAAGTCCATGAGTATAATAAAACCCTTTATACTATTCCATCATACCAGCCTTCAGTTTCCAAACAAATCTATGCAAATCCTTGAGCTCTGGCTAGTGGAAGTCCATGAGCATAATAAAACCCTTTATACTATTCCATCATACCAGCCTTCAGTTTCCAAACAAATCTATGCAAATCCTTGAGCTCTGGCTAGTGGAAGTCCATGAGCATAATAAAACCCTTTATACTATTCCATCATACCAGCCTTCAGTTTCCAAACAAATCTATGCAAATCCTTGAGCTCTGGCTAGTGGAAGTCCATGAGTATAATAAAACCCTTTATACTATTCCATCATACCAGCCTTCAGTTTCCAAACAAATCTATGCAAATCCTTGAGCTCTGGCTAGTGGAAGTCCATGAGTATAATAAAACCCTTTATACTATTCCATCATACCAGCCTTCAGTTTCCAAACAAATCTATGCAAATCCTTGAGCTCTGGCTAGTGGAAGTCCATGAGCATAATAAAACCCTTTATACTATTCCATCATACCAGCCTTCAGTTTCCAAACAAATCTATGCAAATCCTTGAGCTCTGGCTAGTGGAAGTCCATGAGCATAATAAAACCCTTTATACTATTCCATCATACCAGCCTTCAGTTTCCAAACAAATCTATGCAAATCCTTGAGCTCTGGCTAGTGGAAGTCCATGAGCATAATAAAACCCTTTATACTATTCCATCATACCAGCCTTCAGTTTCCAAACAAATCTATGCAAATCCTTGAGCTCTGGCTAGTGGAAGTCCATGAGTATAATAAAACCCTTTATACTATTCCATCATACCAGCCTTCAGTTTCCAAACAAATCTATGCAAATCCTTGAGCTCTGGCTAGTGGAAGTCCATGAGTATAATAAAACCCTTTATACTATTCCATCATACCAGCCTTCAGTTTCCAAACAAATCTATGCAAATCCTTGAGCTCTGGCTAGTGGAAGTCCATGAGCATAATAAAACCCTTTATACTATTCCATCATACCAGCCTTCAGTTTCCAAACAAATCTATGCAAATCCTTGAGCTCTGGCTAGTGGAAGTCCATGAGCATAATAAAACCCTTTATACTATTCCATCATACCAGCCTTCAGTTTCCAAACAAATCTATGCAAATCCTTGAGCTCTGGCTAGTGGAAGTCCATGAGCATAATAAAACCCTTTATACTATTCCATCATACCAGCCTTCAGTTTCCAAACAAATCTATGCAAATCCTTGAGCTCTGGCTAGTGGAAGTCCATGAGCATAATAAAACCCTTTATACTATTCCATCATACCAGCCTTCAGTTTCCAAACAAATCTATGCAAATCCTTGAGCTCTGGCTAGTGGAAGTCCATGAGTATAATAAAACCCTTTATACTATTCCATCATACCAGCCTTCAGTTTCCAAACAAATCTATGCAAATCCTTGAGCTCTGGCTAGTGGAAGTCCATGAGCATAATAAAACCCTTTATACTATTCCATCATACCAGCCTTCAGTTTCCAAACAAATCTATGCAAATCCTTGAGCTCTGGCTAGTGGAAGTCCATGAGCATAATAAAACCCTTTATACTATTCCATCATACCAGCCTTCAGTTTCCAAACAAATCTATGCAAATCCTTGAGCTCTGGCTAGTGGAAGCCCATGAGCATAATAAAACCCTTTATACTATTCCATCATACCAGCCTTCAGTTTCCAAACAAATCTATGCAAATCCTTGAGCTCTGGCTAGTGGAAGCCCATGAGTATAATAAAACCCTTTATACTATTCCATCATACCAGCCTTCAGTTTCCAAACAAATCTATGCAAATCCTTGAGCTCTGGCTAGTGGAAGTCCATGAGTATAATAAAACCCTTTATACTATTCCATCATACCAGCCTTCAGTTTCCAAACAAAGAAGAGAAAGCACAATGCAGGCAGTACACACCCCCATACTTAGGATGTGCTGCAAGAGGTGCTTCTGGTGCTTGGAATATTGGCTCGTCACCTGTGTAAGCTGCACCTGCTGCTACTCCTGCTGCTCCGGCCACCCCTGCAACCCCAGGTCCAGATATCACAGTACCAAAATGCCCAGGACCACTATGAGCTGGCACCTCACCACCAGGAGCCGCAGGACCAGCATGCGGAACACCAGGAACATACTGCGTTTCAGACTCTGTTGGTGGTTCTACTCTCGGCACTGCCTATAATCAAGAAATACAATTATCCATCGGCCTTCATCAGTAATAAAAATATCTATGGAAATTACAACAAGGCACATCATAACAAAGTTGTCATTCTGAATATAAATATGTACATATATGGTCACCATAGAGCAAGAGTGGGCCACCCCACATTTTTGCTACTTTCCAAATAAATGGTTCTATAAATAGACATTGACTAAGTCTTGCTAACAATACCTAAAATCTTCAGTAGTGAAGAATTTCAGCCCTCACTTTCTCAAAACACAGCTAATGTGGGATGGCCTACTTTTGCTCTAAGGCAACCATATATGTGTGCTGATGGCACAGAATCTAAGTATGTCGCAGCTGCTCAAGTAGAGAAAATGGAGCAAAAACCTCAAAATAACCAGTTTTTGATATTTTTGTGAATTAAGTTTATTTTGTGTGCTGTTCTTTTCTATTAATGGAAAGTTTATTCAACAATGATTTTGCTTGAATGGTGAGATTCATACCACTTTCAATATGAACACCGAATATCTAACTTCACAAAAATAATGCTGCAACACTTAACTCACACTTGCCCTGGCAGTACTGTTTCCGTGGTCAGGATATGGACCAAAGCTACAAGTGTTGTTGCAATTAATTAATTAATTAACATTAACATGGTTTGACTCAAATGACTTTTTATGTCAACACTGAATGTCTCCTATCACAAAAATGATGTTGCAAAGTTTACCTCACGCTTGTGCCAGCAGCATTGTTTTCCTGGTCAGGCTATGGACCAATGCTACAAGGGTTGTTGCAATTAATTAACAGTAATACGGTTTAACTTATATTACTTTAATATTAACATATCAAAGTTCATAAATGAGATTTGACGTTGCTGACCTCACACTTGGGTTGGTAACATTTCTCCAACCTGGAAGAGGTGCCAGAACACCTCTCTTCTTTGGTCCCCGACACACAAACTCGACTCCGGGCCCTGAGTCCGGACCCACATGTCACAGAGCAAGGCCCCCAGTTTCCCCACACCTGCCATTGGGCTAGAAAGATAAATCACACATCAAAAATAGTTTCAAATTTCCAGTAAAATAATATCACCAAATTTTCCTGATGTATTTTGTCGGGTATTTGGCCATATTGTTGTATGTGTGTGGTTTTGCCTTTTCAAGAAAATGAGGATTGGACTTTTGTCGGCAAAAGGGCTGAAATGCACAAAAACATTACGTCAGAAACACATACCTTGAAAAGTTTTTGAACGATTGCAATGACACTTATACATAATGAAACAGGAGTGAGAGAACCACTTTCATGACAAAACCTTAAAATCAGCAAGATGTCGCATACAACAATGTGGCAAATACCCCTCCATTTCACACTGAACAAATTTTTCAGCAGGCTTGAGAAATCTAGCAATGGTTCCAAGGTCTACAAGCATTCAGCTACAGTTTTGTTTCTCGAGGGCTTCAGCTAAAAGCTGCTGGCCCAAAATATTTAATACTATCTTGAAATCTCCATCAGTGTATGTAAATAATTTGGTGCTGGATCTGAAAGGTATTTGTTGTCAACAATAATTTTGATTATTTATTCCAACATTTTTCATGTTGTGAGGGACAATAGCTATCCTGCTGGCATCCCTGCATCTGTCTTACAGAGATTTTTTCTAGCATTTCCTACATCAAACCAACGAAGGCATGATGTCGCAATTGAAGGACTCACATTGGAATAATGTCGTTCCAACACAATCAGATTGCCGAACTGACATAGGGTTGCTGGCTGGATAACCCAAACTGTCTTTAATAATTTGGGAATGCTCATTAAGAATGAGTTTCATGAAATTTTATCATTTCAATAACTGAACAACCTTTTCCTGGTTGTGTTCTTGAATAATAAATCATTTTCAAATTTGTACACAATAATTACTGACACAATCATATTAAAATGAGATAAAGATTCATCTCATGTCCCAAACTTTGAAAGCACAGACGACAAGAAATACTTTCACTGTATACAGAAAAACCATTCCTCTTTTGTCATAAACAGAAATATGCTACACATCTGAAAAGTATGAGATCAACTTGCCTGCAATGTCGGTGTCTATGGAGACCTACACTATGAATAGGAATATAGGAATGAGCTCATCTTAATACAATTGAGCTAGAGGGTGAACCTGTAAGCAGCCAAAACTTGGCAACTATGCATCAAAAGTTATGAAACTTGGTGTGCTGCATCAATTTTTGACAAAGAGTTACATGGACACATTCATTTTGAACAAAAATCAGTCTTTACTGTTATTTATATTAAATTTTTTTTGAGCTGCAAAAACATACACGCATTTTCATCGGATAGAACCAAAAAGTGTGACTGGAAATTTCGTCCTTGACCTCTCTTTACATATTGGTGGTTGAAAATCAAGGTTATCACATCTGTGTATTTCTATGTGAAATTGTGGTGTAACAGTAAGTTCTATTAGTCACTGCATCGAATCCAAATAGCATTTTAATGTAGACTAGATCTATATACACGGTTAGGCTTGGTACATGGAAAATTTGCAAGGTTTATCTTCCACGGGTTGTCTAGTACCGCCAACTGCGAATGGATGAAGACACTGATGTGTCCCCTATAACCAGAATGATCTGAGGCAGGATACAGGCGGAGTGAGGGAAGGATGTGCGACAAGGCCAGACAAACCCGACAAATATGGAACCAGCTGGCCAGTGGGACCTTAGGTAGAAAAACCCTTAAATGGATCTTGGAGCAGGAGAGGAGCACTAATGGGCAATGCCTGGTATGCTAGCATTCTGGTTCCTGTCATCAAATCAAATCGAAACATTGTGAAATATTAACAATGACTGACAATACAGGTACAAGCAGCACAGATCATCAGGCAACCTGCACCTACAACCTGACCTTACCTTTACATTTGACTCCTGCATTGCAAGGCCTCATGTCAAAGTTGACACCTTCACATGATATGTCGGGCAAAGTGTCACAATCTCGACGACGGACACTAAAGCCTCCATCCCCACAGACTGCTGAACATTTGCTCCAGGCTGACCAGTCGCCCCACATTGGCTTGGAAAACAGAAATTAATGTATTGCTCTCAACCATTATGCAAAGTCAAAATTTGGCAAAAAGAAAAAGTTGTATGTAGCAAAGTCTTGCATAAGAAAAAAATGAAAAAACAGCAAAATAAAAGCTATGAATATGAAATATATAGAATCTAATCAGAATATGTCTTCTTAACTCCAATTTTTTTTCTGTTCTTGTTCTTCCATTTTTTCCTTGAGAAAGACTGTTGCCAAAATATCGGCCATTTTCTGTCTTTTCTTTTGGTTTGGGTTTCATTGCATCATTTGGGTATTATTTCTTACGCAGGATTTTGCTACATACAACTTTTTCTTTTTGCCAATTTTTTACTTTGCATAGCCTTGCTGCGACCCCACAGTTTTTCTGTGGTTTCTATAATATCTCGTTCCTTATGACATACAATGGATCAAAACTACACTAACCTCACTAAACAATTTTTGCTATTTTTTTTTTTTACTTTTACTGAACAGCATATATAATTTCCCAACAAATTCTTCAATCACCATTAACCATGAAATAGAAAATATAAAAAACAAATTTCACACAACACCTTTTCATTTCAGCAATTATTCTTTTCATTCAAACTCATGTCAGAAACATTTACATACCATTTGATTATACTCCTACACAAAAACAATACAGTGAATTGGAAAGAACATTAAATGTTTTTTCTCAGATATAATAATACGTCACCTACGAAGTTTTATTTGATATAAAAGCCCAGAATCTGGGTACTACTGGACCGTTCATTGATTTTTTTTTTTCTATTCAGACTGGTTTCTTCAGAATATCCACTACAAACTCTAAAAACCTGTTTCAAACCAATTCTTATTATTTAGAATGATAAGTTTGAATTGTTACCTCAGCTTAATATAAGACTGTGATGAAATCTAAAAGATGCCTCATTTAATAAGCAGACGTGAATTGTGCTCCTGAAGAGGAAATCATACATTGTAGTTGTGAAAAGGTTATTTTCCAAAGTACTTACCTCCATTGTTACCAGTCCATGTAATTTTCTTTTGGTTCCTTTGGCTGGGACTGAGGACAGAAGTCAAAAACAAGACACCAAAGTAAAAAAAGCCTCATCATTTTTCGTTTTCTCATTCTTTGGCTGCGCTCTAAAAATCGCTTTCAAAAATGAACATGGAAGCCCTGGATGAGCAGAATTAAGAAGACTTAAATTTATCAGAAATTCAGAACCTTATAAACTCTGGCCATATACAAAAAGCATTGCTAAGCCAAGTGGACTGCTAATCCTGCTACCCCAGTACTGGAACTACCAGCTCACTAGACTTAGCAATGCCTTTAATGTACACGGCCCATAGTGTTTAAATTTTTTCTCATGGTTCATTTAGCTCCGAGGTGGCAGTCTGAAAAAGCATGGCTGGAAGACAGATTCCAGTTTCTCACTGCCTGATGGATAACTTTTTAAACATGTGAACAGATCTCTAATGGTATCACATACTACCAACAAGAGACTGCAAGTCATAAACATCCTGAAGTGACTAAAAATAATGCACAAAAGTGTAAGAGATGCCTAAAACAAGTTTCATCTTAGACATTCTTTTAATGGAGGGATTTTTTTTTTGTTTTGTTTAGAATTCACTTCTTTCTTATGATACAGTTCCTTGTTTTAAGGAGATATTTGGACAAGTGTGGACACCTTTCATGTCACAAGCCCTACTATTTAACAGTATAAAAATTTATCAACAATTCCAAACTACCTGAACTGAATATTGAGATCACTTTAAAAATCTGTCTATCTATCATTGTTACAGATATTTCACAGAGATAGTGAGCCAACATTTTCTTCAAGGCTGTTGATAAGGGATCACGGTATTTAAATAGCAAGCTGTATGTAGTTGAACGGTGAGCACACTCAGTATTTTCTCTATTCGGCCTGATGTTTGGATTGCATTTCCCTTAAGACAAAATGATAGCCAAACAATAAAAAGTACAAACAAAAAGAATATTGATAAAACAAACCTCCTTTCTGTGCTTGTCTCAAGGCCATCTTCAGGTTACGCAAGCTGGATTTTAAGTTATTCACTCTCTCCTCAGCATCAGTCTCGCTACCAACTACCTTTGTGAACTCCTGACCTGTTCTACCAAGTCCGATAAGTGCAGAATGCTCTGCTGCCTTTTCCTCCCGGACTGACTGAGCTACGGCCAGCTGTTTTTCTGTTCTCTTAATGGCTTTCCCTAACTTTGCCTCTTGCAAACTTTTGTTGTCCTGAGGAAACTATTGATGAAAGATTTTTTAACAAACACAATGGACAGAAATCTTACTTTTTAATATAAGAACATTTCCATTTTCTTATTCACATTAATCATAGACTAAGACTAACAGAACTTATTGTTACACCACAATTCCTTGCAGAATACATAGATGTGATAAAGTTCATTTTCAATCAGCAAGGTGTAAAGAGAGGCCATGAATGAAATTCCGATCATACTTTTCAATCTTAGTCGATGAAAATGCATAAAAAATTGAGGCCGTACACAAAATTTCCTAATTGTTATGTAGACATGAAGTTTTAGGTGCTTTTGTGTTCATCTTCTAATTCCATCATAGTATCAAAGCCTGGTTTCTGGAGCTTGATAGGCAAATTACATTTTTTAAACATGTTTTACCTGTTCATGCTTGTCGGCACTGAACTCATCATCTTCATCATCCTCCTCTTTGGCCTTCTCTATTTTCAGGGAGTGAACCAGCTGGGCCAGAGCAGGACCCATAGCAGCCAATGCTTTTGCCATAGCTGATTCAGGAGCCACCACTGGGTCTGACAGATCTGTTCTAGTAGCAAAATCTGAGGCAATCATTTCTGAAATCTTATCTCTATCTTCTGGTTTCTCTCCTTGCATGAGAGCAGCTATATCATCAGCTTCACTGATACCTGCTTTCCTTTTGAAGCGCACCTGAACAGCACTGTTATCGTTTTCTTCATCCTTCCCTGTGGCCATTTGCCTTTTCAGGTCATTAACTACTGTAGTCTTGAAGTTATGTTTTACTCTCACCTGTGGATTATTGTCATATTTCTCAGTAGTTTCAGGATCTCCATGTATTTGATGTCCTTGCCGGATACCATTTTGGACTTTCCAGTCGTTGATAGCTAGTCTGAACTGTGACTCTCCATTTTTCATTGACTCCAAATCCTCAGAAATAGCTTGACTTACATTGCTGCCATTCTTGGAAGTCAATTCTTCAGTCTCCTTTCTGTAGTTGTGGTTCTCATCCAACTGCCAGTTTTGAAATTGTGTAAATAACTGTGTAATATATGAGTAAAATACCACTTTGACTTTTGAGTAAAATGGAACATTTTGTTTTTTTATGTACTGTAATTGTGCTGTCCTAGCTGATTTAGATTGTTCCTTTTTCTGTCCGGTGACTAGAGGTCTGTGCTTGATGGTCTCACTTGGGGGCAGAGTCGTCTGTAAATAACCTTGATCACCAATAGCATTTTGATAGGTAAACTGATCTGGGTCCAGCATCTTGTCGTTGTTCCATTTGACATCTGTAAGTGAGAATGTTTCACGCATAGCTTTTCTTATCCATGCAAACCATGATAGCACCGGGACTGTCTGGGAGATAGCTTCCTTTTCACTGGAAAATTGTGTGGCAATATCAACAGTTGGAGCCAAGGTGGTCTCATTTTTAAAGTGAAAATCATCATCAGGCATCTCAGAGACAATGTTTGAACCTTGGTCTCTTTTGGTTGGATTACTTTCAGAAAGAAAATGCAGAAATTTATTGACACCATCAAGTTTTGAAGGGCTTTGATCACCAGGTGCAGATTCCTCCCCCAAAATAACTGCATTATCTTTTTTTGAATGAAGTGTCTTGCTGAGTGCATTTTTTCCACTGTTCACCAACCCCCGCAAAGACGGCTCATCATATTTTGGGTGCTGCCCTTGACCAGTGACCGTAATGCTTCCAACATGTGAAATGTTGTTCTGGTACAGCAAAACAGTCAATGACCGTGGTGATCTGAATGAATTGTTGATGGCCAGCACTGGAATCCTGCATACTTTAGACGACCTGGAAAAGAATGAGGGAAACAAACTAACTGTGTCTACAGGCAAAAGATATGTAACAATATAACAAAACTGTAAACAAATTTGTTGTGAGATACAAAAGTGTCATTATGTTGATTTTTTTTAAAAATGTCCCAACTGAAACTGCATCCTTCTTGCTTTCATAATTGTTTGGTATTGTTTTTTTCGGCACAGAAAAAGAAACATAGTAGAAGTACAGTTTTCCATTTTGTGACTATTTCAGCACCATATGTAAGTTTGCTTCCTATTACAAGGAATACAAAGAAAGAAAACAAACAAAAAAACAAAAAAACCATTCTAATGACACTTCTAACGGAATAAATTGTTTCAGAGTATGATTTAATCACTTCAACTGGGGCATTCTTTTATTACATCTTTTGATAAAATAATTTCTTGACATCTTTCTTTCTTCTCTCATATCGTGTGTCTTGCAGGTCACAAATATGACCTTTGTGGTTTGTACTAGTGATTTCCTGTATGTTCTTTTGTTAACCTTTTGCTTTCTAATGCAACTAAATGTGCCCTTAATCAATTCCACTTTGGTACGACAAAATTTGCCCCCCACGACATGTTTATATTGCTTCACAAAGCCCCACAAGCAACATGATCGCATGTAATCATCATTTACACTTGAGTGAAAACCGGACACTGTTATTTGGAAACGTTCCTGAGATATTGATAATCAAAGTTGTGCATGATTTTCACTCAAAATTTGGGTACACTGGTAGCCTTCACATATTTACAAACTAATGTTTGTGATGTTAATTTGGATGTGGAAGTCAAAACTGAATTAGAAATTGAACACAAGTGTTGGAGAATAAAAATGGGGATGCTAAATGATGTTGTAGATGCAAAATGGATGGCTATAGATCTAGTAGATATCTAGATCTAGAGGAACACCAAGTGAGGCTGACGAATTAATTTGAACAGACAGTATCCCAGTGTTGCTGACAAACTTAAACCAACAAAATCATGCAATCTTTAAATTCATTTCACTCCACATTTTCATAACAGTTGTAGTATCTGTTTCAGGTGAAAAATGAACTATTCATAAAACACCTGTGTCTGGAAACAGAGGTATCTCCCATTGCTTACAAGGATTTCAGCATAAAGTCAGCGACAGGCCTTAGTGAGGAAACGGTTAAAACTACCAAAACATACATCTGACATGATCAACTGTACCTGCAATGATGTATTTCTGCAGACAGTGAAGTCTCCCACACCCATGTCCAGTAAAAAGTGACTACTTCATCACAAGATCTGTGTACCTCACAGCATTGTAAGTCAAGCACAACACTCACATGGCCTTTAGTAGGCAGTTTCAGGTGTCCATTCCAACAAGCTGGTTTCACAATTCTCACCGAAATACATACACCATGAAAACTGCCTGCAGATCACAAGGGCACAAAGCAAAACTAATTAAATGTTACCTTATTGGTTACCACTTTTTTTTTTACGGTGATTCTTTTATTTCCTCCAGTAACCATAATGACGAGCTTGTAAAACAGACACAATTTCTTTGATCAGAAGCAAGGAATGTCAAGTACTGTAATAGCTTTTTTAGAGTGTATTTTGACTGCCTGTTTGTATTCCTTTATTTTAAGCTCCTGCATCTCGAAAATGGACAAATAGAAATTATGAAACAGGCTTTGGGCCTGATATGAATGGCAACCCATCAACTGTATGTGAGTCATTGTGAAGCATTTCCTGCCTCTGCTTTCCATCATAACCTCTATTATCTACCACTTTACATTTTGTGCTGGGGAATTGAATTTTTGTAAATAAGGAAGAAAATGAATGACAACTGCATTCTCTGTTTTGTAGCCAAATGTAAGTTTTAAAATGTCAATAAAAACCATTCATTCCCTATTTTAGATGTGGTCTCATGAAATTTTATTCAGCATCATGATCATGTCTTGAGATGAAATTCAATTAAAATTTGGCATAATCCTACTTTAGCACTGACAGTATCGAACTCACTCAACATGCGATACCAATACCTATCAATCGTAATGCTTACTCACGTGAGGAAAATTACGAATCCTACAAGGATGCAACTGTGGGAGCGTCCGTGCATGGGGGGTCGCATGGGCCGCCCCCTGGCGAGTTGGTCTTCCATAGGGATGTTTTATATAGTTAACGCATGGCTCGGCTCGGGTTGTTTTTTTTAACGGAATTCCTCCCTGACTTGCCAACTGCTGAATTACACCCCGAAGATGTACTTGACTGCGCACCACTGAATGTTGTTGTCTCCCCGATGTTGGTAGTGTTGATTAGTAACCTAAGTCACCCCTTATTACTCCTGCTTTAGCACTGTATCATCCTTCCACAATTGTCAAACATTCCCCCCTCCCCTCCCTCTTTTACTTTGTCAAGTTCTGGCTTGCACACCGATGAATGTTATTGTGCGTGATCTCTGATTGTCTCCCTGATGTTGGAACCTAAGTCACCCCTTCTTATTATTCCTGCTTTAGCACCGCAACATCCTTCCATGGTTGTCAAACATTCCCCCTCCAATTTCTGGCTTGCCCACAACCGAATTCCACCCTGAAGATGTACCCACTTGAGCAGCACCCCCCTGCCCTGTTCACTCCAGTGCCAGTAGAAAGCAAAAGATTCAATAATTGCCTTTTCCTGCAGGATTTTTCCCCGGAAAGAAAACTATGACAGATGGTGGGGGGAGGGGTCAGATGACGATTTCCAATAAAAGAGGTAAGGCTATCCTACCATACCATATTACTCCTGGATTGGCACCACCATAGAAAGTCTTCTATCTTACTTACTTCCCCCCCCCCAAAAAAAAAACAACCAAGCTCCCTTTTCCAAGTATTATCCCAAAAAGAATGTCCTTTTTCCAATGTAAGACACTTGGAGGTTCCAAGCGTACTATTACTCCTGGATTCACATTGCTGTTCACTCAGTGCTACTCACCACCAATCGATCGATTGCGCTCACGGGCAAGAAACAGAGAGACAACAAGTGGCGTGGCGGGACTTCCCAATGCATCATCATGCGGGTGATTCTGGAATGCTAAGTATCGCCAGTATCAATTACTGCTAAGAAAGATATCCGTATTTGGCATGACTTATTTTCAGTGCTGAAGTAGGATTATCCCTAAAATTTTTCATGGCCAGTTAAACCTATCACTTACATGTTGGTGTCGAGAATTTGCTAGCAATAGGTGGGGATTCTGGGACAAAGTTTAATGTTGTTTTAGCTTGACTCCAATTAGATCTAGATCTAGGTCTTGTTTTCAGTTGATGTTTATAATTCCCCGCGGAGTCATCATGGGAGCTAAGACATTCTAAAAATGCCGACAGCAAAAGGAACCTGCATAATTCCAAACTCCAAAATCTGTGAAACTGTGCTGGCATGACCGGACAGATAAGCATCCGTCATATAAAATTCCACCACATTTTTGCTCTCAGACACCACTGCACTACGGAATCATGCTGTTGATCAGACAGGAAGTGTAACTAAGGACTCGTCATACACTTCAAAATATGGCGGCCCCAACTTTTTGACATCATCAAAACTTATTCGCACCAAGAGTGGTGAAACAAAACAAATCCCTAGAGCGACACGGGGTGGACTTTATTGTGTAAATTAAATCATTTGTTCTGAAAATCGTGCGCTAATACAGGAGTAGCGCGTACACAATCGTCCCAGAAAATATTCATCTTTTGCTGAGACACAAGGTGTCGCGATGTGGGTTAGATGGGGAGAATTCGACTGACACTCTTTCGAGGTCCGCTCCCACAATCGACGAACACACAAAAAAAATACTTGCACTCTAAAAACTAAATAAATCAATTGCTTTGATTTTTAGCAGAACTGTAGGGCAGTTTAATAACAGGAATTAATGTAACAAATATAATTATAAATATAAGTATCAATTCAAAGGCAACTGAATCTAACTAATGAAACTACAGCTTTCTATAAAGACTAACTTATTCACTCTAACTACTTGCAGGTCATATGAGTTAGATGCCAAATAGAATCCGCGCACGTGGCGACGGATATAACAGTATAAATTCTATTAATTCAATGAGACATGTTATGATATGGACATTTCCTCTAGACACGCCATGGAGAATGCTTGTACAACCATGCGTTGTCTGGCGGTAGCTCTGAAACTGTCTTCAAAAGTAAGTAGAACGGTTCACTTTCATCATTACAAATTAGTATGGACTCTCACCATGCGGCCCTCATTGGGAGTGAGAGCGCTGGATGTAAACGCTGTGGGTTTATATCAAACCAAGTAGCTTAGGCTCTGGAGCTTTAACTCATGGCGCTCCTCACAATATGGACTGCTCAACTGCGTCTCTATGTCTCTCATCTGGCTGAGGACTATCGCCGTCCACCTCGTAAATGGATTGTCTACATGTGGCATCTATCTAAGTGTAGTGACATACTATGCCGCGTGCTGTCGCGGTTTGCCGTTCCCGCGCGCGGCAGCTGCAAACCGCGTAAGTTTGAACCTGACATACTATGAGCGGCAAACCTCCCTCCAGTGCGTTTTTCTCACAACCCTTGTCCCAGATAGCAGGCTGTTGCTCCACCATACTAATAATAACTTCCGCAGACATATTCGAAAAGTTCACAATATCTGAATATTATTTCTGAAAAAAAAGAAACAGGACTGTGTGCGAGAAACGAAGTGCACCTGATGATTGCACTGCAATAAAAATCCCGCCGCGGCGAGCGGGATAGTATGTCACTAGCCATAGCCTAACATGTGTTGTCTCTGAAAACCGCTCCCGCGCGCGGTTGCGGTTCTCATTTTCCCGCCGATAGGCGCGGCAGAAAAAAATCAGACAGCGGCAACCGCTCCCGCGCGCGACGACGGTTTCTCTAGTATGTCAGGTCTCATAGGATAACACGTGTTGGCGGTTTTTTTTTTACTGCTCCCGCGTGCGGCAGCAG
Organism: Onchidella celtica; assembly: GCA_963931925.1. Classification (NCBI taxonomy): domain Eukaryota; kingdom Metazoa; phylum Mollusca; class Gastropoda; order Systellommatophora; family Onchidiidae; genus Onchidella; species Onchidella celtica. Next base: position 9,418,983 of record OZ007578.1, on the reverse strand, counting down.
TTTGCCGCGTCTAGTATGTCACGGGTTTAAATACTAAAGCTATGTCTCGACCTTCCGTCCAGATTCATACATTTGATTGGTGCAGTCGCTTCAGCTCAGCCTGCAATATTAATTTATGCTTGTCACGGCCTTGCGCCAAAATCAAGGTCAATTTTACCTAGACAATTTAAAATGCGAAACATTAACTACTAAAATCTTCAACCCCCGTGCTTTCTACTCTTATGCACGAATTTCCGAACGCCAACTAAGCGTCTAAATAAACTACCTTTACTCGCCCCTTATCTATGTTAATCAAAATCACGGGGTCGAGAACTGCTCTGTCATTCCTAGCTATACATTTATTCTGTCTCGCCCCTCCTTCTCTCCATCCATCAGAAAAAAAGGTGTTTCAAAACAAACTGTTCACGAGAACAGCTCAAGGACAAATTACGCTGGTTATAATCAACAAGATCGTAAAAATTAACTCACTGACGTCGTGACCTAGCACGGCATTTATGATCCTAATGTGATCATGACACAAGGCATGCCTAGTCTGTCTTCCTGAAACAACGAATCCATACTGTGGCAGAGAAGGAACGTGTGAAAAAGTTTTAAATACCGATTGTAATTGATTGGGGTGTTAAATGCTGGTAAACTTTCCTTCTCAGAGAAACAGGGACACCACTCATTTTGTATTCCAATTTTTAAAAACTCGTTTTCAACCCAGAATGTTTCCTGCTACACCTAATCACATTTTTAGATTGATTTACATGTAACTGATTTAACAAATGAAAGAAAAATTTATGATTAAAAAAAAGCTGAAAATTCCGAGACTAAAACTTTAATCATAAACGTTGTTAATCACAAAGTCTGAAATATCAGGCATATCCCAGCGGCTTAATACTTTGTTCAACCTTGCTACAAAACTATTTTCCTTTGAAACCAATATCCAAGTCAATACATGTATATTTGGAGTTCGAGTTTGAGGTTGGAGAAATCACGTAACGGTCATATTGTGTTAGGTAGAAGCTAGACAATAGACAGAATATAGGCCTACCGTCAAACTGATAGGACAGAGGCAGAGCCTACCAGAAGTGGCCACCAACCGCCTGCTCAGTATTGGAAAATTCAATGAGCTTCCATTCATTGCAGTATCAATATTTTATATTGGGAAGTTTTGCATTCATTGCAATATCAATATTTTGGGATGAGGCAAGACAAGAGTAAGTTATTTACTGAATAATTTATCAAATGACCAGTCGCCAAGAAAAAATGAAAAAAGCTTTGCACTAACTGACAAAAAAGCTACCGTAAAGATGAGATGTCATGTTTCGTTTTGTGTTACCTGTGTTTTAAAGCAAATTACTCCGCACTTGAGAACCCAGGTAAAAGGGTCTGGCTCCAGAGGGTTAAATATCACTTTTACTTACTCACTGGTAAAGAAATTCCTCGCCTGTTATAAGTGTGTGAATGCCCAGAGGCATAATTACAAGTACATATCCCACCAAACAGGAAAAGATGACAGACAGTTTAGAACCAAAGAAAGTGTCACAAATCCCAGACTGGGAGATGTAATAATTATAACAAGACAACAATCACGAACGAACAAGTATAACACTTAACAGAACAACCCATCAGACTCACACATTTATTATACAATAAGATACAGATAAAAGTGCAATTACATACACTATACTATTGAATTTACTACCGTCCAACGGCCTTATTTCCACATGCACTCTTCCTCGGGTCCACAACCCGGTAGTTACTTTCTAAAGACACTTCGGTCTCAGCTTCTCCTCTCCCTGTCTTAATAGCACATTAATATTTCAATGGCACCGCCGTCTCTCAATAGCCCCTTCCTATTGCCATAACACATTAGCATTCCAATAGCACATCAACATGGCAATAGCACATTAGCATTTCAATAGCACATTCACGATCATATATACGTCCCTGTCGTTGGCCAGACTGCCACGACTCATGTGCCTCTACTGTCCTGCACCGACAGCTTCCTTCCTGGCCTATGTGTGGCCTCCGGCCCTATGCTGGCCTATCCCCTGTGCTCACCGTAGGCGGCTCTTCGGCCCGTCCCCGGCACCAGTCATCACTGGAAAAACACTACTCCCAAGTCTTCCGACTGCTCTCCTTATGTTCGCCCTCTGGGGCTTTCTCCTGCGTCCGTTCCCTAGGACGTCTTAGTGTGCAGTGATAGTAATACAGCGCTCTCGCCTCATTCAGACCCCCACCACTCACAACATGCACGCTTTCCCTTACCCCGTGGGTTAACTTTATTCTAACCCTCTTCTCGTAACTACTGATCCTCGCTCACTCGCTCGTGACAGAAAGGTTTGAAAGAAAACTGACCAGTATTGCTCGCCAATCATTCATGATAAACACCACAAGATACAGTCTTACTACTTTACATTTTTATTATCATCCAGCTTCTGGAAAAAAATTATTTTTGTTGTTGAAAATATACCTGCGTAAAATGTGTGCTGAAATTCAATGCAAAGTTGTACAATCAGCTGACAATGATTAAACATTAAATATCTCTAAATGTAACAAACTGTATTGAAATGTGTATAACACTTTCGTGATGGAAATGCATACAATTTTTAAGACACCAGACCATAAACTGACACAAAGATTCTGAAGACAACAGTCAGCACATTTATGATCATGACACAATGGCATCTGTCAGTTTCCCACATTGGGGAAAAAAATCACTACAAAAATATAAAAAAAGACAAAAGACAGATCTCAAAATTAAGTAGCTGATTACAGTCAGTCCTTTATATTAATACACTGTAATTTCTTGCTAATGTCAGAAGTGATGACAGTAAGTACCAAATGGAAAAGATGATTAAACAGCACTAAGCTCAAATTTTGTCATTACCATAGTATCACCATTCCTGTTACTGCAGTAACTCAAAAATTCAAAAGATCGATTTTCATATAATATATTCAACTGCATTAAATGCTGCATCGAATAATCTTAATTATAGGCTCCTAAGACAAAAAAATAATCGAATTGCACACTTTAAAAAAATCATCGTTACTAGAGCACTTGAACTAAAACAAAACAGTTTTTCATTTCTCCTGAAGAGTAGCCAAAACCGATTACTACAAGTTTAGGGAAAGGTGACAAGATATACATGTACTGTTAATATTAAAACTACTATACTAATATAATCAGTAAGACAGTGTCAAGAGACACAATAAATAATCAGTTTCCTGTATATGTAACCTGAGGCCCTGATCACATAGGATGACACGCGACACTCGACACTAATGTCATGATACATATGTCGCCACACTCCTCTTGCCACCAGTTTACACAGATGTCATGTCACATCCTCAGGCATACTGCGTATTATGGTCAATTTGAACAGTGCACATGCAAACAAGATGGGATTCCCCTGATAACGACACCTTGTCGTTACTAATTTCACTTAGAAACAAAAGAACGAGGAGGAGACGCAAGATGTGATGCAGAGAACATTTCTTGTTGAGAAATAAATGCAAAAGGGGAATTTCACTGAAACTATTGTTCACTGATGAATAATCAGGATGAGATGCTTTTCTTCAATTATTTAAGAATGTCATACAAGACGTGGAGCGAACTGAGGACAATAACCGCTTTCCTGTATTCATCCATTATTTGTGCTGTGCACTAGACCTCCCAACTTTTTCAAGACAGTTTTTAAAAAAGTGAACACGCGCACTTTCTCAATCCGTGTCATCTCATGCATTTCCGGTGTCGCATGGACATATCAATCTATGTAGCCATCACTAATATAATCATTATTACCACTTTTTTTTCATGCTCGTCTCGTGTCACGACACACTTCGAATGTCGCCATATGTAATCGGGGCCTGAATTGTAGATCTGATTCCTACACAGGGTTCATACAAAGTCTTGAAAACTAATTTTAAGGACTTTTTAAGGGCTTCCTAAGGACTCACAATAAACAAATTAAGGACCTGTGTGCCTGTGACCGAGAAATATTACAACTATACAAGTGGTGTGCAGCACTCATCGAAACAGAATGTTTCTGTATCAAGAGATCAAACATAGTAAATTCACTCTGAAAAGTTTAGTTATTTCAAAGTACCAATTATCCAGTGTGCATTGGAAGATTTGAATCTTATATTATATGTTTCAACTGAAACACAAATTTTAAGGACTTTTTAAGGACTTTTGCATCATTTTAATAATTTAAGGACTTTTTGAGTACTTATTTTTTCTTTTATGAAAATTAAGGACTTTAAGGACTTTTAAGGACCTTTGTGAACCCTGCCTACAGTAATAAAAAAGAATAATTTATTATAAAAATTTATGAATTTCACCTTCGAAATACATGATCCAGGTTACAATACTACCCACTGAAGACACATTGTGTCATAGAATAGAAATAAATAAAATTAAAATCACATTCATCATAAACTTGTATCACAATTTCCATCACTGAATATTCAACTGCATGTACGATCTCACATAGTAATAATTATTGCACCTCAGGTCACAAGCAACTGTGTTACAATCAAAAGTCCTCAATGACTAAAATTCTTTGGTACTGAAATTAAAAAGGTCAATACGAAAAAAAAATGTTTAAACGTGACAAAAGTTTCAGTGATCATTTGATTAAAAACAAGATAAGATATGAATCCCCTAGCCTGGAAGAGAACATAACAAAATTTTTAATACTATTAGACCATATAAATCATAAAAAATATACTAAAATGTATAATAATGTCACAAATGAAATATCAATTAAATGTTCAAATAACTTTAAAAAGTAGAACCAAGGAAGGACTTCATATTGCACTGCTTTATATAAAAAAAAAAAAGCAATGGGGTGAACCCGTGAAAGGAAATGAAAGATGAGATCATGTAAATGACTTCATAAACTTTCTGTAAATGTTTAATACTGAGATAACGTAATTAAAATAAATTGGTGCGGCTAAATTAAATAAGATGGTACGCTATCGTAGACTATTACATTTCTTTCTTCATATGTTACAATTATGCAAGGTCTAAAATCATTCAAATTTGTGCACTGACACAAATATGTTGGTCTGGTTTACAATTTGATAAATCTGAAAATGTGGCATAAATATGCAAGTAATATTATGCAATAAGTGAACAGACATAAATGTCCCAAAATGCAATGGCATCCACAAATTTACATTCAGTTACGATATATATATATTTAAAAAAATGACAACTGATATTTTCATGACTGTACTTGAAAAAAAAACTCTATTTCACAGAGCTTTCCAAAATTTTGTGCATCATGTTTTACCATAAAAAAATATATACTCATTTGAGGTGCAAATTAATAATTGCTCACATACATGATAAGCAATCAATTATCAAATTGTCTTGACTCTCCTACCTGTGAATCTTTGACTACTTTCTTTTCATTTATTTTAGATCCCAGTGCCAAACACATAAATATGCTAAACGATCCAGGCTGACAAACAAACAAAATAAAATCAGATCCAAGTTTTGCAAGACGCATTCTGAGATGAAAAATTGAGAACAAACACTAGAATCATTCTTTCTGGACAATTCTTACATGTTGAATCAATATTTTGATAGCAAACCAGATGTTTCAATGTGGAATCTTCTCTAAAAACATTTTTAGATCTTGTGATTTATGACCCTTACTTGTGCTGCCAAATATTTGAAGATAACTAAAAAACAATAACAAGGACTTACGACAATCTTTGAATTACACAGACCTGTGTGAAGAATATGAAACAGTTCCATAATGACAACAGGGTGCAAGAGGCTTCTGGCACAACAGTGTCAGACTCAGAAATGTATGTCTCAGATTACCCAATGAGTTCCCAAATTTGTCCTTGCCTGAGGCATAAATGAACTGCATGGATTTATGAATGATTGATCTGCTGATTTATCTCTGTGAATCTGGTAATGATCCATTGTGACAGTGAACGATCTTTTGATTAGTATCTGTGAGTCTGACGATAATTCAATGTGACAATGACTGATCTTTTGATTCGTATTTGTGTATCATATGATAACAATAATAATAATAAATAGAATTTCTATAGCGCATTTCTAATAAAATTATTACTCAATGCGCTGTACATTGCATCAATAATTCATGCATACACTTTCCAAATCTCATACTAAAACACGCACTCTTATCCATACAAACTTTCAGTTTCACACACATAGACGCTCTTAGTCATATAGCACTAGGTTATATAATCAACTATAACATCAAAGTACAGAATAGAATTTTGAAAATTTAACAGTTTCAGAGGAAAAGGTGATGTTTTACACTTTTCTTAAAGCTTTCAAGATTCGGTGAACGAATGTTCAAGGGTATCTGGTTCCAGACAAAAGGTCCAAAATAGTTGAAGGATCTATGGCCTATGGTTTTATAGTTTTTAGATGGGATTCTTAAGATTGTTTTGTCACTTGATGATCTTAGTGAACGAGATGGTGTGTAGACTTGTAAAGAATTTTTGAGATAGCTGGGTGCGGTGTGATTTAAACATTTGTAGCAAAAAACAGCAATTTTGCATGTAATTCTTTCTGTTATAGGAAGCCAGTGCAGTTCTTTTAACAAAAGTGTAACGTGGTCAGCTTGTTTTTTCTTGGTAATCAATTTGGCTGCGTTGTTTTGAATGACTTGAATTTTAGACAGTTTATCTGATGTTATTCCTACAAGATAGAATCGCTGTGACGTATAAGTTGTATACTATTACTGTTGTTACAATTTCGCCTCGCTCATTACAATCGAGAGGCATTGGATTTCTTTGTCCTGTTTAGCCATTAAGTGTGTGCAGGATAAAAGTGGCAAATAAATACTAACAATTTTGGGCAATTTATGTTTTCCAGCATGACAACTAAATTTAACATTAATTTTAGTGGAATGAAATTAATTTATTTCTTCACTTACACAAGCTCCTGTGAGAAAATGGAGGAAGTATGAAGAGCAATTTTCAAGAGTGAGCTCGTTTCTGTACACATTACCATGACTTAAAATATCCTCCCAGTCACACATAAAACTGCCTGGTTTATTAATGAAGGAGGGCAACCAACAAAACAACTATGTTCAGTTTCATATCAATTATCACAAACAAGTTAAAAATACTTGAAATATGACATGATTTCACAGCTAAAACCACACGTTTTACTGTGACTATTTCGCACAACTGTATACTGCTTTCACTTTCAGCCAAACCCTTTTCTGCCCATTTTTTTTTTTTATTTGACTGGGAATGAGTGGTTGTTTGCTTTCACCCATCCACTGTCAGCTCAAGTAAAAAAAAACCCACAAAACAGAGAGACATTTGGTTACCCTTTCTCGAGTGTAGCATGTGAAATGTGCAGAGGTTTCCTTTTCACAACATTGACCAAATCATATGCATTGTCACTGTCATAGACAAAGGAACTACAATAAAAACTGTTTCAAGAATTTTCATTTTAAAGGAAAAGTTCATCGTGAATCGATATATCATCTCTTTCAAAATAAAATTTATGAGGAGACGGTACAAAATCAGTAAAATGTCACTCCTCTAAGTTGAAAAAATCTAGCAAAAGGATGTACCAATATCGTGTCATTGCCTCACATACTAGGAAAATCTAGAAGTAAGGTTCAGGCATACTTAATGCTTGCGACACCCATACGTGAAAATGTTAACGGTGAAAACAGCTTTCTTGTTCTTTCTTGCTTTAAACTTTCCAGTCTGCTAATAGCTGGTTTGCACAGTGCTCCAACGCTATGGTTTTTACACACTGTCTCTAACTTAACTGGTTGTGATTACTAGTAGTAGCAGTTGCTTCGCATGATATTTTCTTTCAAGACATACACTATCCTTTGTAATACTGGACACAATGTGCCCTGCCTTACTTTATTTTGTTTAAGCAGTCACACAGGTAAACAAATGACATGCACTTCATCCTCCACCTCGCACACTGGCGTATCAACAGTTTTGGTGGTTTTCAGTAATAATTACCCTATCATTGCTTGTGGTGAAGTCTATAGGTAGAATGCGCATGACATCACAGTGTTTTCATTTTGATCTTCCACCAGGAAATACGGCCGGTGGGTCGCTGGATCGGTTGATTAGTGTAAATTCGAGATATGTCTAAGCGGTTAAAATGCCTGCTAGTTGCATTGCAGTTGATTGCTGCGACAGGGGTGGAAAGGATGGATCCAAGCTGGTCAGATTCCCTACCATCCGTGTAAACAAGGGAAAGGAAGTGAAGGAACTGACCAAATGACTCCCACTGAACATGTACACACACACGTGCCATTGTTTACCATACTGACCTACTTTTAGCTCGCCGCCAGTTGGTTCGCGGCGCCCCCATGGCTCGCAGTGCGAATCAGCCAACAAATCAAAATCAGTGTCACAATCATCGCCATGGTGATGAGCAGGTCTGGACACTAAAGATGACTGATATGTGCATTCTACCTAAACCCTTATAAAGTGACATATCGATGTTTTTAATAGTTTTGAAATTAGAAGCATAAACATTTTTGCCACATGTAAGAAACTAAAACCTTGAAATACTCTGCAGAAAAATGGGGAAACTTTTGATACGCCAGTAACGGAGATGGGCAAAGACCTATAATACAGTCAGCAAGAGATTTAATAATAACAACCTAACAGTAACATCAAACACACCATCAAAATGAACCATGACGACATCTGACGCCCAGCTCCACCAAAAACTGTTGGATCAAACTTGAAACAATCCGGATGGTCTGTAACATCAAAATCCTGGGCCTTACAAAAAGATGTCCCATTGGCATACTTTTCCCCTGGAATCCATAAAAAAAAAAATGTTAGGGATACATCAAAACAATGGCAGCTAAAGTCATGGACAAATGAAAAAATGCTATAACAAAATGAAATTGTAACTGAGCTTAATTTGAGTGATAATGGAGGCAACTGATGCTGTGCCTATTTCATTAATTCATGAGTAAATAATGAAAACATGTCAATATTGATTGATCACAGAAAATGCAGTGCGCGCGTGACATGGTAAATGTATGTTACCAATCTATGCAGAGTTCTTACAGAGAAGAGAATGCAGAGGTAAAATGTTGACGACTGCATTTTATTACAGTAAATTTTCTTCAAAAGACAGGCTTCCAGATCAAGATCTATTAACATTGTCATCGCTGCTCCGAGGGTCCTGCTGTTGCAGTGTTACCGGGAAACCGACTGAGCTCGAATACTGGTCCTGTCTCGGTGGGTCCCTCGTACAAGGTGTATGCGAACGAGTGGTACTAGCAGATGATCACCGTTCCGCCTATGACCATTCCGCAGCCCCCGGGCTCCGGATAAGCCCGATCCCAGGTCTGGAGAGACCCGGGGAGAATTTCTTCTCGACCGCCACGTGGTAGCAGCGGGGTAGCCCAAGCTGGGGGCTAGCTAACGGGGACGGGCTGACGGCTGACCTTCCCGAAGCCGTTAAACACTGGGAGCTTTCCGTTGCTGTAGGCAGATGGGGGCAAATTGCCTAGCAGAACGCAGTGGTGGCAGTCCCCGATTGAGGGCCGGGGACTGACCAGATCGATCTTTCGAAAGTCGTGCAGCAAGCACTACGTGACAACGACTAAACAAGACAATGACCGCACGCTGGCGGATGAGAAAGAGAGATTCTGATCACGACGTGATACGAATCAGTCGGTTCAGGCTGTCACCAGCCTCCTTTTGTCTGAAAGGGATCTAAGCAGCGACAAATTCCCACTTTACATGATGGTACAATATGGCAAAAATAAACGCATGTCACAGGGTATACCATGTACACCTGCTCGTGTACCAAATGCCGAGGCATTGCCACACTGGTTCGCAATGACATTACGGCGGTGAGGCAGAACGCCCCGACGAGTAACGGTGAAACTGATACCCTCACCCTTACAGTATGGAAGGACGGCGTGTCCTTTACCATCACGAATGTGTATAATCCCCCTAAGGTCCCCTGCGACCTAGGGCTGACAGAGGCTACCTTTAGAAAAACCATCATAGGAGGAGACTTCAACGCACGAAGCCCTGAAATGGGATACACCCCAGAATCCACGAATATCGCAGGAAGAAACGTCGAAGATCTCCTCCTAAGTTCGAACCTGGTCCGGATACAATCAAGCGCCTCCGCGCCTACTTGCTTGCATCGTGCAAACGGCGCGGAGAGTCGGCCAGACATTACGCTTCTATCCGCTGACCTCGTTACCAGACACAGCTACACAGTCCTCGAGGACGTAGGTAGCGACCACCTTCCTCTCCTCGTACAAATCCAGACCAAAACAGCTAAGAAGAAGGAGAAACGTTTAAACTGGAATTACAAGCGAGGTAGATGGGAAGAGTTCAGAGAGACTTTAGGTTTAACTCTGAACGAGGTGGACCCAAACCAGGGTTCTATTGACGAAGCCAACGCCGTACTGACTACGGCCGTGCTCGCAGCTGCTAAGCGGAGTATTCCGCGAGGACTGCAGCCCCTAAATCGCTTGCCCTGGTCAAAGGAACTTGAACAGGCGGTCCGACAGCGTAAGAGGGCGAGAAGAAAAGCAAAAACGAGCACGGCGGCAAGGATCGAGTACAATAGATTGACCGCCAAAGTCAAACTGCTATCCAGAAGCACCAAGAGGGCAAAGTGGTTAAACCTGTGCGAGTCTCTGAACGTGGACCCGAGTGGTGGCCGAGCGTGGACCGTCCTGAATCGCCTTAATCGGGGGCAAAGAGTGAAGAATGTCGCTCCGATACGGGCAAACGGGACGGTCGCGGTGACAGACCATAAGCGTGCAACCATGCTTAACCGACACTTTGCCAGTACAAATAAGAGTGGCAAAGCTACGAATACGGACAAGGGGCTCCGTAAGGTCAGGCGTCAGCTCGAAAAGTCGCAGGTAGACAGCGATTACGATGGCTTTAACAGTGAGTTTACCCTAGAGGAACTGGAGAGAGCACTTGGCAAGTGTAAAAATCGTAAAGCGCCAGGCCCGGACAAAATCTCCAACGAGATGTTGCTCCAGATGGGCCACACGGCAAAGAAATGGCTCCTAGCCTTAATAAATAGAACGTGGCATGAAGGCAAACTCCCTATTGACTGGAAAAAGGCAGTGGTGTCAGCTATCCCGAAAGCAGGCAAAGATGGTACCGAACCATCACATTATAGGCCAATATCCCTTACCTCTTGCATCTGCAAAGTAGGGGAGAGGATGGTTAACTACCGGCTGACCTGGTATCTAGAAGAGCGCGGTCTTCTAGACAGACACCAGGCGGGCTTCCGTAGTGGCAGGCAGACGATGGACCAGCTTATCCGATTGACCCAAGCGGTCAATAATGGTTTCCATAGGCGGGAGCATACTATCGCCGTATTCGTCGATCTCAAACAAGCGTACGATAAAGTGTGCAAAGGTGGGCTACTCCTTAAATTACTCAAGGCGGAGGTCAAAGGAAATATATATGCATGGGTAAAAGATTTCCTTCACAATCGAACAGTCCGCACCAGAGTGAACGGACAGACCTCAAGCCAACTCACCATGGAGAATGGCCTACCGCAAGGTTCAGCGTTAAGCTGCACGCTCTTTGCGGCTTACACCAGCGACCTTACCCAACACCTGAGATGCGAAAAAGCGATGTATGCCGACGATATGGTAATCTGGAGGACAGGAAAGCATGTCCAATGGTTACAGCGAGACCTTAACCGGGACCTCGCGACGCTTGCCTGTTACTGTCGATTGTGGAAGATGGAGATAAACGTCGATAAGACCGTTTATCAACTCTTCACCAACGGAAAACACGTCCAGAAAGTCACCATCAATCTTAAGATCAATGGCCAGACACTCAAAAGGGAAAGCGCACCACGATACCTGGGAGTCGAACTTGACAGCAGGCTCAACTTGCAGACGCACGTCAGCAAGCTCGAGACTGAGGCTAGGAGGCGATTGACACTGTTAAAAACGCTCGCCAGTACCAACTGGGGTGCCACTGGGAAGGTTCTCAGACAGCTATATCTAGCCTACGTCCGAGCAGGACTAGAATATAGCCTACCACTGCAACCAATGGCCAGTGACCGAACGCTGTCGGCACTGGACCGAGTTCAGAACAGCGCCTTGAGACTCATAACAGGCTGCCTCAAAACCACTCCCACGAATGCTCTCGAAATCATGACCAATGTGGAACCACTGGCAAACAGAAGGGAAGGAAGCGTACTACAGCAGTACGAGAGGTTAAAAAGGCTCGAGCCGGACTACCCGGCGCGGGAGGCGATCGAAATCGAACCGCCACCGAAAATACTCCAGAAGAAGTCGTTCCTGGGCGAGGCCAAACGGCTAACTGAGGAGTATGGGCTAGAACAAGACAGAATGCCCCTTCGGTTATGGACGAAAGAGCCACCTCACGCCTCCCTGAAACCCCCAGTGGTCAAAACCACGCTTCTAGATACAAACCTGACAAAGGAGGTCAATCCCACGATCCTGAAAACGGCAGCTGGCGAAACTATTGACTCGTACCCAGCACACATGATTAAGGCATATACTGACGGTTCGGCAGTACAGGCGACTACGAATGCGGGGTACGGGGCAATAATCTACTACCCTGACGGCACCGACACCGATAAGATCTATGGGCCATGCGGGGCGAATGGTTCCAACTTCGACGCTGAGGCGACAGCGATAGGGAGAACACTGACTACGGTTTTCAACGGCTTTGAAAACGGAACAGTATCGCCAGAAGATATTGTTGTGTTCTCAGACTCAAGGGCCACACTGATGGCCGTCCAATCGCTCAACCATAAGCTCGAGGCACATGGCGCAGATAAAATCAGACATATCTGCCACCAGATCATAAGTGGATACGGTGTCGAGGTCCACCTCCAGTGGATCCCCGCGCACATAGGTATCCGGGGCAACGAGGTTGCTGATAGCCTAGCGAAACAGGGTACCAGAGGCGAACAGCCAAAGCACCCAACGTCTTACCCAGCAGCCCGAGCCAGAATCCGCGCTCACGGACGCAGGAAATGGCTATATCAATGGGCAAACTCGGATAAAGGACGTAGGGTGTATCATAATCAAACCAAACCAGACATCAAAGACCCGATTTTGTCACTAGAACGCAAATACGCGACTATCATACAGCGTATGAGGACGGGGCATGTCCAGTTGAACGCACATCTAAATCGTTTCAACCCACTCCGTGAGCCAGTATGCCGGCACTGCGGGTCCCCGCAGGAGACTGTCGAACACATACTCGCGGAGTGCCAAGGACTGAAACAACTAAGAGGCCGCCACCTCCCAGATACCCCGACAGTCTCCAATTGCCTTTATGGGGACGTTAAACAATTAAAGAAAACTGCCATGTTTGCCATTGCCGTCACGAGTGAAAACTCGATCGGCCAGGGATGAGCACTCGAACATTGTCATCAAACAACAATCAAGTAATGTTATCCCTTTAGTTAGGTCAACAGTGACTTCAATATTCCACATGCTTTAGTTTGGTCAACTGTAGCACAGGACGAGTTAACATATTAACATCAGTTTACATTCAATGACACAAATATGACCCAAAAATATGAAATACTAGCTTGGGATGCAATTTAACCAGATAATTGGTTAAATACCTCATTTTCAAATTTGGATTTTATGACATGCAAATACGAAGTTATTCGGAAATGAAAGGCTCTTCACACCAGATAACTTACCTATCAATGACTTTTGAAAACCTGCAATTTTACACTCTTCATACAGTGATTCACAGAAATCCAGGCATACCATTGCTTTGCTGGAAAAATATGTGGATCAAACAAATTATGGCATACCATATGAATAGTCTATAGACTAAGATATCTGATGTGATATCTACTCACAAGTTCATGGCAATGAAATTGGGTCTCTAACTGATTTTACACTTACAGTGTGCTTATTTACCATTGCTTCCCCCTGATTTTTAAAACTTCTACCACATTTTATATAGATAATCTTTTTAATTCATCCATAGTCTGATATATCATTGCCTTAATACTGCTTTTGTCTCTTTCCACCTTTTACAAAAACTGAGATAAAGTAATAATGTGGCATGAAAAAAACGAGTATTCTATCATTCATGCAAAAATGATGAAAGATGTATCACCTCTGACAGTAAATTTTAGGTTAAAAAGTTGATCTTACACTTTGTAAAGTCTAAAAAGTAACTACAAACACGTGATTTTTTCAAAAATCGCTAATATAAATATGGAGAATAAAGCAATGCCAAGGTGATAATACGCTGAGGACTAAGAAGAAGAAGCCAGAGAAGTTAATAATAATATGTGAACAAAACAAGATCTTATGCTTACTTGTTGCGATAAAATTTATACTGATCAGGACTGCAAAAAAAACACATCAGGTAGTTGATATAGTTTCTACACAGCACTGAAGCATCATAAATAAGATACATGCTTGCGAAGACTGAAGTTACTTCTGTGCGCTTGCAGCATGCTTTGGCTGTGTACCATGTGCAGTTTACCAGCTGGCCTTCATAGTGTGGATAGCGCTCATTATCTGTGGGAATATATCATGGTATGTCACAACATGTATATATACACATAGCAAGAAACACAAACAGCTCTAGTGAAAAGCACTCCACCTACTCTCGCCAAATTTGTAGATCTATGTATTGACCTATTCTGAGAATTTTTACATGCATGTAACATGAAAGATTCGGAAAGATTTCCAAATGTACCTTACTGCCAGACTGCACCTGTTAATATACTGAGCAGTTAACCCTTGTCCCACATTGAGTGAACTCATATTGATAATGCAATGCCCAGTCCAGAGATAGGCAGTGGCCAGTCAGCTGCTCCCTCGCATGTTGCCACTAACCCCAGCGGACAGGTCAATTCAGTCTTTTTTAACAAGTGTATCGAGTTTACTTTAGTATGCAATAATAAAACTATGCTGGATAAATCATTATTTAAGTGATCCCTATGATATTTCAATTAAAGTACAAGTACTTGCTTTGAGATACACAGTAAATTTAACTGTTAAATTGGAGGCTCATAATAAGGAATTTTCTGCATTTCCATGCCATTTAAAACAAGTTTTAACCTCTTCCCAAGCGATTTGCTCTTTTTTGTCCCTAAGTTTGGCCATACACTATAGGAGAGGTTAACAAACTGTTTTTTAAGCCTGAGGTCATTTTCTCCCAGTTCTACCTGATGAAAAACCTCTATCAACAGACACCCATATGCAGCACTTCCCCTCAAGTATTACACCAGAATTCATAATTACACACAGAACGGCTTCTCAAATTAAGCAGATATGGCCGCCTTCATATCAGTATTCCACATTTGAAATTGATGACAACCAGCAACAAAATCAAAGTTTCCTTCGATTTTCCTCAGAAAAAGTTTGAACTCTTGACCATTACTAGTACAAGCACTCTTACACGAAGATGACAATTAGTTACTACATTTCATCATAATAAGCATGATCTGGATGGTACAATTTTGATAGATTTAGTAGGGGTGACAGGACATATAAACTTGCAAACAATACTAGCGCCAAACAACAAACAGTGGGAGCAACCGAGTAAACAAACAGGGGACACTGCATTGCTATGTCATAAAAGTGGCCTCCCGCCAGACGAGGGTTGTGAAGTGAGGTGCACTTAAGAGGCCCCACGTGCTTCCCACCCAGGTTGCAGATAGTGGCCTCATGCTGGACTAGGGTTAATCGCTGAGCTTTATCTATGCATTCACTATAAGAATAAATATCCCTAGATCAAACTCGCTGGGGGGCTCCACCTTTCAAAACCCCCCAAACGCAGCCATTCCTAAAGCCGAGTCCTTGTGGGGATCAGTACACCCCCACTATTTGGAATATTTTACTTCAGTAAGAAAATCTGGCCAAGGAGACATAGAGTTCCGCAAGAGTGCACTTCAGCCCCCCCCCCCCCCCCTCCTTTTTCTGTGCATCCATTGCTGCGATATTCTGCTGTTCCAAAAGCAAAACCAACTCCCTCCATAATATGTCAAATTGCGGGGCTATTAAATAGATCTTATTGGATCCACATCAGGACGCGACTTTAGGGGCGGCTGTGCATGGGGGTTCGCAGTCCTGAGAGAGCCCCCTGGCAATTCACTGATTATCTGCTGAGAATTTTGACTAAGGGCACGTGACTTTTCGTTTTATGGAGTGTGTGAAAATATCAGCGGATTTTCTAATGAAACTGAGGATACCATTACCAACACTTGCAAATCCTCCCAAAGATTTTTCAACTCAAATGATATCGGATCTCTGCTGGCTCTGATCTGGATTTTAAAAAAATATGTACTTTTATACCAAAAACTACACAGCCTTTTTGCGTGTGATTAGAATTGCACAAATAATTCTAGAATAATACTCACAAAAATATGAGCATGCATTCTGCTCCGATTCCCAGGATTTCTCCTCATATGACACGACAGTATCTCCGGAGAGCTCCCTTTCTTTTACGTCGCTCAGCATTTTTTCTGGACTTGCATCTGCCTCAACTAAACAGTGCAAGCCGGCAGCAACAACTAACGTTAGAACTACCAACGAAAATCCGAGGCAGCAGGACGAATTCATTTTGTTTATTTGCATGTCTCTGACAGCCACTTCTTGCAGAACCGTCGATAATGTTGATTCAAATGAACTTGGCCCGGAAGTAGATTGCATAAACATTCGAAGTGCTTATTCGCAGACGTATCCGAATAAGATTCAGGTCTTATTCGCAGACATGGGTTTCTTGGCTTTATGATGTGTATTTCCTTCACCAATTTTAACAGTGTCTGCGGCAGCATTAGTGACTAGCAAGTAGCATCTTCGCCTGTCAATCGGGAGACAGGAAGTTCGACCCCCCTCTCCCCTCCCACCCCCCTCCCCCGCTTGGAGAGAGTTGTTTTTCCTGATGTAGAAGTCTTTTTTCTCTAGCATTCCTCATTACTAGGAATTAGTCTGTTTTATTTTCAAGATTTTGCAAAGTCGATGTCATTTCTAATCATTCTAATTTGCTCCAGATTACTTCTTTTATTTATATCTGTCCACTGGAAAGGACAGTTGATATTTGAGGGAGTGAGGTTCTGTTTCAGGCATTTGTGTCCTTTTTGTCATTGCATTTTTATTTGTTTAGAAGGTTTATACATCTTTATTTGGTCAGTCTGTCTGCCTTTCTATCTGTCTGTCTGTCTGTCTATCTCTCTCTCTCTCTCTTTTTCTCTCTCTCTCTCTTTCTGTCTGTCTGTCTGTCTCTCTCTCTCTCTCTCTCTCTCTCTCTCTCTCTCTCTCTCTGTTTGTATGTGTATGTGCGCAAGTGTGTGTAAAAAATTCAGCGGCTAAATACTTGATCCTTGATTAAAGATCAAATTTTTTTATTTTTTTTTCAATTTAACATTTTTCCCATTCGATCAGTTCCATCAGAGTTATTCTAAAAAAAAAAAAAAAAGTTATAAAAAATGGTCAAACAGACAATGTGATATTGGAAGCAATACAAGGCCTGGCAGTTTGAACGAACTCCAGCACTTCTCTGGGCAAGGAACCGCCAGTTGTATTATCCGTAACAGACAGATGGAAAATAGTCATAATCAAGGAAAGATGTCAATCCAGCGGATACCATCACATCACACCCAATTCACTCAGTGTCAGTGAAGCGCGTCATGCGGTTCATCATGTAGGCCTACTCATCTAGTTACGGAGCACATTGTGCAAATTTCCAAAGAGATCCTGTTTCTGGATTTCATGATAACACTTTGACACGTTTTAGTCAGTGCCTTCGTAGCACTATCATCAAGTCTCCATACCATGTAAAGTGAAAAATACACCAAAAAAAAAAACACACAACAACAGCATATAGGCACATAGCAGTAACTTCGGCCCCAGCTGTTCAGAGACTGAGCGCATTATATCTTCCCAACTGTTGCAATGCTGGGTAGCCAGTGCTACATGTGTCCGTATTACTGTATAAGAAACTAGCAAGGAAAAATAGAAATCATGGTAGAATAACGGCGGATTTGGTTAATAGAAAAGGAAGCTGCTAGCGTATGGTCTCTACAGATTTGTGATGTAACATAAAAGATCGTTTACAAACTCCACTTTCCTGCCAATACAGCGCGAGACAAGCAGAGCAGAAGGATTGTTATTTTTTGTTCCCCTCTTCAATAATTCACACCACTCCATAACCTTCTTTGGAACTGGGTTTGTTAACTACGTCATGTAGGAATGGGTTTAGATTTCCTTTTTTTTTTCTTTCTCCACGCACACTGTCTTTTAAAAAAAAAAAAATCACAGATCCAAATAATTTCCGATATATTCGAACGAATGTTCGACGCCTGTCGCTATTCGAACGCCAATGTCTAGGTAACTCTTGCATAATCTTTACAATGGAACTAGATCTCACAGTTCATACACATTTTCTCTCCACCTCTGAAACAATGTAAAAAAATCACGCATTGTAATTGTAATGGGGTGAACCATTACAGGGCTGAGAACGTTAGCTCAGTGTAGTGAAAGGGAGATAAACCCGTTATTTTGATCAAGGGGAAGTAACCACACAGAAACCATAGATAATCTCCCCTTATTGTTTATCACGCACTGAGATGAGTCATGCAAGTGTTGAGTAACATTGCCAACTGATGTACTCAATGCGCCAATTTTAAACCATGATCTTAGCGTGGTCTGTATTGTCCAGGATTGGTCAATTTAAGTGACCATCCCTGGTGCCAGAAGTAGAACCTTGTTATGTATCACTACATTGTAAGTTTTGTTTAGTTTTTATCTTGTTAAGTAATATTTCCTTAAGATAGTGTATTTGGAACATACACGAGCAAGATGGTGGTCTTTAAAAATGTTTTTATTTGTTTTAATGTTTTATTAGAATTTGCACTTAGTGAACTGTAAGGAGTGAATGGGTTGCGCGTGTTTGGGTGACGCTTAGATGATAGCGTGGGTCAGTCAGTTCCACCCAAGTCTTCAAGACAGCAGGACGTGTCATTGTGTCCAGACTAACATAAAAGTAAAAGAAGTTGTATAATTTATATTTCAAGATTTGTGAAGTGCCAGCTCTGATGATGTAGTTCAAGTGTGAATTCATTTGGTTAGTTCACGTAAGTTGTACCCATTATTTTAGTTCTGGTATTTAATAATATTTAGATGATGTGAAATAATTTGTATTTGTATTTGTATTTGTATAACTCTTGGAGGTTTGATGAACTTTGTTCAGCTTGGTTAGGCAATCAGGCTAGCAGCTAACAATCTATGGTAAAGTTTATCTTACTAAGTTTCTATCTTAGTATAGATCTATCAGTATCCTGCAGAGAGAGAGTGTAAGGTTGTTCTAGAATGCTATCAACGCTAGCGCGCATGATTAGTTCATGTAATTAAATGGAAACATTTAACTGTAATTTATGACAGACTGATTTTATGTGAAGTGCTAACAAATAGTACTACTGGAGGGTGTGGTCAAAGTCCCGCTACTTGGATCAGAGATAGACAGATCTAGATCGTTATTCTTAATCTGCAGTTGGTGCCATTCAGGCTCAACGTGTCCTTCTTAGGGACAGACGTCACAGAGAGAGAGAGAGAGAGAGAGAGTAACGGGCAAGAATTATAACTAAGTTATTTCTTTACTTTAACTTGTTCTTCCGTGGGATGTAAGGTTATTGTTGGATGATTATTTCTGGGTTCCTTTAAATCAGCAGTGTGACTATGATGTATGTGTAGATTTGTCTTGTGTGCCTTTTCGTTACCTTTATTGATACCGTATTCATTATGGACTTTATGATAATGAGTAGACCAGTTAAGATGAAGAGAGAGGTGTTGGATTTGCAGAGCACGCGCGTGAGCCGTGAGTAGGTCACAGCAGACGCTAGCAGGCATGATCACATGACTTTTGGTCAAGCGAGTCAAATCAAGACCGGGATTGGTTAGCTAATAGCTTCCGGAAACGGAAGCTTGACCCAAACAACAATAACAATCCTGGCTGACTGTTTACAGTGGCTGCCACACTTAAACATCATTTGGGATATCAGATATCGGCATTATACTAAAGGATGATGATTATTTACTTTAATTTCTTAATTTATTATATGTTTATTATTGAATTAGTATGTTCGCTACATAGGTGTTAAGTTGATTTTCTTCAATTTGTACTGGTTAGGTCGGACTTAGAAACTTTTGAGGGTCGAACCTTGAACTTTGGTTGTTGATAAGATGAATCATGAAGGGAAAGGCCTATGCTAGGTGTATAGATGCATTGTCTATGCATCAGGTGTCATATTTTTATGGCATCCTTTGTAGGTGCTCATTGTCTGTTCTTTTGACACACTGACAGATGTAATTGGACTCTGTTGTAATGAAGAGATCAGATGCATTGACTTTAAACTCAATCATAGGGGTTATGGGTGTTGCTTGCCCAGTAGACCTATGATATATATGTCATCATTATTATGATATTATCTTGTTGCATTATATAATTAGTTCACTGAATATGTGGGAATGTTTTAGGTATATCAGTATTGTTGGGGGTAATACAAGTGGGTTGACTTGACTGTTCAGTCTTGTAGTTGTACCACGTAGTTGGGTTTGGCTTTATGCCATGATTATCATATCACTTGTAGTGGGAGACTATAGCTTGCTATTGTTGGTTGAGACTTAGGTGTTGACTTATCATGTGGGTTGGTCCACCTAGAGATACTCCTATGGCTTTATGAGTAAGGAGTTTGGTATTATATCCAGAGGATAGGAAAGGGATAAGTTTGGCTCTGAGTTGAGATAGGCCTGTGGCAGTATGGACTAGGGTTTTTGTGTAATATTAATAATCTAGCATGTGCGGAATTGAGCTGGGTTGGCTAATGGGGCCTAAGTCAATTAATTTTGACTTAATGAGTAGATCCAGTTGGCTATTGCTATCCTCTGCTAATTATGATGGTAATTGTTAATTAAGGGATACTACGTTGTGCGTGGGTGGGCTAAGTAAGTAGATGGGATTGTCTTTTATTGAGCCACCTAGCACGGGCAGTTCTGTGGTATGAGTGTGTAGACTCAGCAGACTGTATTTTATTGTAGTTAGTTTAACTCCAGCTCATTCCATAACTAGGATAGATTTGATGCGTACAGGGTGCGCGTATACACATGTAAGGCTTAATGTTATCTTGTCTGGAATCAAATTAAGTTTTCTTCCTGATCTAGATAATGGCCGTTGTTATAATATAAGAATTATAACGTGTGGGATAGCCCTAGCCTGTAGTTAAGCCAAGGGAAGTAAACATGTTACTTGGTAGGCTTGCATTTTATACTCGAGTTATCTCCCCTGGAGTGCTCACAAAGTAAATTATACGTTACTGTTTGATAGACATACTAGACCGTCCCCATATATTAGTTTACAATGTGAATATGGTTATTATTAACTTTTATGTTTTCTTTTGATGCATTCTCTTGTTTTAGCATGATGTAATGATTAACTGATGAGGCGTGCTGTTAATTCCTGTTTATTTTTGGTTCTTCTTCAGCGTGCCTATCGGTTGGGTTTATTGTGCTGTTTATTGTCTTCGTAATGTATTGTTTATTGTATTGTGGGTTATTGTCTTGTTTATTGTCCTGTTTATTGTATCGTTGGGTTTATTGTGCTGTTTATTGTCTTCGTAATGTATTGTTTATTGTATTGTGGTTTATTGTCTTGTTTATTGTCCTGTTTATTGTATCGTTGGGTTTATTGTGCTGTTTATTGTCTTCGTAATGTATTGTTTATTGTATTGTGGTTTATTGTCTTGTTTATTGTCCTGTTTATTGTATTGTTGGGTTTATTGTGGTTTATTGTATTGTCATGTGTTTATTGTATTGTGTTTATTATTTGATTTGTTATTTTCTTTTCCTTTTAATAAAATTGTTGTCCTCTCAAAACCTGATAGTTTTGTTTGTATGTTTGACTGTGTAGAGAGCCCCGCTCGTCTCGTCCTGTGTTACATTATTTGGTGTCAGATTAGATAGCTATAGATAGAGAGAGACCCGCTCGGTCTACCCGTAACCTTGTGTTACATAATATTTACCTTAAGTGAAATAGGATAGTTTGCAAATTGCTCTTTAATTGTGATGACGTCGTACACAATGGTCATGTGGTATAACGTTGTTATCTCTTTCATAACCCGTGAAAATGGATTATTGAAATGAAAATGCTGTTTTTACCCTATTACTTCTTTACCATGGTAGAGATAATTTAGCACTTGGGGTAAGATGATGTGAGCCAACTTGCCTACTTATCCTGACCTTCAGCTATATTTTGATCTGCCGACTAGTTGGATGGTGATGGTACGATATTGAGTTTCAATGAGATCAAACTAGTTGGCCGCTAGGCGAGGTCATAGCCTTGGCGCACACAGCCATGCGACTTTCTTGTGTCTCTGTGACGTCGCAATCGAGTCGTTTTTGTTTTGTTTTTTTTAATCCAGGTGAATGAATGAAGTTGTGCTCACATGGTCGGGGTCACAGAGGCGGTCGCCCCGGGCGTAAGTATTTAGAGGCGCAAATTTCAGAACTATCAGTCACGGTTTAAACTGCCAGTTGTGAAAAAAAAAAGCTTCACTGTGTTTTTCTTTTTTTTGCATGCACCCTCTAATATAGATTTCAGTAAGAAATAACCAATGTTGTCATTTCAAATATAGCACATTTTTATGTAAATTTTGTTTCAATTTTATATGAAAATGACAGTGTGTGTCAAAGTATCATTGATACTATCAGCATTGATCCTATCTGGCGGATTCCGTATGGAATTTATACGTATTACTAAAAAGAAAAGCCGTACCTCCCTGTATAAGCCATGAGTCCTTGAAACTTCAATGAAGAGACTTAGAGCCTTGACACTATATGGGGAAAATGTTGTAAATGAGAATCTTCAACTCATAAACTACACACATGCATAGATAACAGTGAAAACCTTTTGACGTGATCGTCCTTGAAGGTGTATTAAGCTTGCACTCACTAAAATTTGATACCTTTTTTACAAACAAGCTAAATTTCTTGCACTTTAAAGTTTCAATATTTTTCACCAACTCGTGGAATTTACAGTGGGCTAGAATTAGAACTTTAGAAGTAGGAGGGATCAAAGTGCCCACTGATTGCTTTTGAGGGGGAAAAAAAAAGCACAAAAAACCTTTTCAATATGATCCAGTCCAAGAGAGAGAGAGAGGGGGGGGGGATAGAGAGACGAATTTAGTGATAGTGAATAAGTAACGGGAAGGGAGGAAGTGAGGGGGGGGGGAGAGTGAATGAGAGTAGGTTGGGGGGTCGGGGGCAGGGATTAGAAAAACGAATGTAGTGGTAGTGAGTGGGGCGGGGGGGGGCGGGACAGGGTGCGTGAGAATGAGGATGGGGCAGGGATAAGATTGCATGAAAAAGTTAATGGATGAATAATGAATGAAGAAGGTTGTGAACAGGTGAGTCGGTGGTGTTTTGAGTAAGTGAGTGAGTGATTAACTATAAATGTGTGGAGGAAACTTACTGACAGACTACATGAATTATGAATTATAATTAATGAATGAAACTGAGAGACTGAAGTGACGGATATGTAGGTAATACGAAAACAACAAGAAATCAAAGAGACGTAGGCTACTTAATTCGTATAAAATAAAAAACCAATTCAGGGTTTAATTGAAGATACCGTATCTGTTTACAAAGATTTGACAAATAAACACAAAAACATTATATAAAAGTCTTTAAACCAACTGGCAGATATTCAGGCATTTTGGGACCAACTGCTAAGCTGTTTGATCAAGTTGATATCCTTTGATATATCATGTTGCTGTAGAGAGAATCCTGGTGTATTGCCTTTCGTGTTAAAATAGCGCTGTGTTGAAGCGTTCATGCAAACTGGCACAGAGCTTGCTTGGGATTTACAGTATTTACAGTAATGTGTTCTAAATGTAAATTTGGCATTTAAATGGTGTGTTTTTAATATGAGATCACCGCACTTACAACGTTGTTACAAGCAATCGAAAATGCAAAATCTATTCAAAACGATCAACCACTGATAAAGAAACCTTTGTTTTTCCCGCGCTCAGTAGTTGTAAAGCAGTCATAAAAATCATTATACGTGTTCTTTGTGCTGCCAAAATACGAAAAAGGATAGTCTACGCCAGTTATAGTCAAATTCTCTGTTTAACATCTTTGTACAGAATGGAATGTACTTTATCCTGCTACCTGGGTTATAGTTTTGTACCACCAATAGGATCTATCAGTTCCTTCTGGTCATTACAAAGTGGATATTGAAGACACAAGAAAACATTATGCAAGTGGATTTTTTGTTTTGTTTTGTTCAGGCGTGTCTGGTAAATGTTTGATTTGGCGTAGATAGATGCTCTTTTTTCTTCTATACGATAACTGCATAAGACAGCAGATTCGGAGGCCAATTCAAGAAATCTTAATTCATAATATAAGTCTCAGCTTTGAGGTATAAAAACAGCTTTTTAATGCTTTTCATTGTATCCCCGTGTTTGGAAAACGATTCCACGCCCCTAAACTGCAATGCAAATGTAGACCAAGAGCTTGGTCGCCCACAGGACGAAGACCAGTACAAGAAATCTTCTTTCATAATATAAGTAATGTATCAGCATTGAGCTATGAACATTGTGTCTTAATGCTTTGGTTTGTGCACTCGTGTTTGGAAAACGATGATACGCCCCTGAAATGTCATGTAAATGGTGGGTCACAGAAGAAAAAATCTATTAGCATTTCTCATAGATCGACTGAAGTGTTAAAAAGGATTGGAAAAGAAATTCTTAATTTTTCGCATTTTAACCACAACTAGGGCATTTTCTCCAACAAAAGACTGTGTCCGTCCCAACAGCGCTTGAGACCATCACAGGTTGACATGTCGTAGTGGTGGCCGCCGCGGTTGTAGAAGATGTCGAGTTCGTGGTTGTGGCCGAGGTTATAAGAAGTGGTCACTTTCAGGTGTGTGCCATTCACTAGGGCTTGGTGTTCACTGGCGGTCAACGTAAAGTCGTGGCCATGCAGCCCGGGGAGATTCCTGGAGAATCAATCAATCAATCAATCAATCAATCAATCAATCAATCAATCAATCAACCACCACACCATCAATCAATCATCGATCAATCATCCATCAATCAATCGACCAATCAATAAGACAATCGGTCAGACAGTACATTAGGCACTCCTTCGGCCAGTATATCACTCGATCAATTAACTGTCTATCAATTATTACACAAATAAGCAAACAGTTGTGTAAACAAGTAACCTGGCCAGGCTTGAGATGAACATACAAACAGTAAAGCAGGGTAACTATTAATTGTATCCTTATCTTTTACTCACTTCGTTTTAATTGGATTTTTTTTCCTCACTAAATCTCAGTGAGAAAGAGACACAGAGAAACAGACAGAGACAGTGAGAGAGAGAGAGAGAGAAAGAGAAAGATAGAGAGAGTGAGAGATAGAAGGACACGCACGGACAGAGAGACAGACAGAAAAAGAGAGAGAGAGTGAGATGGGAGACACTAACGATGTTGTTGCCAAATAGCGCACAGAGCATACCTGCCCGAGTCCTTCACGTGAAAGGTGACATCCTGGTCAGGGCTGGAGGATGCCTGAGTCATGGGTGGGCTTTCGTAGAGTCCGGCATAGCGAGACATCTTCATCACCATCTGTTTCAGACCCTGGATAGTAGACGGTAATAGTGAATCAGTGACAGATATTAAATAGAGATCAATCTCAGTGGTGCTGGAAGGAATATGATCGAGTGTTTTTAGGAAAGCTTTGGCAAATTCGGGGAGGAAGGCAGTAGCGGACCTACATTTTTGGGACCCTGAAGCCTGGACGGTTATTGGGCCCCTTTGCAGCCAGCAAACTAGGGCAAAATCTAAATTCACTCATAATAAGAAAAAAAAAAAGGTTTCTTTAGGGCCTCTATGGGACCATGGACCTTGAAACTTAAGCTTTATCAGTTTCTTAGTAGTTCCGCCAATGGAAAAGGGGCGGGGTGGGGGAGGGGGGGGGACAGGGGAAGTCTGTATAAAGACTTTCAGATCCCTGCATGGTCCCAGTCCAAAAAACATTCCAAGTCCAGGCTTGTACGCCCGCCGACTGCTTTTGAAATGGTTCGTTCTTTGTGCATCCTTAATTGTAGGTTTACTAACACAAACTGAAAGTAACTAGTCTAATGACTTAGAACAGAAGAAAGCGTTCGATTTGAAACGTTTTTTAGAGTGAAATTTGATAACAATACGACCGTGAATAAGCGAGTTATTGGCGAGTTGTTGGTTCCAGCCACAAAATGCTGTTTCCCGCTTGTGGTGTTAAGAGACTTTGACTTGGCAGTGAAGGGAAATGAATATTTGAGGTGGATGGATGGAGGGAGGGATGGATGGGTGAATGGATAGATGGATGGGTGAATGGATGGTTGGATGGATGGATGAATGGATAGATGGATGGGTGGGTGGATGGATGGATGGTGGGGTTTATCGGTGAGAAATAGGTGGCATTAAAAGTGGATGGAAATACTACCCACATGGTAGAGTAAACGGATATACAGACAGATGAACAAATGGACAGACAGATGTGTGGACGGTTGGACAAGTACGAATAAGTATGAATGTATAAATACCTCCAACTCTTCTCCAATAGTACTTCCCTCCTCATGAACTGGAATGATGGGGTACCTAAACAAATGGACAAAATAAAAAGGTTCATGCTCAAATTAAGTAAATAAAAAAAAAAACAAAGATTGCCATCACATGCGAACCATCTGGCCATTTATGTGACCAAAGGTTATCTTTTGATATCAGGGGCCAGTTCTGATACTGAAATGAGGCGATCATTATTTCAAAAAGAACAAGAGAAGATTAAATACAGCTAGGGAGACCCAGACAAGAGAAAGAGGCAGAAATGAAGGATAGAGAATTGATGAATTTTCTGTGCTTGTGTTTGCTGAAGAGAAGCCTCCCAGTTCATGTTACGACAATGTGAAATTGTGGATGGATGGATGGATGGATGTATGAGTGGGTGAATGGATGGGTGGATGACGAAATAGATGGATAAAGCAATTGGTCTGCTGATTGAATGAATAAATGATTGACTGACTGACTGAATGAATGAATAAATGATTGATTGATTGAATGAATGAACAAATGAATGACTGACTGAATGAAAGAATGAATTATTGATTGACTGACTGACTGAATGAATAAATGAATGAACGAACGAATGATTGATTGATTGATTGAATGAATGAAAGATTGATTGATCGACTGAACGAATGAGTAAATGAATAAATGATTGATTGAATGAATTAACAAATGAATGAATGATTGACTGAATGAATGAATGAATGAATGAATGAATGGGGTGTGTAGAAGCGTGGGCTGATATACAAAGACAGACAGAGAAACGGGCCGAAGAATATAGATGGGTGGTCGTATTTTCCCGTACCTCAAACGAACTTTGCCCACACCTTCAATTTCAGGTGTGAAGATGCGTGTACCTGAGGGGCTGACGCGGTGTGTATGGCCACTGCCGTCCAGCACCCACCTGGACTGTGCTCGAGCTGCGTTGTTTAGTTTGTAGAATTCATAGGGTGTTCTGTCAGAGAAGTCGGTAAACAAACCCTTAGTCCACATGTACCCTAATGAAAACTGTCAAATCTACTTACTCTAAAGAGAGTTCACATAAACACCAAAAAAAAACAACTCGAAAGAATCACATCAGAAACAATGAATGCAAGAAGAAGGAATAAAAAAACGAAAGAATGAGAGTGTGTGTAGGAGACAGATAGACAGACAGTCAGAGTATGTGTGTGTGTGTGTGTGTGTGTGTGTGTGTGAGAGAGAGAGAGACAGAGAGAGAGAGAGAGAGAGAGTGCGGGAGTTATTGTAAGTCCGATGTGACTTCCAAGTTTTATCCAACTGGTGTGATTCATATACATCGTAAAAACTGTATAGTGCAGGCAATGTTCTGCCGCCATTTTTGATAATTATGTAATTTAAACCCTCGAAACTCAAGAACGCTGGGCTGCAAATATAGCGGGGTGAGGGGATGGGGTAGGGGGAAGCATTGTTCAATTCATGTTTTTACCGAGAAGATTGGTTGTAAGTAACGTTACTCCCTCACCAGCCAATGTGACGGCTTCAGTTCGCTTCTCCGAACGTTTTTAAACGTTTTTCTTATTCAGAATGGCGAGGGAATGTTGCATAATGCTTTGCATGAGTATATTATATCATGTAATATAGATGAAATATATCAAATGGACAAATAGAAACGCGCAATTCGTTCAAAACGTTTAGAAGTCATCCACGAGGAACGTGCACTTTTCAGTTATGGTCATGAATTAAAATGTTAGGGTTTTATTCGAACACAATATTTCCTGAAGCAGGATCATATACAAATCAAATATAGGCTGTATTTCTAATAAAATAGTCAAAAAGTCCGTGCCAACACTGTATAAAGCTTTAAAAGACCGTTTCATGGACATTCACCATTTTGGTGGCCGTAGGCTCGTACAAGGGCGGCCGGGGGGTGGGGGGGGGGTGGGGTTAAACCAAACAATGAAAAAACGTATAAGAGGGCGGGAGGGTGTAAAAAATCGCGAAAATCGAGTTACGGACTTTAAGAATGGCCCCTTGCGTTGCTGGTAATCGAGATTTGATGTGAATCATCATAACACAGCTTTCGAGCTGACGAGCCGTACTGCTTCAGTGTGCATGGCTCGTATTTAAAGAATTGCCTTGGACTTACCTGTAAAAGTGACGAAAGTTGGTTCCATTGTATGCCTTGGCTGTATTGTTAGAGCGGCCATCTCTGTGATTGTCTACTGGAGCATTCTGAAAAGCAAATTATTTTGTTTATTATGTCAAATGTTCTAACTTCGTTTTATCAGACTCTGCTACGATACCTACCATTGCTGGTACGAACTCTCTTATCGTTTCCTTCCCTCTCCAATACCCAGATATACAAGGTGGGCCAAAAGTAGGGTTACAGTTAACACTATAATTTATATCTAAAACTGTAACCCTACTTTCGGCCCATTCTGTATATTGCCCCATGCACGGGGCTATACAACAGACAAGAGAGGGCACTCCGCTACGCCGCCTCTTTTCCGTCCACTAAAAGATGGAGGCAATTCGCGTTACCACCTAGCACCGCGCCATTGCAGACGAAAGGAAGGCAAGCGACTATTAATTACAGCCCACACTAATAATATACAGCAAGTGCGCACCATTTTTCAAACTTTTTTTCGTCGAAACCTTGCCCTCCTTTTGTCTCACCTCGAGGTACTTCCAGCTCTAGTCTATTAACTTATATAGAGTTCTTTGGCCTCATTCAAAAGTCCCAAAAAACGTGTACAAGCACAAATGATTTAAAGTAGTCACAGAATCGTAATTATTTACACGACCAAATAATTTGTTAAACAAGAAACGGTTCTCTACAAGTAGAGCACTGGGTATTGGGTGATAACAATAATATATTTCAAATATGGAACATTGGCATTTCGGAGTTTACAGTGTGATTAAATAGATCGCCTTGCCAAACTGCCGTGATACATTTCATTGCACATGTACGCCAGGGCAGACGTCATACGAATCTACCCGTGAAAAAAGAGGGTACTTCAAGTCCATTCTTTTCTCTCGAGAAATTGAGTTTCAAAACTTTTTTGGATTTAAAATAATGGCTGAGAGAAAACACATGAAATAATTAGTACATTAATTTGTTTCTTCGGAGCTAGACCTTTCCTCAGTTGAAAGATATGATGGTTCAGCACGTCCTCATAAAGCTTATCTCAATTTCCCAAAATAAAAGGGTGATCGAACTTCACATTTCTTGGAAACTGAGAAGACTTTATGAGGACATACTGTAGCCATAAATGAAGATAATTTTATGATGACGTACAGTGCCGATAGCTGAAGACAACTTTATGAGGGCGTACTGTACCAATAGCTGAAGATAACTTTATGAGGGCATACTGTACCAATAGCTGAAGATAACTTTATGAGGGCATACTGTACCAATAGTTGAATATAACTTTATGAGGGCGTACTGTATCGATAAATGAAGATAACTTTATGAGGACACAGAGTACGGTTCATTACGTGATCATAAATTTGTCTCAGTTGCCAAAAAAAATGTGAGTTTGATCACTCTTTTATTTGTTAGCACAATAATTGTCTATGTAAATTTTACATTACTCTTTTTTACACATTTATGGAAGGAGTTCTCGTACCCAGCTGACCTAAACAATCACAAAATAGATTTTTTCGCTACCGTTTTGCCACCAATTTCCGAGGAAGCTACTGCAGCCATTTTGCCAAAGAAAGAAAATGTTATGTGGGAATTTTGCCGAAAAAAGAAAAAAATTATTGCTACTATTTTACATAGAAAGAAACGGTTATTGTTGCCTTTTGCTCCCAGCCCTACCTCCACCCCTACACCCCCCCCCCCCAAAAAAAAAAAACGATAATTGTTATTCTTGTCATGTTGCCAAGACAAGAAAATGTTATTGTTGCCATCTAGCCGGCACTAACCCTTACATGAACCCAAACCCTAATCTTAAAGTTTACCGAAAAGTTCACTGTGCAAAAAAAAAAAAAAAAGATCTCATTTTTAAAAATGTTTATTTAGTAAAGATTTCACTTACGTCCTTCCCGTGATGCACCAGTTTGTAGGGTTCCAGTCATGAAGTGGGGTGGTGAAGACAATCTCGATAGGCAAGGCGTATGTGACCCTGATGATTAAATAGTGAAAGCAAAAAATATCAGGCTCACTGCCTTGGATTTACGGGCCATAGACGTATAATGGAGCAAACGCCATCTCGGGTACCAGTGAATAGCAAGTGCCTCTCGCTAGGTGATTCGGCCAAAGTTCAAGCCTGAGACAAAACCGCTGAAAACAGACTTAACTCATAGCCCAGTGCTCTCTGAATCATTTGTATGTGGCAGCATGGAGCACAATAATAAGGAATCTGTGAAATGTTTGTAATGGATAAAAATAATAATTCAAGACACACACACACACACACAAAACCCACCTTAAAATATGCCCATTTGATTCGTTTGTACAAAATGGCACTGAGAACGATGACAATATATATAACTCATGGGCGACTTATAGGGCCAAGTGGTGTCACAATTATGGACGGCTAATGGCCCCAACTAGTGTAACAGCTATAGACAACGAATGGGGCGAACCAGTGTAACAATTATGGGCGACGAATAGCTAGGGCCAACTGGTGTAACAACTAAGGTCGATGAAAAGGGCCAACTAGTGTAACAGTTAAGAACGACGAAAAGGGCCAACATGTGTTACAACTAAGGACGGCGAAAAATGACAACTAGTGTAACAATTAAGGACGACGAAAAGGGCCAACTTGTGTAACTAAGGACGGCGAAAAATGACAACTAGTGTAACAATTAAGGACGACGAAAAGGGCCAACTTGTGTAACTAAGGACGGCGAAAAATGACAACTAGTGTAACAATTAAGGACGACGAAAAGGGCCAACTTGTGTAACTAAGGACGGCGAAAAATGACAACTAGTGTAACAATTAAGGACGACGAAAAGGGCCAACTTGTGTAACTAAGGACGGCGAAAAATGACAACTAGTGTAACAATTAAGGACGACGAAAAGGGCCAACTTGTGTAATAACTTTTGACGACGAATGGGGCCAAAAAGTGTAACAACCACAGACCTACCTCACTGTTTCTCTGTAGGCTACATTTGACCCCCAACTCGGCGTGACACATCCAGGGGCATTATGTTATCCTGAGTTGTCATGGCAACCCACAGGTTTTCGTCTTTGAAACCTCGATGGTTGACCGTCAAGCCCATGGCTCCCTTTTCCTTTAGCTTGTACCATCTGATCAAAGCGTGCACAAGTAATCAAGAACACATCAGAATGAAGTGGGTGTTTCAAATCTGTATGAGTCGGGTATCATACTAATTCTGGTCAGACAGTCAGATGCTGCCAGCAAAATGTACACCAAAGAAATAGTGGCAGAAGCTGACTGTGTCTGACCGGGCTAAGTATGATGGTGTTTTCCCAGGATTTACCAAGAAAATATAGAAAATTATGGTGTGCACGTCTTGTCTGTCAGCAGCTGTCTGTGTCTGACCGGGCTAAGTATGATACATCCCTAAATCAAAGCCAGCTGCAAAACTTATGCAGAGAACATCTAGACAACCGCGGCACTAGAAAGATGCGGTGTTCACCCATACTTATGTTTTAAAAAATGCAAATTGCGACTTAAACGAATGAAATTGTAGCTGCATATTAACACCTATTTTGAAACAACTGCCTTAGTTATCAGTTAGAGCTAGATTTGAATATAAAATCTCAGCTTTATGTCTCCATCCAAAAATGGCCCCTGCTTTATCATACATTTCAGATCTTGTTTCTATTTATAAACCAACGAGAGTGTTAAGATTTAAGTACCAGCAATAATCCCACATAGATTCCATCCAACATCAGGGAGCTCGAATCCGTCACCAGGTGGAAAAATACTTTTAAAATGCATCTTATCTACTATGAAAAAACATTTGTGGCGGAGATAATTCATTGTGGTGCAATTTTGGTTTGTTTGGTTTTTTTTAGCTCGACGCTACAGCCTAAATGACAGTTATACATTATAAAATTACTTTTCATAAGTGTCAACTAATCCAGCCCAATCGCTTTTGTATCGACCGATTGTATTTATTCAAGTTTCGGATATTTTTAAATAAAAAGTTGTAAAAATGTAAAATACAATGATCTTTGTTTTGGCTCCCTGTCGTAAGCCCATCCCAACAGAAACGATATTATTGTTAACACGTGTTTAATCCGCGCTCGTAATTTCCCTACCAGGAATGAGTGCAAAGCGCTCTGGAGTTTCCTAGACTAAAAAAAGGGGGAGAGAGACAGAAGGGTAGATTCACACGTTTATCCCGGATAATACGGGTACCTCATCTAGTTTACATATATATCAAGGACTACAGTAACTGTCATACAGTAGTCCTTGATATATATATATAAATAAAAGGTATTTTGACTGTTGATGGAATTTCTATGTCGTGTCTAGTAAATGGGTTGTGTGTGTTGTATGTATGTGTGTGTGTGTGTGTGCATCCCATAGCGCACGTCACGTGAAAGGTTCTGTTTGTATAAGAGAGTGGATTATTATTTTGTTTTTCTCCCTGTAAAGCGCCATGAGCTGCCAGGAAAAGCGCTATATAAGGCGTACTTTATTGTTAATATCATAATTATTATTCTTCTTCTTATTATTATTATTATTTTTATTATTATTATTATATTCTTATTATGCTCAGAGAAGTCCTTGAAGAGCCAGCTCTTTTCCATATCATATTTTAATACTTATTGTTTTTGTCGTTTTCCGTCCGTGTTTTGTAAAATGGAAGTTCTATTTCGGGTCTGTCCATTTGGTTATCTATCTATCTATCTATCTATCTATCTATCTATCT
Organism: Onchidella celtica; assembly: GCA_963931925.1. Classification (NCBI taxonomy): domain Eukaryota; kingdom Metazoa; phylum Mollusca; class Gastropoda; order Systellommatophora; family Onchidiidae; genus Onchidella; species Onchidella celtica. The sequence continues at coordinate 9,385,564 of OZ007578.1, read as the reverse complement.
ATCTATCTATCTATCTATCTATCTATCTATCTATCTATCTATCTATCTATCTATCTATCTATCTATCTATCTATCTATCTATCTATCTATCTATCTATCTATCTATCTATCTATCTTTCTCTCTATCTCTCTATCTCTCTATCTATCTATCTATCTATCTATCTATCTATCTATCTATCTATCTATCTATCTATCTATCTATCTATCTATCTATCTATCTATCTATCTTTCTATCTATCTATCTATCAGTGCGACCGGCCGCCTGTCAGTTTGTTTATCTAAATATTTATCAAGCAATCTCTCCATCCATCCATTCATCATCCATCCATCCATCCGTTCATCCATCCACCCATCCATCCATCCACCCGTCCATCCGTCCGTCCGTCCATCCAACCACCTTCCGTCTGTGTATCTGTCTGTCTGTCTAACTATCAATCTATCCATGCCTCACGCCTCCCTCTGAGTCCATCATTTACCAAAAAGTCGGTCGTGATTTCCGACTTCTGTCTTCCCTTCAGAGGAATCATAAACTGAATATAATTTAAAAAAAAAAAAAAAATTCTGTCGTTCTATTCAATCGTTTGCCCATAACAAATGATGTGAAATTACCAACTCTCGAGTGTTATTGTCGTCACCTGTTATAATGTCCAGCGTTCAAGGGTGTATCAGCACTTGGGTTTGCAATGTCATAATGCATCATGCCGAAGCTGTCATCGGTAATGTTCACTCCATAGTTGTTGGCCCCTGGAATCTGGCCCATGAGTTTGTCCAACAGAGTGTATTTGGTTGTTCTGAAAAGCGTCAGGCTATAGTTAGTCACATGCAAAATAATATATTGTAAACATCGGTTGACAACCTACGTACCTACTTATCAGCACATATCTCTTTGCATGCATGCATGATGCATACATCCATTCATTCATTCACTCACCCAGCCGTTCATCTGTCCTATGATCCATCCATCCATCTATCCATCTGTACGTCCGTCCGCTCATCCATCCACTGATCCTCCTCCTATCCATTCATCCATCTACCTACCCATCCATCCATCCACCTATCCATCCACCCATCCATCCGTCTATCCATCTATCGATCCACTCATCCATCCATTCATTCATCCATCCATCCATCCCTCCCTCCCTCCCTCCCTCCATCCATCCATCAATCCCTCCCTCTATCCACGCATCCATCCATCCGTCCGTTCATCCATCCATCCATCCATCCATTCATCCATTCATCCATCCATCCATCCATCCATCTATCCATCCCTCCATCCATCCATCCATCCATCCGTATATTCAGACCAGAGACGTTCAAAAGCCTCAGTTTGATGAATTAGGATACTTTAACTAAAAGAACGTAGTAAAAATGTTCACTTTTGTCCACAGTTGTTAAAGAAAATCTTAAAGACCTACACCTTAATGTGGCGTTCTCTTAATACTATTTTTTCTTTATTTCAAAAAAGAAAACAAGTCCAAGAAGTCGTAACTTTTCACGGGAATAATAATTATGTAGAGTTCAATAACATTTTGGCACCATTATAGGGCTACTTTTCTTTTGAAATCATCTATACTAATAGTAAGTATCCCTAAAATACTGCAAGCTAATGATTGGGTTGGGCCTTGTCACATAATTTTATGGCAAAATCCCATACCTGTCAGTTCCGAATTCGTTCAGCTTAAACCTCGCCAGTGTCGCGTCCTGTACCTGGTCCCATTTTAACCTATGGCTTATCCTAGGTGCCAGATCTTCTTGAACCTTCCGAAGCAAAAAGAAGTTACAAGAGAAAGATGACCACCAGTTCATGTCCATGTTAGATCTGGAGTGGGAGCGGGGATGGGGTGGCGTGATTGGGGGTTGGGGGGGGGGGGGGCTAGTAGTACCAGTTGCACAAAAAGTAAAGGAAATTCTTCAGAATGATAATTTGCCGATGCACCGTGGTGAAAGTTCCGGCAGTGCATGCCATGGTCGATGTGTTTAGTGAGAACATGCTTCCCTTGAAGACTACAGTGTTGGCATTGCTAGTGTGTTGTGATTAAATTTTAAAGATAGAATTGATGAAGTCTTTTGTAAGTTTATAGTACTTTATGAATTTAATGCCACTGGGAATGGATGGGTGGATGGATGGGTGGATGGATGGATTGGTCTGTGGGTGGATGGGTGAGTAGATGAATGGATGGATTTATCCATATCATCCCCCCACCAGCAACAACAAAATTTATTATTCATTATTAAATATACATTATTATTAATAAATATTCAATATTATTTGAATTGTGAACTGCGCCTAACAGGCTGCGTTAGAAATTGCTCTGAGATAGAGAGAGGTAGAGAGAGAGAGAGAGAGAGAGTGAGCGAGACAGAGAGAGAGAGAGAAGCAGTGCAGTGTGTTGAGCACTTCGCCGGCGCTCCATTCTGTTCTGTTGTTGACATGTTGTTTCTGTAAAGCGCATAGAGCATTTTAAATGGATATGCGCTATATAAATGCCATTTATTATCATTATTATTATTATGGATGGGTCGGTGAATGGATGGATGGATGGATGAGTCAGTGAATGGATGGATGGATTGATGAATGGATGGATGCGTGGATGGGTGAATGGGTAGATGAATGGTGTTAAATAGATAGATAGATAGATAGATAGATAGATAGATAGATAGATAGATAGATAGATAGATAGATAGATAGATAGATAGATAGATAGATAGATAGATAGATAGATAGATAGATAGATAGATAGACGGATGGATGGATGGATAGATGAATGGGTGGGTGGGTGGATGGATGGATGGATGGTTGGATGGGTGGGGGGGTGGATAGGTAGGCAAGTGGGTGACCAGACCTATGTGTTTCCTGAGTGAACAGAAGAGATGTTATGTGTAAAGATGTTATTCAGATATACATACACATACATACCTACATTTAAAGTATTATATACAACGCCATATTTAATACTCTTTAAGTTACGGCTTCAAACCTGAAAATAAGCTAGTGGTATATCCTCGGATATTGGGTGACAGACAGTTCTGACTTGAAACTGAGCAAATCGGGGCACACCGTCCGTAAAGTTGTACATGACCACAGGCAGGTACTCGAAGCTTTCATAAGCGTTGGTATCTCCTGTGTACGACTGGTACCGTGCCTGTGGAACAGAGAATGATCTGTTGCAGTGGCAGTAGTAACGTTAAAGAACTTGACAATGGAACCGATGAGGATCGAATCTCTCTTTGTTGAAGATGATAGATAGATAGATAGATAGATAGATAGATAGATAGATAGATAGATAGATAGATAGATAGATAGATAGATAGATAGATAGATAGATAGATAGATAGATAGATAGACAGATAGATAGATAGATAGATAGATAGATAGATAGATAGATAGATAGATAGATAGATAGATAGATAGATAGATAGATAGATAGATAGATAGGGAGGTAGGACGGTAGATAGATAGATAGATAGATAGATAGATAGATAGATAGATAGATAGATAGATAGATAGATAGATAGATAGATGATAGACAGACAGACAGACAGGTAGGTAGGTAGGTAGGTAGGTAGGTAGGTAGGTAGGTAGGTAGGTAGGTAGGTAGGTAGGTAGGTAGATAGATAGGGAGGTAGGACGGTCGGTAGATAGATAGATAGATAGATGTATGGATGGATGGATAGATAGATAGATAGATAGATAGATAGATAGATAGATAGATAGATAGATAGATAGAAAGATAGATAGATAGATAGATAGGACGGTAGGTAGGTAGATAGATAGATAGATAGATAGATAGATAGATAGATAGATAGATAGATAGATAGATGGATGGATGGATGGATGGATGGATGGATAGATAGATAGATAGATAGATAGATAGATAGATAGATAGATAGATAGATAGATAGATAGATAGATAGATAGATGGATAGATAGGGAGGTAGGACGGTAGACAGATAGAGAGAGAGATAGATAGATAGATAGATAGATAGATAGATAGATAGATAGATAGATAGATAGATAGATAGATAGATAGATGATTGATTGATTGATTGACAGACAGGCAGACAGACAGACAGACAGGCAGGCAGACAGACAGGCAGGTAGGTATGTATGTATGTAGGTAGGTAGGTAGGTAGGTATGTAGATAGATAGATAGATAGATAGATAGATAAGTAGATAGATAGATAGATAGATAGATAGATAGATAGATAGATAGATAGATAGATAGATAGATAGATAGATAGATAGATAGATAGATAGATAGATAGGATAGATAGATAGATAGATAGATAGATAGATAGATAGATAGATAGATAGATAGATAGATAGATAGATAGATAGATAGATAGATAGATAGATAGATAGATAGATTGATAGATAGATAGATAGATAGATAGATGTTTTGGTTAAGAATTTTAGCGGCAAGTCAGTAAGTAAATAAATGGGTAGAAAAGTAGATCTACAGGTAGAAAGGGCCGGTCACATAGTTACCAAGTCAGTTCTATCAAACCAGTTGTTGGCTTCAGTTATGTGCTTTTCGCTTGTGGGTGGCTCGTTCATCGTGCGGCCCGTGAGAGTCCAGCCACCTTCCAGGTAGCACAGGTTAGGCTTGAAGAAGTTACGGTAATCACGCTGAGAATGATCTTGCTCTTTGAAAGCCTTGAACCACAGTCGCATTTCATCTATTTGTTCCTGGGGGAGGGGGGAGGGGTGTATTTTGTTATGACAATGATTGTTCATGAACAAAAAACAAATAATAACAATGCAAATGCACACATATAGAGCATTGTTGAACTCCCAATGTGGTAAAGGGGATGAAGATGATTGATGATGATGATGATGATGAAGATTTAGCTGGTGAGGATGATGATGGCGATGGTGAAGGTGATGGTGGTGATGATGACGATGGTGATTATGATGATAGTGGTTGTGATTATTGTGATGATGATGATGATGATGATTATGGTGGTGGTGGTGATGGTGGTCGTGGTGATGAGGATGATGATGATGATGATGATTATGGTGGTGGTGGTGGTGATGGTGGTGGTGGTGATGGTGGTTGTGGTGATGGTGGTCGTGGTGATGAGGATGATGATTATGATTATGGTGGTCGTGGTGATGAGGATGATGATTATGATTATGGTGGTCGTGGTGATGAGGATGATGATTATGATTATGGTGGTCGTGGTGATGAGGATGATGATGATGATGATGATTATGGTGGTTGTGGTGATGGTGGTTGTGGTGATGGTGGTTGTGGTGATGATGATGATGATGGTGGATGATTTCTAGCCCAGATTTAAGTTCATTCAATATAAAAAAAAAAAAATACTGTTTCATTTCTTCTTTTTTCAGAATCAGGAGATAGATGGTTTTATTTTATAATGATTAAATGAGGTTACACCAAAAGCAACAATTAAAACAAACAAACAAAAAAAAATTATTGTAATATTCCTATCTTGCTTTTCTCATAAAGCAGGCCACACACATTAATCTATATAGTTTCTAGACAACAGGAACATCCACAACCCCGCAAGTAGTGAAATAGCAAGAATGTCTTCGCGCGTACGGAAATGCCGTTTCCGTGTTTCTGTACACATGGAAATGCTCTTTCTTTGTACTGCTTGATGGATTTTTGCCTTTTTCGTGTCCGTCTACACGAAAATTCACCTTAAGTCCTTTGGCAGTAGTGAAGTTAAGAGGGCTAAAAAGGCGTCGGGAGGGGAGGGGGGGGGGGTCATTGTCCCGCTGGAAATCCAAGAAATACCTGAACAGTTCCCTTCCTGGTGACAGCCGAAGGCACTCGAGGGAAAGGTATATCTTCTACAGCGTGGAAGGTTTTGCTACGGGCGGGTTTCACCAACCCGTGGTTGCCATTGTAAACTTTCTTGAAATCCACGCCATTCATGACAGCCGTGAAACCACCTGGTGACAGTGTCAGAAATAAGAGCTAGGAACTGAGGTCTAGATGGATATCGAAGTTATTTTGGGACTTACAAATTGATGTAGCCTACAAATTGATCATGGTCTAATTCCACTTGAATGTTATTATTATTATTATTTTTAAAGAAACTAGTAAATGTACCCGTTCTTCGAACGGTGAGTGGCAAACAAAACAAAAGAGATTGAGAGACAGCAAAGAAAGGTTAGACAAAAGATGCACAATTCCTATTCGTTAGTGGCGTTTTTTTCTTCGGGGGCATTTTCGAGGCAGCATCATGGCATCAAACTGAACACATGTCTTGTTTACTTTCAAGCAGGCCACGCTCAAAGGAAATGGCATATTCGACACTGTGTATCGGGTTTGCTAGCGCCCAGTAAAGAGGTTGCGGAATCGCCATCCATAACAATCATATAAACATACATCACGGCATCCATGCAGCTCGACAGGATTGAAAACAATAGGCCTAGGCCTAGATATATATACCAAAATTGTGAGTGTCTTGCTTTAAAGGCCATTAAATGCTTAGACGTCAAGCAGAAATTTGCGCAAAATGACAGCCTTCGATACTGAGTATCAATTGCTACATCCATAATGCAACACTCTAACAATCATAAAACTACACTAGGAATTTAGTCCGGGTTTAAACACTAAGGCGTTTCACAGTTTTCAAAAAAATATTAGACGTGGTCAAACGCAAAAACTAAGCCAGCCATGCAACTCGGCAGTATCAAAAACGGTAGTATGAAAACTTTCAAGTGTCTAGCTTGAATGGCCATGAAATGCATGAGCGTCAAAGGCAGTTTACCCCCTGCTCTCATTATTAGAAGATATTGAGCTTTTCGCTGCTTGGTTTAGGTAATAGGCTAAGATAAATTTGAGTCTGAGTTTTGAGACATTATATCGACAAGATGACGTCACATTGTACTAGGAAAATGCAAGACGATAGACAGAACCGATTAGAACAGAACAGAACCATAAGACAGAAGGAAACCCTACCAGAAAAGTCCACCAACCAATAAATTCCTTATGCTTTACAAGTAGAGATGTAACAAAGGTGCGTCAAAAATGAAATTACAAGAGGTGGGAAATAGGGTATTTCAAATCTTCTACGATACTTCGCACTAACAGTTTATACTACTCGTGTTTCAAGAATGGAAAAATCTCATACTTAGACCGAGAGACCTTTCCATCGTAAAGCGATCATAGATGTTTAGAGGCGACTGGCCCACATGGGTTTCCCCAAACATCGGGTCGGTTCCGTCATGTGTATGATGGACACTCTTGAAGCCTGACATGCCTTCCGAGCGAATTCTGGAGGGGGGGGGGGGGAGAGAAAATATATACAAAAGATGATAGTGACGATGTTGATGGCTGTGATGGCGATGATGGTGATGATGGTGACGATGATGATGATGGTGACGATGATTATGATGGTGATGACTATGATGGTAGTGGCTTTAGTGGTGACAATAGTAGGCCTAACAATAATGATGAGGAGGATGATGATGATGGTGATAGTATGCAGAAGATGAATTTCAATGCAATTCATGCTGCTGTTGTTGATGTCAATATCATTGGGCTATCATAGAAGACGCATTATTGTAATCAATGTTTTCGGTAACGCTCTTAGACATTTGTCATGTCAACAAATCAACGACCAATCACAATCATAACTGTGTGGATTCCTGACAGGGCCAGGTTTAGCTTAGGCGTGCACCAGACGATATTGATCTGCCGACTCGTTGGTTGGTGACGTCACACCATTGAGTTTCAATGAGAGCTCGTGCACCAGCCAACCGGTTCGATCTCACTGGAACCATGGAGTATGTATACAATGTATAGAGAGGTTTCACTATTGGTCGATTTGCACTGCGAGACACGGGAGGCTCTGTGAAACCATTGTTAGCATGCAGCGGAAATTAGGTCGCTGCGGTAAAGAATACCCGTTTGTGCATTTCCACGGGGCGTAGGAGCTTACAAACGGTTGTAAATAGTTTCAGTCGACCCAAAACTATGAACAAACCACAGTGAACAGATATGCACACTATCTTTGGTGAAGACAGTCTCTTTTAATTCTTCAATTTCTTGTTTACCGTAGCGACCCAGTTTCGCGATTTGGCGGAAGTTAACCCTCTCTATACATCTATACTCTCTGCTGGAACTCTATTTCTTGACGTCATCGTCCAATTAGTCCGCCGATCAAAACCGGCTTGTAGGCGTGGTGGGGCTCAGATGGTTATGTGTACCTTTCTTCGACAAACAGTTGCTGTTGCATTAGCTGACGCGACAGAGTCTCCATCACCTGCAGCAACTCCTGAATCTTGGCCTTGGCAACTTGGTTGGCATCAGGTTTGGCTGTAGTAGCGGGGGCAGCAGTTGCAGCAGCAGCAGCATCGCCCACGGCTACCATCGCTGCCACCAAGGCAGCAATGGAAAAGACCAACTTTGGAAGAAGAGATGAAAAACATTGGCTATGATTATTTATGCCATGTGGCCAGATTGGACTTTCTTTTTTTTTTTTGCACAGAGATCTTTTGTGACTCAGAATTTTCCTTTTTAGCGAACTCGCTTTGTCGGAGGAAGCCGCGGGACAACTTAAAAAGCTGCCTAAACTATATCTTTTAAATTTCTCTGAATTTCTCAAACCTACAGAATGAATGGTCTTATCCACAGCATAAGCTCCGCTATTTTTACGGGAAATGACGTATGAAAAACTCTGTTTGCCTCTATAGCGGTGAGGAGCTGAGGGGAACGGATGCTGTGGACAAGTATACAGAGGCAAAGGATGTTTTACTTTTTAATACGAAATTTCCGTAAAAATAACGGGGCCGGGCGGATGCTGTGGACAAGACTACTTTTGATTAGATTCTGGAAAGTTTGGTCAACCATAAAGTCAAAATCATAAAAATTAACAGACGAAGAAAAATTAACAAACTGTTTATTAAAAAAAAAAATTGAAATGGAACACAAAAAAAGTAAACTAAAATAAAAATAACATCAAAATGAAATGAGTGAAATAACTTTGCTAAGACAGGACGACACACTAAACCAGACACCAAACTCATTTTCGTAAGCGCTACAAATCGATTAGCGTCGAATCAATCTACTCCCACGAAGTCTCCTTTCGATGCAGTTTTGTTAAAACTATTAATTTTTGTATTATCAATTTTTTTTTCAAAATGCAAAAATGCACCTATCAACATGTTTTTACATTCTCTTATAAAATAACGAAGTATTACAAAACAGAACCCTGCAGTTTTATTTTGTTGGCTTTCTTTTCATCATATCAAAATCGCGTTCAAGATTGATTATTGTTCAGCAGAGTACACATTTTATATTGCGATTGAAAGTATAATTAACATACGTAATGAAAACCTTCTTTTGTAAATTGGATCTTTATCTTTCCCTTTTAATATCTTTATCGTTGACGCTTTAAGAGTCGCTATTAGTGTTGTCATATTTATCGCCAATACAGCGAATATTCCCCAAGTCTCAACCAGAACCAAATCTTCATCTAGCACAGTAACGTGAGAACACATACCAGCTCACAAACAAAGACATATACAGACCCCCCCCCCCCCCAAAAAAAAGCAACAGCTAGGACCACCAAACAACAGCTTTGACAACATCAGTAATAATTTTCATCGTAATTATTTATTGTCAAGACAAATATCAACAAAGTGAGCACAGCCTACCTTCCACATCCTCCCCTCTCAGAATGGGCTAGGAGTGATGGAATCAGTGGTCACCGCATTTCCTTTTATACTGACCCTCACAGGTCTGAAACCCGTACCAAATGGCAGGGCCGTAGAGCAGCTCTGACGAAAGAATTTGTAAAATTCAGACATGGCCAAGATCTTAAATTTATGGAAACCGACAAGCGATGAAATGTCTACGACTGGGTTCTGCACGGCAGTCGTAGTCAAAGCAGTTCATCATATGACTCAAATTATTATGTGCTACAACTACTCAACAAATTTTACACTTCCAACAAGCTGTAAACAGGGGCCTCTCACTCCACTATTGCTGGGTCTCATTAAAATTTTGCTAATTTTTATTGTTGACATTGATGTTCAGTTTGTCACTTTTCCTTGTGTCCTTCCACACCTGAGAGGCTCCACGAATACAATCTTTTTTTTTATTTTTTATTGCCAACTTTAATCTTACGGTCAGGATGTGTGTCAGGAAATGACAATGCGTTACGCAATAGGTTTGATTTTGATTCTCCATTAAGTTTTCTAACAAGATGTGTTCGATCTCAATATGTTGTAGGCTACACCTCTTGTTGTCTCTATGATAAATAATCTTACAACCACACTGGCATGCATTAAATCGAAACCTTGATAATGACATGGCCACAATTTTACATCAAAAGTTTTATTTTACAGCGTACATTCTTGAAAAAAAACCCACAAAACAAGCAATTGAATCACACTGTGCAAACTGCACTTAAGTTAAAAATTTTATAAGGATTCCAAGAAAAAACGATGAAATAGGCTACACTTTGTTCAAGATCAACATGGACGATGGACTCATGCCTGTCAACAAAATCGGAGAGAGGAAATCTTGCACGCTTAATTTTTGGGTTACAAAATTATTGAACCTTCTGTTATCATGTTAAGGATTTAATGCAAATATCATGACAAAATTCTGGGGCCCTGGTGGGGTGGGTGAGAAACCGAGTTACACTAATATCTGAAATTTGGAGAAAATTCTTTTAGAATCTAAAACGCTTTCGATCCCCGCCCCGGTTGCTTTGAATGACAACATCGGATCTGCAGCATGTATTGTTGAATGTCGATGGGCCATGTGACTTTACCTCTTGGTTCATTTTGCCTTAAGACGCCTCGGAGATAATATGCAGTGCAATATCTCCCCACATGAAGTCGGATAGTACACGCCTAAACCTAAGGATGTTTTGAAAATGTTTGTCGGGGACGAATGTACGCGGTCAAGCTCTCAAACTGCGACTGCTATCTGCAAATTTGGACCCTTCGAAGATTCTTTAATTGCGGTTGTCTAGAATACTGACCACTTGACCAGCAAAGACGACCTTGAGATATCAGATATAGGTCAGTTTTGAAATACTGCTAAGTCATTTGATAATGTCCTTGATACATAAGGTCAGATCGGTGCATATAATTCTAGAATAAAGAATAAAATACAGGTGATCTATCACCTGGCATTGCCTTAGTAATAGTATATAATTTGTGTTTTGAATGATGTAAAATTTTCAAAGATTGGGCAACGTCTTTTTAGCAGTTTCTTACTGAAAATTTACCATCGGGATCTTAAATTAAAAACGCTCTCACAAATACACACATAAACATTGGAGGGATGTCTCCCTCAGTATGGACATTTCTTGTTGTTGTTTTTTTAGTAATCGTTTAAAATAGAAGGTCAAAAACTTTACGTTCGAGAGGCAAGACTGAGAATTTCATTCCAAATGTGTGAGAGAATTTCTTGGTCTTTGGCGCGTTCTCCAGACTCCGAAGGAAACCCCATGGATAACGAGTATCAATCAAAGTTTGTAAACAGAACAAAAAGCAGTCGAAGTACAGGTGACCTGAAAGACACTGAAAAGTGGTCGGGAAAAGTGAGATGGGCCTTCCTGACCTTAGTTCGGAAAGGTTACCTACGGGAGTTCATTGAGTATCATTAAAAGCATTTGAACATGTTACAGCAACAATGTATTATACTATCACTTCTAAAAGGTTATACAGGGGGACTTGTTGCGAGTCATACCGGACGAAGTGGTCAGTGGAAGGTTTAGATATGGGTGGACAGTCAGTCCTGAAGCAGCTCCAAGTCTCCTCCACTGATATACACAATCCCATGCTGATTTCTATGCAAATTTATCATTTCACCCCAAGAGACCTTATCGTTTCACTGGTAGCAACCTCCCTTGACAATTGGCATTGAACGAATTTAGTTAAAGTGGTTAAGGCATTGCAGATAGGAATAATTTTGGGGGCACTCACTGGTCAAGAGCCACAAAGAAATATACAAAGGGATTAACCTGGAAATGATTCCAAGGCGTTTCAAGTATTGATCAACATGGGGGTTACATCTACAACACGAAATTTCCAATGTTGTTCTACAAAAGCCATCAAGATAATATAAAATAGTTAATTTAATTAATTAAACCAAAAATAACACAAAAAAAAAACCTTTGATTATTTTTTATCGGCTCTACTCGATCATCTCTGCGGCTATACTTTTGTGCAGATTTTTTCCGGTCTCAAGCGTTTTTTAACATGTCACGGATATTATATATAGTTGATAGAGAAATTTTTTTTTTAACTTTGCTCGATTCACAATTTTCAAGACGAGCATTCACTTTTGGATCCTCTAGGTTTGAATTTACAAAGAAAGTAAACTTTCCATCTACTGGAAACACAACATATCATCATGTACTTCTGTCATGATTAAAATTCTAGTCAAATAAAATAGTAACAAAGAGCTGGCTTGCTACGGAACTGTTGTCCTTGGCTGTTACGTCTATAAGAACAAGAAGTGTGGACCTGGTTGGGTCACTCATTTGGTGTCGGGCTTGACGTTCTGACCTGTGGGGCACGATGTGGAAAGTAAGTCTGAACCATTGATCATGATCATCACTGCTTTCGAGTTCTGTAGTCTTTAGCTAGAAGATCAAAAAGGATAAAGGGGTTAACGGAGAATCGACTGATGTAGTTTAAGAAAAATATATACATGTATATTTTTTTTTTAAAAACATTAAAAAAACAAACAAACAAACAAACAAAAAGATTAAAACGGAAAAAAGGAAAAGAATTTAATGCGGAGACTAAAGTGCCGATTATTTATTATCCCAGACGCTGATTCTGTTTAAAATAAATAAATAAATCAATCAATAGAGTGTGAAGATTTGTCAGAAAAACGTTAAATAGGAAATTGCAGCATCGTCGTCATTGCATCGATATGAAATCATACCTCGTATGCCGCCTTCATCAGGATAACAATAATTATAATTATCATGTTTATGTTAAGACTTTTTTTTTTTAAAAAGAAATATCTAATCATTGCAAATAATAAATTAATTGAATCAAACCCTAGTATTCATCAGTGATTGGATTGAAAGAAAGTGATGAAAAACCAAATCTTCCAATTGTGGAGCAGTAAAAAGAGAGTTCACAGAATTGCTGTGTTAGTCTTGAAAGGGTTAAGCACTGAACTAAACAACTCTCCCGTGTTATGGAAAAAAGGCGGCATACTGCGAACACAAAATTTTAACATGAGACACATAAAAAAAAACCCAGTTCGCATTGCTCTCCGCTTTATTCTTTAGTAAAATTTCCATTTTGTGTTGACCAAAAGTAACTATTGGACGTAACAGAATAGAACAATGATCCGATAGGAAGGCAGAGCATAATTATTTCATTCTATAAAATGATGTTAAAAAGTGAATTTGAATTAATTTGCGCAGGCGATCGTTTTCTGTAACTTGGTAAAACTACCTATTTAATAAGTGGCAGTTCGACTTGCATGTCCTTCAGTACAACGTTGGTTGCGCAATGAATGATATCTGTGTTGTCTCGGTTTTATTGTGATAAGTAAACTTTGAAGTTGAACGGGCTTTCCCGCACTGGCCAGACTGAAAATGTCTGCCTCACGAGTTCGGCCGGGCCAAAGTTGTCTTGGCTCTGGCCGAAAGAGAGACTTTGCACACTAAGTCAAAACCGAGGCAAAAGAGACTGGCCTCACTGCGCTAACGGCCTAATAGTTCATAGTTTGACAACGAGCCCCATGTTATGCCATCATTAATTTGTTTTTCGTTTTGGCAGCTCCTTGTACTAGCGCTGACGGCGGCTGTAGCCGTGAATTCAGCAGCTGGCGCGGCTGCTCCTACAACACACACCAACACCGTGGATGCTGATACGCTGCACCAACTGAAAAATTTGGAACAGACAGTGCAATCTTTGGGCCGACAGATGATCCAGCAACAAACCTTTGTGGAAGAGAGGTGAGTACAAACATCTGGGAAAGAGTCCAGACGTCCCGACCACCTATTCAAGAGAATATCCTCAACACACCCTTTATCCTGCCATTATCCCTTACCTTAAACCTTTTTTTTTCCTGTTTGAAAGGGTAAGGGTTAGGGCTAGGAATAAGAATAGGTTTATGGTTAGGGATATGGACAGGGTTAGAGATTGGTTTAGGGTATCTGGACTGGGTAGTCGGGACGTGCAGAAATCTTACCGAAAGTTCATTCGTCGTAAAATATTCTGTTTATCAAGTTATTATCTAATATTATATTTTGGTAATTCGGAGGCTATGTTCTCATTTTTTCTTTAAAAGACGGCTGAACGTCCAGTCATGACATTGTCAGATATGAAAGAAATGAAATACGTTGTTGTTTTTTTTTTGTTTCGTAGCCAGTACAGATTTTTTTTGGAGAAAAGCAGTCTACATTGAACATTGCATACTTTCTGTAAATACCATAATATTGGGAAAAAAAAAATGAATATGGCAATTTTTAATTTCTACTGCAGAAATCGCTGCATTGTCTAGTTGGCATACAGAATCGCCGAACGTAATAAGGGCATACATAATTATTTTAGTCAGCGAATTTAACCCAGGTAATTTTATTTTATTAATTTGGATGATTTGAGTCCCAGACCAAAGTACTTACCTATGGACGTCTAGTCAGTAGTTGGTCTGAACATTCGGAGAGGTTAGACAAACAGACAGGCAGGCAGACAGACAGACAGTTAGACAGACATGGATAGACAGATAAATAGACAGACAGACGGGCGGGCGGGCAAGTAGGCAGGCAGGCAGACAGATAGACAGACAGATGGATAGATAGATAGAGAGATAGATAGATAGAGAGATAGATAGATAGATAGATAGATAGGTAGATAGATAGATAGATAGATAGCTAGATAGATAGATAGATAGCTACATAGATAGATAGAGAGAGAGAGAGAGAGAGAGAGAGAGAGAGAGAGATACATAGATTTCATGTTATGACCATTTTGTCCAGGATCCGGTCGGAAGGCATGTCTGGTATCAAAACACTACGTCACTACCACGAGGGCACACGCAACTATTTTGGCGACCACCACATCGGCGGCTCCGCCCTCTCAGCTCACGACCACACTGACTACGACAGAACCATTGGCCTAGGTATGAACACGTTTTTTGTGCTGCCAGTTGTGATTGCCCATTGGCAAGTTAAAGGATGGCTTCCATTGGTGGAAGACACTGGCCAATTAGATGATGAATTCCATTGGTGTGTGGGGCTGGGGAAGTGGACGAGCAATAGACCAATAAGATGAAAGACTTTCCAGAACCTATTGCTTACTGTTATTTTACCACATACACAATTTAATAACTTAAATAAATAAATGAATAAATCTACATATATTATTCACAAATTCTCCACTTTTGAACGCAACAGGCGTTTTTATTAGGCCACCTACAGTAATCAAATTTTGCATGTAGCTTTCAAATACCTTGGTAGGTGCACCGAAGTTTGGATTTTTAAAATTTGTTTTGTTTTTTATTCATTTTATTTTATTATTTTTTTTGCTTGGTGTCGCTGACTGCTCGCCTTCGATCCTTGTTTTTTTGTGTTTTTCTACGAGTACATTACCCGTGTCGTGAATACCACTTGCCGGTTGATTTTAAACTATTAGAAGGCTAAAATTAGTACACATTAATATCCTGGTGCTTGCTTTGGGAATTATTTCGGTTCGCCGACAGATGTAGAGAGGGTTGAAAGTGACGGGCGGGGCAGTGGTTGGGTGGTCCGCGCGGAGCGTTTGTGTTGAGCTGTAAATAAATAAGCAAATAAATAAATTAATATGAAGAACAAAAAGTGCAATATACATACTAGGGACGATGGCGCTAACCGAGAACATTTGGAAAACTAAGAAACTTATCAAAATGTGACTCAGTCTCTCACACGGGTAATTAAGTCACAGGAAATGGAAAAGGGGGGGGGTGAGGGGTGGCACTTTTATTAGCTAGGCTTGATTAAGATGGAAACTGAAGTTTTAATTGATTATATATATCTCTGCATCTCTTCTGTCTGTGTGTGCACAATGTTTTTCATGAATAAAAGACCAATCTCCCAGCCGGCCCACTGTGCGTACAACATGCGATTCTCTGGATACAAGGCCAGAGAACGACTAAGGAAGACTTGGACCAGTGGCGCCAAAGAAGCTCTGACGACCCACGGCATTACGTCCAGAAAGGCTTCCCAGCTGGCTGCAGACTGAAAACTCTTTCGTCCTGCAAAGCCCCTGGGGGTACAAACAGAAACAAAACAACAAAAGACCTAAATGAGTTAAATATCTTTGCATAATTAATGGAGCAAATAACAGCAGTAGCGTTTACATAAATGTGGTCCAGAACAGCCTCTACATAATTTTATACATGATGCTGTTACAGGTGAATTTGTTGCCGTCATCAATGGTGTGGATTTCCGTACCAGACACAACGACTACAAATTCCGCCGTGCTGTCCACGGTTCACAGTACAACGCTGTAGAAGACATTCCATTCCCTGATGTACCGCCTGCTGTCAAGAACAAGCACACTATCAAAGTACTCTAATCTCTCCTTACTTCATAATAAACATAAGTACGGGGACAGTATTTGATATTGTATTCCCTGCAAGGAGGCCCGGCTAGCTGTTACTTCAAAAAGAAAAAAATCATTAGTTCATCGTAAACACATACTGCATGGGTTGCAGCCATTTGTATTCTTTGGAAAGTTACAATTTCGTATTAAATCTTCTTATAAGCCATTTCATTCCACATCCACTCCTATGCACTTTATTGCTAATTTGTTATGCACAATAAATGAGGGAACAAAGTATAATTGAGGGGACTTTATTACATCGACAGGCGCTATAGTTTTAGGCTAATGGCGCCCTGGGTCGATTCTATTTTGCTCGGGGTTTCTTTTTCTTCCAGCTGACTCGAGATGGTTTTGACACATCCTAACTAATAATTTGTTTCAGTCTTTTTTCTATGAGCTGAGAGGGATTCCATTTAACTTCAAAATTCAATCCCATTTAACTTCAAAATTCAGTCCCATTTAACTTCATAATTCACATCTTACACTAAAACAGACTTGACTCATCGCGCCACCGGCCTCAGGCTGTGTTTTCATGTGTGTAGGGACGGAAACGCGCCCGTGCAGATGCGGGGCCCTCTTGCAGAAGAGGGACAGCAAAGAATACATCTGACGTGATACTGCGTGTCGTAAGAGGCGACTAAAGGTGCAAAGGTCCTGGTCTCCCGAGAAGAGCCAGTTGGCGGTGGGCCAACTACCCACCCTGTAAAAATAAACCAGTTACAGAAACACAAGCAAATACTTTAAATCAGTCTTTTATCTTGGGAGAAGGGGGAGCATCTGCACCTGTAGATTCAATGAAGGACAATGGACAAAGCCGAAAGGACTCCACTGGCCTGACTGCTCCTTCATCAAACAAGTCACTCCGGATTGCGTCGTGGAATGTCCGCTCCATGTATGAAGCAGGAAAGAGTGCCCAGGTTACAATGGAGATGAGGCGATACAGACTGCACATACTTGGAGTTAGCGAGACCCGCTGGATACAGTCCGGACTGAAACAACTTAATTCTGGGGAAAAGATTTTGTATTCTGGAAGGGAGGACAAAAAGCATACAGAAGGAGTAGCGATCATCTTGAGCAAGCACGCCCAGAGGTCACTGAGGGGATGGGAACCCTACGGAAGGAGAATTATATTGGCATCATTTACTACAAAGAACAAGAACATCAACATGAACATTGTGCAGATATACGCCCCAACAAATGAAGCAACCGATGAGGACAAGGATGATTTCTACAACCAGCTTCAGGAAATAGTTGACACATTGCCAAGAAAAGATGTGAACATTATAATGGGAGACGCCAATGCCAAGATAGGACAGGACAATACAGGGTATGAGGACATTATGGGGTGCAATGCTTTGGGACAAATGAATGAGAATGGAGAGCGGTTTGCAAGTTTCTGCGCATTTAACAGCTATGTGATTGGAGGTTCAGTATTCCCACACAAGAGGATCCATAAGGCCACTTGGATTTCACCGGATGGAGTAACTGAAAACCAGATTGACCACTTTTGCATCACCCGACGATTCAGACGCTCACTGGAGGATGTCATAGTACAGAGAGGAGCTGATGTTGGATCTGACCATCACATGCTGCTGGCAAGACTCAAACTCCGCCTCAAGAAACAAGGTACCAGAGCAGGAACAAAGAGGAGAAAGTTTCAAGTGAGCCTTCTGGATGGAGACAAGAAGGAAGAGTTTCAGCTGACACTGAGGAATAGATTCAAACCCCTTGTTGACCTCGAAGAGACAGTAGATTTGGAGACTCACTGGGCTAAGGTAAAAGGAGTATTTACATCGACATGTCAGGATGTTCTTGGGGAAAAGAAAGTGGAACACAAGGAATGGATCAGTCAAAAATCACTGGACTTGATAAGGATAAGAAGAGACCTAAAAGAACAGGTAAATGCAAGTCGTACAAGAAGCTCAAGAGTTGGTAACCAGGAAGAGTACCGTGCATCAGCTAAAGAGGTCAAAAAATCAATTAAAAAAGACAAAGAGGAGTTCATAGGAATGTTAGCAGAGAAAGCAGAGAAGGCAGCAACAGGAGGACACACGAGGATCCTCTACCAGACTACAAAGACTCTTGCTGGAAAATATGGAAAACCTGAAGTTCCTGTCAAGGATTACAACAGGAAGGCTATTTTTGGAAAGGAAGCTCAGGCAAAAAGATGGATAGAACATTTTAACAGCCTCTTGAACAGACCTCCACCAAGCAACCCACCCGACATTCTACCCGCAAGAAATGATTTACCGATCAGTTGCGACCCTCCGACGAAAGCAGAGATTAATGATGCCATAAAGCAGTTAAATCGAGGCAAGGCAGCTGGACCAGATCAGATCCCACCAGAGGCGCTGAAGGCAGATGCTGCTGGGGCTGCAGAGGGTCTGCACTCACTATTCTCGAGGATTTGGATCGGAGGCAAGTTTCCAAAGGACTGGAAGGAAGGACACCTCGTGAAGCTTCCAAAAAAAGGGGACCTCAGCAATTGTAGTAACTACAGAGGAATCACACTTCTCTCCATCCCAGGAAAGGTTTTCAACCGGATTATTCTCAAGCGAATACAGAATGCAACAGACCAAAAACTTCGTGAGGAGCAAGCTGGTTTCAGGAGTAATCGATCAACCACCGACCAGATCGCCACGTTGAGAATCATAGTAGAGCAGTCGCTAGAATGGAACTCCCAACTGATAGTGAACTTCCTTGACTACGAGAAGGCCTTTGATAGCATCGATAGAGAAACACTGTGGAGAATATTGAGACATTATGGAATCCCAGAGAAGATGGTGAACCTTATCAAGAGCATGTACGAGGGGACAAGTTGCAGAGTCGTACACGATGGCGAGCTTACTGACAGCTTTGATATCAAGACTGGTGTTAGGCAGGGTTGTTTGCTGTCCCCATTTCTGTTTGTCCTGGTGATTGATTGGCTTATGAAAGAAACCACCAGTGGAGGAAGAAATGGCATACAATGGACCCCATGGACACAGCTGGACGATCTAGGTTTTGCAGATGACTTGGCACTATTGTCGCACACACACGACCATATGCAAGCAAAGACTACAGCTCTAAACAAAATTTCAGAATCTATTGGATTGAGGATACATCCTGCGAAGTCGAAGGTCCTAAAAATTGTTGCACCCCCAAGCGCACAAGTCAGAGTAGGAGATCAACCACTGGAAGATGTAGAGTCCTTCTGCTATCTTGGTAGTATCATTAACAATAAGGGAGGAACAGAGGCAGAAGTCAAAGCACGAATTGGAAAGGCACAGGCAGCTTTCACGTCCTTAAGCAAGATTTGGAGAACCAAGGATATATCTCTAAAAACAAAGCTGAGGATATTCAACTCGAACGTGAAGTCAGTCCTGTTGTATGGATGTGAGACTTGGAATGCGTCCCAGGCCTGCATAAAGAGAATCCAAGTTTTCATCAACAGATGTTTGAGGAAGCTACTTAAGATCAGATGGACAGACAAGGTGGGCAATGAAATTGTATGGAAAAGAACAAGACAGAGCCCAGTCAGAGAGGAAATTGGTAGGAGGCGATGGAGATGGATCGGCCACACTCTCAGGAGGCCAGGAAACAGCATCACGAAGAAGGTATTGGATTGGAATCCCCAGGGCAAGAGATCAAGAGGAAGGCCGCGCGGAACGTGGAGAAGAGCCAGAGAAAATGATGTGCAACGAAGCGGAAAGACTTGGAATAATGTAAAGAGGCTGGCCCATGATAGAGAGGGATGGAAAGTGTTTGTTGGTGGCCTATACCCTGATCCAGGGTGAGAAAGGCAATGATGATGATGAGGGACGGAAACGGCAGCGGAAACGTCAAAAATCCATCAAGTAGTAAAAATAAAGAGTGTTTCCATGTGTACGGAAACACGGAAACGGCATTTCCGTACATGTGAAGACATATATTTGAAAAGATTCTTTCTATTTCACTGCTTGGTGAGTTTTTAGGTTTCCATTTTAGGTTTTCGTACATATGAAAACGAAGTTTTATTACTGTTACAGTATTTTCTAACTCAGCTTTTTGTGTGGAACAAAAATCCAAATAGGAGCAAATTGATGAAATGAGACTGTGGTTCAAGGCCTTTAAGGATCAAGACCATTCTCACCGAGACTATCGTAAGTACTTCAAGCCCAACCTGTGTTACCTGGAGGCAGCCTGGACCCTGAACGCCAAGACATTGGATGAACCTTTCCAGAGTGACAGGCATCATATTGATGCTGACAGCTGGTTTGATTTGCAGGAAAAGGTGAGTGGATGGATGGATGTGAATGGATGGATGGATGGAGTGAACGGATGGATGGAAGATGGATGGATGGATGGACGGATGGGTGGATGGATGGGTGGAGGATGGATGGATGGATGGATGGATGGATGGAGGATGGATGGATGGATGGAGGATGGATGGATGTATGGAAGGATGGGTGGATGGATGGATGGATCTATGGATGGTTGGATGGATGGATTGATAGATGGATCTATGGATGGCTCTATGGATGGATGGATGGATAGATGGATGGATGCATGCACAGATGGACGGAAGTACAGGCGGATGGATGAATGAACGGGAGAAGGGAGGGATGGGTCAATGGATGGATGGATGGATGGATGGATGGATAGATGGATGGATGGATGGGTGGATGGATAGATGGATGGATGGATGGATGGATAGATGGATGGATGGATGGATGGATAGATGGATGGATGGATGGATGGATAGATGGATCGATGGATGGATGGATGGATAGATGGATGGATGGATGGATGGATAGATGGATGGATGGATGGATGGATAGATGGATGGATGGATGGATGGATGGATGGATGGATGGATGGATGGATGGATGGATAGATGGATGGATGGATGGATGGATGGATGGATGGATGGATGGATAGATGGGTGGATGGATAGATGGATGGATGGATGGATGGATGGATGGATAGATGGATGGATGGATGGATGGATGGATGGATGGATGGATGGATGGATGGATGGATGGATGGATGGATACAGCAGACCCCGTCATCAAAATACTGCGTATTTATTTATTTTTCTCCTTGTTCACTAGATTCGCTTCACGTCCTATGGCGGCTCAAAGAGCAACTTGGAAAACTTCGCCTATTTACCTACCGCCATCTACAACATGACTGACGGAGTCCCACAAATCGCTCAGTGGAACTACAGAATTCTGTGTCACCCAGTCACAATAGATGTGCCCACTTCCTACATGACGGTATGTTTCTAACTTAACGCGAGCAGTAAAGACGAGCGTGCAGTATTACAACCATTGTATGCCATTGAAAGAATAATAGAACAATCCTCCACCCCTCCCACCCCCCCCCCCCCATACCAACTTTTTTTTTTTTGCCGTTTGGGAATTTATATTCGTTTACAACATTGTATTTTAAAAGCAAAATTGATGGGTGTTTCGGTGGACGGATGGATTAGTAGATGGATGAATGGATGGATGGATGGATGGATGGATGGATGGATGGATGGATGGATGGATGGATATATGGATGGATGGATGGACGGATGGATTTTCTATCGTATGGTCTATTTTATAGACGACGGTGGGTGCCACCGACGTGTGGGTGCCCTAAAAACAAGGCAAGAAATTCACTTAAGCTTACATTGCCCTAAACGGGATTCGAACCCCAAGCCTCTCGCATTAGTTCAACTGCTGTAGCTACTGAGCCACAAAGCCATAACATCAGTCTTGAAGGCGGGTGATTGGAATGGGTAAGTTTACTGACGTCCACGTTGTGACGTAGACTATCTCCCCTCCCCCTTTTCACCATTTTACCCCCACCCCATCCCCGTGAGCCCCTCTTCTTGGGTCATGGCTCTACTCACTGCCTGATGCCTTTGTGTTTCATTTCTGTCCAGGTGCAAGACGATCTAGCTCCAAGAATGTGGAGAAAGTACAAATGGGACCGGGTGGCCAACTCTCGCACTGCTCGGTTCAAGTTGAACGAATTTGGCACTGACAGGTAGGACGGGTGGATTGGATGGACGGATGGATGGCTAGATGGATGGATGGATGAGTGGGTGGATGGGATGGATGGACGGATTGGATGGATGGATGACTGGGTGGATGGGATTGATGGATGGATTGGATGGATGGATGAGTGGGTGGGTGGGATTGATGGATGGATTGGATGGATGGATGACTGGGTGGATGGGATTGATGGATGGATTGGATGGATGGATGACTGGGTGGATGGGATTGATGGATGGATTGGATGGATGGATGAGTGGGTGGATGGGATTGATGGATGGATTGGATGGATGGATGAGTGGGTGGATGGGATTGATGGATGGATTGGATGGATGGATGAGTGGGTGGATGGGATTGATGGATGGATTGGATGGATGGATGAGTGGGTGGATGGGATTGATGGATGGATTGGATGGATGGATGAGTGGGTGGATGGGATTGATGGATGGATTGGATGGATGGATGACTGGGTGGATGGGATTGATGGATGGATTGGATGGATGGATGAGTGGGTGGATGGGATTGATGGATGGATTGGATGGATGGATGAGTGGGTGGATGGGATTGATGGATGGATTGGATGGATGGATGAGTGGGTGGATGGGATTGATGGATGGATTGGATGGATGGATGAGTGGGTGGATGGGATTGATGGATGGATTGGATGGATGGATGAATGGGTGGATGGGATTGATGGATGGATTGGATGGATGGATGAGTGGGTGGATGGGATTGATGGATGGATTGGATGGATGGATGAGTGGGTGGATGGGATTGATGGATGGATTGGATAGATGGATGACTGGGTGGATGGGATTGATGGATGGATTGGATGGATGGATGACTGGGTGGATGGGATTGATGGATGGATTGGATGGATGGATGAGTGGGTGGATGGGATTGATGGATGGATTGGATGGATGGATGAGTGGGTGGATGGGATTGATGGATGGATTGGATGGATGGATGAGTGGGTGGATGGGATGGACAAATGGATTGGATGGATGGATGAGTGGGTGGATGGGATTGATGGATGGATTGGATGGATGGATGTGGGTGGATGGGATTGATGGATGGATTGGATGGATGGATGACTGGGTGGATGGGATTGATGGATGGATGGATGGATGACTGGGTGGATGGGATTGATGGATGGATTGGATGGATGGATGAGTGGGTGGATGGGATGGATGGACGGATTGGATGGATGGATGAGTGGGTGGATGGGATGGATGGACGGATTGGATGGATGGATGAGTGGGTGGATGGGATTGATGGATGGATTGGATGGATGGATGACTGGGTGGATGGTATTGATGGATGGATTGGATGGATGGATGAGTGGGTGGATGGGATTGATGGATGGATTGGATGGATGGATGAGTGGGTGGATGGGATTGATGGATGGATTGGATGGATGGATGACTGGGTGGATGGGATTGATGGAGGGATTGGATGGATGGATGAGTTGGTGGATGGGATTGATGGATGGATTGGATGGATGGATGAGTGGGTGGATGGGATTGATGGATGGATTGGATGGATGGATGACTGGGTGGATGGGATGGATGGATGGATTGGATGGATGGATGAGTGGGTGGATGGGATGGATGGACGGATTGGATGGATGGATGAGTGGGTGGATGGGATTGATGGATGGATTGGATGGATGGATGACTGGGTGGATGGGATTGATGGATGGATTGGATGGATGGATGACTGGGTGGATGGGATTGATGGATGGATGGATGGATGACTGGGTGGATGGGATTGATGGATGGATTGGATGGATGGATGACTGGGTGGATGGGATTGATGGATGGATTGGATGGATGGATGACTGGGTGGATGGGATTGATGGATGGATGGATGGATGACTGGGTGGATGGGATTGATGGATGGATTGGATGGATGGATGACTGGGTGGATGGGATGGATGGACGGATTGGATGGATGGATGAGTGGGTGGATGGAATGGATGGACGGATTGGATGGATGGATGAGTGGGTGGATGGGATGGATGGACGGATTGGATGGATGGATGAGTGGGTGGATGGGATGGATGGACGGATTGGATGGATGGATGACTGGGTGGATGGGATTGATGGATGGATTGGATGGATGGATGAGTGGGTGGATGGGATGGATGGATGGATTGGATGGATGGATGGGATGGATGGACGGATTGGATGGATGGACGGATTGGATGGATGGATGAGTGGGTGGATGGGATGGATGGATGGATTGGATGGATGGACGGATTGGATGTATGGACGGATTGGATGGATGGATGATTGGGTGGATGGGATGGATGGATGGATTGGATGGATGGATGGATGGATGGACGGATTGGATGGATGGACGGATTGGATGGATGGATGAGTGGGTGGATGGGATGGATGGATGGATTGGATGGATGGATGGATGGATGGACGGATTGGATGGATGGATGGATGGATGGATGGACGGATTGGATGGATGGGATGGATGGATGGATTGGATGGATGGATGGATGGATGGACGGATTGGATGGATGGACGGATTGGATGGATGGATGAGTGGGTGGATGGGATGGATGGACGGATTGGATGGATGGATGGATGGATGGACGGATTGGATGGATGGACGGATTGGATGGATGGATGACTGGGTGGATGGGATTGATGGATGGATTGGATGGATGGGTGGGTGAAAGGAAGGCTAGATGGGTGGATGGATAAGTGTATGGGTAATGATATGAATGGATGGATGGATGCGATAGATGGAAGCACGGCACCTAAATTGTTTGAATGTACAAGTTAGGTGTTTGAAAAAAGTAGGGGGGGGGGGGAACAAACATACCTCAGTTCCTCAAAAATGTTTTCAGAACCACAAGATACACATTGCTTGACGAAATCATGGCTGAGATCCCAGGAAAAGACAACTACGGGGTCAACATCAAAGACAACTCTTTCGGACTGATGAACTACGACATCTCCAAAACTGGTAATGTCCCCCTGAACGCTGGTCACTATCATCGGTGGTACAAAGTAGCCCAGAAAGGAGCAATGGGCACCCAGGTACGTATATCGCTGTGCACTTTTCTCTGCTCTTGTTCTGTTGTGAAGGAGCCTTAAGCACACGAAGACACCGTTACTGAATGTTTCAGTCCATCCTAAGACTTAGTGGTCTTGTCCACAGCATCCCCTCCTCTTTCCTATTTTACGGAAAATGACGTATGAAAAAGAAAAACATACTTTGCCTCTACAGCAGAGACGAGCGGAGCGGAACGGACGCTGTAGACAAGTATACAGAGGCAAAGAGTGTTTTAGTTTTTCATACGTCATATTCCGTAAAGTAACGGAGCGGACCGGATGCTGTGGACAAGAGCACTAAGTCGGAGTTTGGAGAAGTATCATTCAGCTTTCAAATAGAAAGTACATCACCCTAGCCATGATAGATTCTATGCATCCATTTTAAAACTTCCATGTTCTGGAATTAAAAGCAAATGGGAGAAAACATTTAATGATTTGCTTGTATTTCCAGTGAAGATTTCAAAATCGGAGATAGCTGGGTAGAAACATACAGTAACGAGATAGATGTGGATCTTGCAGCTGTTACATTAAAATTAGATTTCTGTACATGATGTATGGGAAAAGCTTAGAGCCTTTAAAAAACTGTCAGGCAGGAGTGGGGCACGTTCCTTAGGGACCAAATTCCCCCGAAATATTTGTATATGTGTGTAGAAATTTAACCTGAATTTTACAGAACACAGACTTCAATGTGCCCCTTTTTTGTTTTATTTTAAGATTATAATATTTTATCTATAGTATGGCCTATTTAAGCTGGTGATGTAGCCAAAATATTTTCAATAACATTTGTAATAACTAATGTGGCCAGTTATTAAAAACGTTAAAAAAAATCCTATCATCCCATTACCTCCCGGAAATTGCGGGTGCACACTGCACGCTTACCTTGCTAATTCCTAAGTAATAGCAACAAAGTGTCATACCATTCAATCTTCTCACAGAAATTGTCGGTGCACAGCACATACTTTCCTAGAAAAACGTTACTGTTGCCATGATGTTGGGGCAAGTTGACTACATCCAGTCCTACCCCAAACGTTCATCCTAAAATCGTTTTAAAAATGCACTGTGTAAACGAAGCGCAACTTGCTCACAGGGCGCAAAAAGTCATCGCAGATGTGCGTTTTTATTTGCTCTGGGCGCTATCAAACTGTTACGCGTGTGACTAGAAGTTTTGTCTTTTCCACAAAATACAATCTCTTCAAACTCTATGTCGTGACTCTAGTGGAACGAAAACTCCCTCATGTATGGACATTTATTTGAAAATAATGTCAGTCGTACCGATTGGTCCTGCAAGTGCTTTTTATGCCAGTATTTCCTCTAATCCATCTTTGTCTGTCTGTCTGCCTATCTATCTATCTATCTATCTATCTATCTATCTATCTATCTATCTATCTATCTATCTATCTATCTATCTATCTATCTATCTATCTATCTATCTATCTATCTATCTATCTATCTATCTATCTATCTATCTATCTATCTATCTATCTATCTATCTATCTATCTATCTATCTATCTATCTATCTATCTATCTATCTATCTATCTATCTATCTATCTATCTATCTATCTATCTATCTATTTATCTATCTATCTATCTATCTATCTATCTATCTATCTATCTATCTATCTATCTATCTATCTATCTATCTATCTATCTATCTATCTATCTATCTATCTATCTATCTATCTATCTATCTATCTATCTATCTATCTATCTATTTATCTATTTTTCACCCTCTTTCTTTCTCTCTCTCACTCTCTCACTCTCTCTTCGTGTGCAGGTGTCAGTCAGTGAAGGACTCTGTCATTATTACCGGCCCGACTGTTTCTAGCGATATTACACTGCAACTTATTAACATTATTACCATACTCATAGCAACCTCAGAAGCGATAAAACTATAGTGCATGGCTAATCTTAAGAGCTACCGGGCTAAATTCATTCGGTGCTGTTCGCTGTAAAACCTGCAATATGGTGTTAAGTGCATGTTGCACTGTGTTGTTGTGTGTACTTGATAAGACTAGATTTCCCCAGCGCTGAGCCCCCTAGACACAGTGCCTTATTGGAAGTAATTGGTCGAACTGGCTTAGATCAGGCCCTACAGATGTGTTAAAATTAATTGCTTACTAGTTTTTAAGAGATTTTAAAACGCACGAGATATAAAAGTACTCCTAAACAGATACAAAACAATGTTACAATATTCTACAAATCCTGCTGCAATCGGAATTGTCATTGATTCTTGTTCAATATTTCAATGTCGCACTGATTATGTTTGTGTATACGATACAGATCAATCACAAAGGGTTCAAAGACGAAAATCTGTGGGTAGCTCGCACAACACAGAGAAATGTGATGCCGCTGTCAATCAAACGATGTGATGGCAAGACACACCAATGCTTTCACGAGACAGCAAGGTAAGTGTTCAATGAGAGCACCGTGCACCAACAATTTCCAGGGAGATAAGGGGATGCCAGGGGCACATTGTTGCTATCATGAGTTAGCAAGGACAGGGTGCGCTGTGCACCGACAATTTCTGAGAGATACATGATGGTAGGACATAATTTATTTTTGCTATTAGAGATAGTAAAGTAAATGTGCATTGTGCACGGACAACTTCTGGGAAATTTGGGATGGTAGGACACATCGTTGCTATTATGACGTAGCAAAGAAAGTGTGCACTGTGCATCGACATTTTCTAGAAGAAAATTGGATGGTATGACATATTGTTGCTGTTAGGAATTAGCAAAGGAAAGTGTGCAGTGTGCACCGACAATTTCCGGGAGATAATGGGATGGTAGGACACATAGTTACTATTGTGAGATGGCAAGGAATGGGTGAGGAAATATTATCACCATTATCATTTTCATCATCAACATCATCGGTCCAATGAGGGAGGGAGGGAGGTTGAGGGGTGGGTGGGTCTAAATCTGGAGTCCAGTGACAAAATTGATAGAATCTTTATCTGAGTTGAGAACTTTGCCATGGCTTCGTGCTAAAACAAAGAATGTACACTGTCTGGGACTATGGAATCAACACACCGAGTGAAACGAGATTAACACAGTTCCCCGCCCCCCCCTCCTCTTTCTCTCTCTCTCTCTCTCTCTCTCTCTCTAGCTCTCCTTTCTCTATCTCTCTCCCTCTCTCTCTCTCTCTCTCTCTCTCTCTCTCTCTCTCTCTCCCTCTCTCTCTCTCCCCCTCTCTCTCCCTCTCTCTCTCTCTCTGCTATTCATCATACTTGCACTCTCAAATGTCCTCCCACAATCGCTGGGGATTTATTCCATTCAGCGGATTCGGATGTCAGACCCCGAGTCAATAATGTCTAAATCCTCCAGGCCAATATTGAAAGACATCGGAGAAAAAAACATAGTTAAAATAAACACTAGGCTCCATGTCCAGTAGGTCTACGAGCCGATGTGTCCAAATTTTTCAGTGGTAGCTCATTCAGCTGAGCGACTACAGTCTCATCCTTGGCAATTCAGTGGAATGAAAACAAATCGCGACCTTAGTCCGTTTGTTCCAACTCCACTTCTTGTACAGCTGAAAGACTCGATGTTAAACGTTTACGGCTTTAGTGTTATGATAAGGAGTAGAATAAATCGGGCCTGTGAAACAGTATGATAAGTGCCACACGGCATTTTAAACCAAATGCCAGATTGTGCATTTATTACACTTCTTCTACATGCTAAAAGATCTTTAGTGTTGTTTTTTTTTCTTCCAAAAATGGAGATTGAACAAACAAGAACTGGGGTGGTGAAATATTTTCATATCTGAAATCTTTCAGACAGTCATTAAAAATTGAGTATAGATCACCAAATAATGCGCGTAAAACCTAATAATTCCTTGAATATGAGGCTTAATATTATACTTTAGATAGGCACAGATGGTTAACAAAGAGCGTATTCAGTTGAAAAAGATCAGTATGAAGTTACTTTTGGAATCTATATTATTTTATGGTCATCATTTCCGCCAATCATTCACAGGGTCAGCTATGCAATCCCACTGGAAGTCGTGTATTCAACGCCCTTGCAGAGTTGGAACCCTTACAACCTGGCTTTCAACCAGGTAAGGCGCAGATGGATTTTGATTAGTGACGCGCACCAAAATAAATTTTAAAAAACACTAACTGCTATAGTTATTAATTTTAATATTGTGACGCTGTGGGCTTCCACTGCAACTTTTGAAGAATCCCATACTCCAAAGAACACCATTTGTCTATACATAGTTCATTGTGTAATGTTTCGGTAATTGAGCGCCACACTCCGGCAAAACATTGGGAAGGTATCATACTAAGGGAGGTAACATACTAAGGGAGGTAACATACTAAGGGAGGTAACATACTAAGGGAGGTATCATACTAAGGGAGGTATCATTCCAAGCCCGGTCAGACACAGACAGATGCTGGTAGACAAGAAGTACACACCATAATTTCCTCTATTTTGAAAGTAAATCCGGGCAGACTCTATCAAACTCTTGTCAGACACAGTCAGCTTCTGCCACTACTTCTTTGGTGTACATTTTGCTGGCAACATCTGACTGTGTCCAACCGGACTTAGTATGAGACCTCCCTACTATTTCTTGGGTGTACATTTTGCTGGCAACATCTGTCTGTGTCCAACCGGACTTAGTATGAGACCTCCCTACGCCCTGGAAAGCCACAGCCAGTTGCTGCCAGCAAAATATACACCCAAAAAAATAATGGCAAAAGCTGACTGTGTCTGGCCGGGCTAGAGTATGATACCGCCTCCCCTGATTTACTAAGAAAACAATAGTAATGGGAAATTATGGTGTGCACCTCTTGCCAGTCAGCATCTGACCATAGTAGTTCTGGGCTTAGTATGATCCCCGCCCCCCAAATTATGCGAGTCTATGAATCATATAAATTCCCCGTGACTTTGGTTTGAAACAGATTCTTCTTTTCTCTTGGCTAAAAAGGATGGCCTTCATCAACGTACGAGGTGGATATAAAGTATGTAATAATGTTTACTTTTTCCTGAAACAAAGTGTTGTATTCTGTTTCAAGGAAAAGTATGCCTCTGCCAACGGACGTAACGGAGGTAATGACGCAGCTCACGCTTTTAACGGCACCAGCTTCAGACACTACTACCAGTAAGAATCTTAAAAATACTTTGTGTGTTCTGCACTCGGCTTCATCCAAGGCATTGGAATGTTATAGATCCCGTCTTTAGAGTGGAGGACCGGGGAGGATGGGGGAGAGAGAGAGAGAGAAGAGGAGAAGGAGAAGTAGGTGGGGGAAAGAAAACAGGAGGTAGAGGGAGAGAGAGAGGGGGGGGAGAGGATAAGGAGAAAATGAGAGAGAGAACATGACCCAGAATTAAAATTATTATTTACGATTTTTATTCCTCGCACCATAAAGAGGCCCATTTTCGTCGAGTATTTAAAATAAGGTCGGAAATTTCGTTTTTCGTCTCTCTGCCTTCTTTTGCTCTCTTTACAGGGTTCATATTTAGTCAAAAACCAAGTTGGAATGTCACATCTGTGTATTGGTCGAGTCAGCGAGCTACCTGCATTTTATTGTATTGTTCTTGTATCATTTCTTACGGGAGGCTTTGATACCAACAACGTTTTTGTTATCTTTTTGCCATATTTTGACGTTGCTTTAATCCTTGCTGCAACGTAAAAGATTTTCTTTTCTTTTTTCATAATATTCGATAATAATAATATCAACTAAGAGTCTGTAAAACTAAAACAGCATCTTGCATTCAGTTTCAAAATATATGAAAATTGAAACTATTTCTGATTGAAACATTTCCATTTAGAACCCCAGTGGAATTCTACAAATCTAGCACCGCCGAGCACGATGCTGCCGACACGGCTAAATCAGGTGTAGGTGTTCTGGACCCTCACGGACAGGTGAAGCGAACGGCACCTTCAGGTTTCCGTATCTTGACGTCTAACATTGTGGGTGTGGGAGAGGTCCGTACGAGGTATCCAATCTTCCCGGTACATTCTGAGGGCAGCACTTTGGGAGAGGAGTTGGAGGTAAGTGTCAGCTGGCCGGAGAGAGAGAGGAGGGAGGGGGGAGATGAAGAGACAGACAGACAGAGAGACAGACAGCCGGATGGACGGATGGACAGAAGGGGCGGGCGGACGGGCAGACGGACGGAGGGACCGACAGACAGACAGACAGACAGACAGAAGGGAAACAGTCAGACCGACAAATAGATAAGACAGATCCACAGTCAGACAGGTGAATGGACGGACGGACAGTCAGGCAGGTAGACATACGGATAGAGAGATTGACAGAGGATGGACAGGTAAACAGACTCACAGACAGACCAATGGTATTGATAGACAGGCAGGTTATAGATGAACAGGTTTGAATATATAGAGAGAGACAGACATCCTCTGAGGGCAAGAAAAAGACTGTTATTATTAGAAGGACTCTCTCAAATGTGAAGAAACACAGCTTTCCTGTGGAAAAGCAGAAGAAAACAATGTGAGACGGCCTCTCACCCAAAGTGCATTTTTTTTTCTCTTTTCAAATCGCCGATGTGGTAGTATGGTATGGGGTTAGGGTGAGGTTAAGGTAGTGGTTCTCAACCTTTTCCAGGCAATCGCTCCTAGGCTCCAAATATTCTTTCATCACCCCCTCCTCCACCCACCCCGCCTCCCCCTACCACTACTCAAACCTAACAGATACATTTCACGATAAGACAGACTACGCGCAAATTTTGATACTACAGAAAGTATTCTTTATCCCAAAAAAAATAAAAAAAATTCGCAGACCGGCGCTGCACTGTGGCGACGACGTGCTTGCTCCAGTTGTAACTGGGTGCAATGACACAAAAGGCAAATTTCCCCATATACAAATACAAAATATGAACCCATGCAAAATTTGAAATAAATCCAACAGACAGTTTTCCAGAAACTCGATGTTGATCTCGCCCATTCTGAAAGAACGACGCACTATGAACCTAATCATAACCAGTCGTGACAGCTTTCATTATAACCCTGCCATTGTAATGACCTCGTATCTAAAACTAATTGTTTCGCCAGGCACTGAAACGCATGGTGATGGAAATGTCCAAGTATTCGTACCTGTACGAGGAAGTTCCTCTGGGCCAGGCATTGCCAATAGATGAGGATGTCACTTTCCACCTGCAGGATACCTACAAGTAAGAGCAAACTAGAGAATTGTGGCAGCTTCACTTTACTGCTTGTTTCAGTTTCTCGATCCGTATCATTTCAAATCTTTGTGTGTGTGTGGGGGGGGGGGGGAGGGTGGGAGGAGGAGGAGGAGGCAGGGGGAAGAGGATGTCGTATGTGCGTTCGCATGTGTATGTGTGTGCGGGCGCATGTGTATGTGTGTGCGTTCGCATGTGTATGTGTGTGCGGGCGCATGTGTATGTGTGTGCGTTCGCATGTGTATGTGTGTGCGGGCGCATGTGTATGTGTGTGCGTTCGCATGTGTATGTGTGTGCGGGCGCATGTGTATGTGTGTGCGTTCGCATGTGTATGTGTGTGCGGGCGCATGTGTATGTGTGTGCGTTCGCATGTGTATGTGTGTGCGGGCGCATGTGCAGGCAGGAACATAATTATGTGTGTGTTCTTTTTTTTTTCTTGTGCCACATTCTCTCTATCTGGACTCTCATTTTGTCCTGAGTTGGAGAGATGACGAGAGTGTGTGTGTTTGGAGGGGGGGGGGGAGAGAAAAGGGAGAGCAACTGTCCGGATTCAGAGAAGGTGGAGGGGGGGGGGAGGATTGTCGAGAAACAGACTTGTTTTGTCTGGGTGTGGGTAGGCAATTGTCGGGGGGGGGGGGGGGTTGTCCGAGATTGGTTCCACAAACACACGTGCTTGCTCAGATGATAAATGAGACAGTATGGTCTAACTTCGGTTTATTTAATATGAGAGTTTGATATCAAGCCCCAATTTTCAAATCCCTGGTCCTGCTTCATTTTTGTTGTGTTGTAGTGACAGTACTGTTGCTTCATTTTTGTTGTGATTCAGTGATAGTTGCTTCATTTTTGTTGTGATTCAGTGATAGTTGCTTCATTTTTGTTGTGATTCAGTGAGAGTTGCTTCATTTTTGTTGTGATTCAGTGATAATTGCTTCACTTTTATTGTGTTGTAGTGATAGTTGCTTCATTTTTGTTGTGTTCCAGTGACAGATGCTTCATTTTTGTTGTGTTCCAGTGACAGATGCTTCATTTTTTATTCTCTACCATGGACCTAGAAAATATAACAAGTAGATAGTTGGACAGTTGTTTCTTCATTTTATTTGTTGTTGGTGCTGTTGTTCTCTACCAAGACCCCAGAAAAAGAACAATTAGATATAATAATTATTTCGTTTTCGTTCTGTACCAGGAACCCGCCAGGGCTTCACGGCCACGACTTCACAATCACAGCGGCAGAGCACAAGTCCTTGTTGAACGGCACTGACCTACAGGTGACCACTTCATACAACCTCGGCCACAACCACGAACTGACTGTCCACTACAACCCCGGAAACCAAGCCTACTACGCAACCAAATGCGACAATATTGCTCGCTGCTGGGACGGCCATTCCAGTGTGCTGAAGCGTCTCCGCGTTTAAAAGTTTTAGATATCCGGTGTCCTAGTAATTTGGACACCACCGTTTTGAAGACGACGCGGAATTTTCGCTCCTGAAATATCAAGAGTGGGTAGATCTGCTGCATTTAATTTTCATTTTTTCACCGATTAACAGGTATTCTCGCGAGAGCAAAAAGACCCTGATGTGTGAAGTACAGGGTCTGTCCCCAAAATCAAAACAAATACAAAAACTTTGATATCCTATGGAACACCGCTTTCCCAAATGACGTAGTTTGATACACGGGGGGCTTTGGAATGGCAATATGAGATCACCGCACTTACTTTTTCATGAGACCAACCATTTCAAAGAACCTCATGTACAATTTTTCATGTTCAGAGAGCTTGTCCCATCTCTACATTTTATAAGTCAGTGAAGGAATACCAAGAAATTAATATTATATTTTATCGAAAATTCTGTGCCGAAACTGAAATGGATGTAACCTATAGACAGGAAAAATGTTCAGTGTTTCCTTGGGTGTTTACTGAGGTTACAGCAGGTTAATAAAAGGAGCATTTGCAATTATGTGGAAAACATTTAACTAACATACATGTATAAGTTGTTTCGTGTTTCCTTCCTGGTGATAAAAGATGGGCTGGGCGGGGAGATGAAATATTTCTCAGATAGATTACTTTTGTACCTAATAAACAGAATTAATTTTTTTTCACTGTTAATTTGACATTTTGTTCATGTGTGTCCCTAACTTATGTATCTTATATAATAATAATAATAATAATAGAAAAAAAAATGTCCCGCTATCTTTAACAAGACCTAGCGCCGCTCATACGGCTCAGATTAGTATGAAACTTCACATTTCTTCTTTTCAACCTGCCATTGGTTCTTTTTTAGATTTGGAGGCTGGAAAAGGTGTGGAAGTATTTTTTTGAGTTTGCTTTGTGTTGCTAATTTCGGGCTCCCCCCCCCTCCTTCCCATCCATCTTTTCCACGAATGCCTGACCCATGACGTCACCATTTCCTGAAACATACGCTTTCCAAATTCCCGTTCCCCACACACTAAATACACCCGCTCTCAAAATTACCTGTCCCCACACATAAAAATACAACGGCTCTCAAAATTACCCGTCCCCACACATAAAAATACACCCGCTCTCAAAATTACCTGCCCCCACACATAAAAACACACCCGCTCTCAAAATTACCAGTCCCCACACATAAAAATACACCGGCTCTCAAAATTACCCGTCCCCACACATAAAAATACATCGGCTCTCAAAATTACCCGTCCCCACACATAAAAATACACCGGCTCTCAAAATTACCCGTCCCCACACATAAAAATACACCCGCTCTCAAAATTACCAGTCCCCACACATAAAAACACACCCGCTCTCAAAATTACCCGTCCCCACACATAAAAATACACCGGCTCACAAAATTACCCGGCCCCACACATAAAAATACACCCGCTCTCAAAATTATCGTTCCCCACACATAAAAACACACCCGCTCTCAAAATTACCCGTCCCCACATATAAAAACACACCCGTTCTCAAAATTACCAGTCCCCACACACCCACTCTCAAAATTACCCGTCCCCACACATAAAAATACACTCCCACACATAAAAATACACCCGCTCTCAAAATTATCGTTCCCCACACATAAAAACACACCCGCTTCGAAAATTCCCATTCCCCACACATAAAATCACACCTGCTTTGAAAATTCCCATTCCCCACACATAAAAATACATGAGCTTTGAAAATTCCCATTCCCCACTCATAAAAACACACTTGCTTTCAAAATTCCTTTTTCCCACACATAAAAACACACTCGCTTTCAAAATTCCCATTCCCCACTCATAAAAACACACTCGCTTTCAAAATTCCCATTCCCAACACATAAAAACACAATCGCTTTCAAAATTCCCATTCCCCACACATAGAAACACAATCGCTTTCAAAATTCCCATTCCCCACTCATAAAAACACAATCGCTTTCAAAATTCCCATTCCCAACACATAAAAACACAATCGCTTTCAAAATTCCCATTCCCCACACATAAAAACACAATCGTTTTCAAAATTCCCATTCCCCACTCATAAAAACACAATCGCTTTCAAAATTCCCATTCCCCACTCATAAAAACACACTCGCTTTCAAAATTCCCATTTCCCACACATAAAAACACACTCGCTTTCAAAATTCCTTTTTCCCACACATAAAAACACACTCGCTTTCAAAATTCCCATTCCCCACTCATAAAAACACACTCGCTTTCAAAATTCCCATTCCCAACACATAAAAACACAATCGCTTTCAAAATTCCCATTCCCCACACATAGAAACACAATTGCTTTCAAAATTCCCATTCCCAACACATAAAAACACAATCGCTTTCAAAATTCCCATTCCCCACACATAAAAACACAATCGCTTTCAAAATTCCCATTCCCCATACATAAAAACACAATCGCTTTCAAAATTCCCATTCCCCACTCATAAAAACACACTCGCTTTCAAAATTCCCATTCCCCACACAATATAACACCCGCTCTCCAAATTCCCCCACCCCCACACACAAAAAAACACACCCGCTCTCAAAATTCCCCAGCGTCACCATGCACAAAAATACACTTGTTCTCAAAATTCCCACTTCCCGCACTAAAACACATCCGCTCTCAAATCCTCCTCCCTCCCGCCCCCCCCCCCCTCCAACCTTCCCACAAAAAGACACACCGTTACCCAAAATCCCACATCCGCTGCCAAACACAGGCCCTCAAACATGCCCTCTCCAATTCCTCCCCCACCCCCACTCTCCTACAACCCTTCCTAGCCCTCCCTCCCCCCCCACCCCCGCCTATACCCCCACCCTAATCCACACCCCTCCCCAGATTCTATCCCTATAATATCCCTCTCGTTTTTTCCGATCCTACACAGTCCCTACTATTTTCCACCCCAGCGCATCTCTCTCTCACAAATCTCCACCCCTACCCCCAAAATTTTCCCAATCCTCCCTGCCCCATTTCCATCATTCCCCTACCTCAAGTGTCTCCCTCACCCCACCCCCCCCCCTAAAAAAACACAAAACAACTTCTGTAAATTCCACCTCCCCCCCCCACCCAAAAGCACCCACCCCCAATTCACACCCCGACACTACCCCTCTCCAAGCCCCCATCCAGTTTTCCCACCCCCTCCCTCAAAGCACACCCATACCCCCATTCCCACACACGAGATCACTGAACTCCTACCCGTCCCCAAAATCACCCCCACCCCGTACACTCTTCCTTCAAAATCCCCCTACCCCACACCCACACCAAAAATAAAAATTCCAACCCCCAGATACACCCCATCCCAATTTCATCCCCTTCCCATCTGACCAACAATCTGCATCCCCAAATTACACCCACGAACAGTTTTCCAAGATTAGTTCACAACGCCCCCCCCCCCCATTCCCTAGTCCCATTTCCCCAACACCCCCCCCCCCAACTTCCTATTTTCTGTATCCCCATCCCCAAGTCCCATTTCCCCATCCCCACATCCCTTTTCCCTCATGCTCATATCCCCCCGCCCCCGCCCATACCTTTCCCTAATTATCACACACTTCCCACCCCGAATTCCCACCCCTTCCTAGTTTCCTCACCTCCAAAACCATGCCCCCCCCCATCTGATCCACCCACCCACCCACAAACACATCCCTCCCAAAATTTCCTCCTACCCCCCCCCCCCACACACACATCCCCTTGCCATCCATTTCATCTCCCTCTCCTTAAGCCCATATCTCCATCCCCATTTTCCCCACCACTCACACACCCCTGACCCCAAATTACCACACCCACAGCCTAATAAAAATTCCAAGCCCCCCGCCCAAATTCCACCCCTAACAGCCACCCACAAACCTTTCCCCAATTTCCCAACCTCCATCTAAACTCATACCCCCACCTGCAAACCACCCCCCCCCCAATCCTATACATATAACACCCCCTCCCCACCCCCCCCAAAGGCTACACATCCCCTCCCTTCCCAAGCTCATATCCCTTCTCAATGTCCACCCCCCCCCACACACACCCCCCAAACCCAGTCTTAAACATTAAGGTAACATTCAGCTTACGGAGGGACACGGGCCCCTCTAAGCTAGTGCCTACAGAGGGACACATATCCCGCTCTAAATGTGTGCTTACAGAGGGACACATGCGCCCCCCCCCCCTTCTAAATGTGTGCTTACATTTACTACAGAGGGACACATCACATTATTTTAATGTCTCTAAGCACAGGATTTAAGATATCTTTCAGCGCAGGATTTAAGAGGGACAGTTGCATAGATCAGTTCCTTTAGCATGGAGGGGCATAGTTAGAACGTATTATGCAGTCACTGTGTGGGCTCTGAAACAAAATCAATATTTTTGAAGATCTAGATCTAGTTCTGGATCTCACAGATGCCGGAGCAATAATATGCGCTCCAAATTTGATCTGTTTGTGTGGACAGTAGGTTTAAGTTTAAGTTTGAAGACAAGCACAATGACACGATAACAGCCACGTTGTGCTGGGAAAAGTCAAATGATAGACAGAGGTAAAAGAATGACAGGATAGAAAATGAACCTACCACTACCAGGGACATGCACCAACCGCTGTGCTAGCCTATACGTTTGAGAAGAATCACAAGGTGACAGAACATCGGAGCGTCTATTTTACGAATGGCGGCAAATAGGATATTTTACTTATTTCGAGAGTGCGGAATGTCTATTTTACGTATGACAGCAAATAGCCTGTAGGCTGTTTTACGTATTTCTGCAAAATATTCCTTTCGCTATTTTACGCACGATGGCGTATGACCATGCGCTGTCAAAGTCGGCATGGCAATTAGTGTTAGGGGTAGGGTGAGATTTAGGGTTGGGAAGATCTTTCGATCTAGTCATACATAAAATAGCCTACAGGCTATTTGAGGGCGCTGCTATGTTGGACGATCGAAATCAAAAACAGGCAAACTTCCCAAAATAGAATATCCGTCGGTTGGCTGAGTAAAAATAGCAAGTCACCATATTTCGATGACGTTTTTCACATATATGTCCCTCTGTAAGCAATTGCTTAGAGGGGGACATGTGTCCCTCTCTAAGCACTTCCTTACCGTAAAATGAAAATTTGCCGTAATATCACGTTACCATTTCAGCTTTACACACTGTGAAAATATATTATTCCATATAAATCGTTAGTTTGCCGCCAGTTGCAACCTGAGGCCCCACATCGCACATGTTTATATGTATGCAGAACATGGCATACGCCCAACCAACATTAGAAAGAAAAACATGCTCCCACGTGCCAACATGTGACTTCAAAAGCACTTTAGTGGAAGTCTTATCTTCTCTTTTTTTATCACTCTTTCAATACAATATTCAAAGGTTTCAAACTCCCTTCATGTTAAAGAGTATTGTAAATTCCAAAAAACACGTGACCATTGTGGTGTACCATTTTTATCTTATTAATATTATCTTATTATTTAAAAAAAAACCAGTGGCGGAAGTAATTCATTGTGGTGCAACTTTGACCCCTTTTTTTAC
Source organism: Onchidella celtica (assembly GCA_963931925.1). Lineage (NCBI taxonomy): Eukaryota > Metazoa > Mollusca > Gastropoda > Systellommatophora > Onchidiidae > Onchidella > Onchidella celtica. The sequence continues at coordinate 9,345,855 of OZ007578.1, read as the reverse complement.
TCAACGCTAGAGCCTAAATGACAGTTTCAAAAATTATAAAGTTAATTTTCCTAAATGTCAACGACTCCAGTCCAATCGCTTTCATTCGACCGATTGCGTTGATTCAAGTTTCAGATACTTTTAAGTAAAAAGTTGTAAACATGTAAAATACAATGATCTTTGTTTTGGCTCCCTGTAGGAAGCCCACCGCAGAAACGATGTATTAATACGCGTTCAATTCGGTGCGCGCAGTCCCCCTACCAGAAATGAGTGCGTCATGCCTCGGTGCGCACGGAATCTGAAGTAAAACTGTAGAATATGTGAAGTTTTCTAGATCAAAAAGAGAGAGAAAGAGAGAACGGTGGGTTCACAGGTTTATCCCGGATAATGCCGGGAACTTCATCTAGTATTATAAAAAATTAAAAAAAAATAGTGGCGGGAGTAAATCATTGTGGTGCAATTTTGGCCCTTTTTTTTTGCTCGGCGCTACAGTCTAAATGACAGTTTAAAAAATTATAAAATTAATTTTCTTAAGTGTCAACTAATCCAGTCCAATCGCTTGTATCGATCGACTGTGTTGATACAAGTTTCGAGTATTTTCAAATAAAAGGTTGTAAAAATGTAAAATACAACGATCTTTGTTTTGGCTCCCTGTAGTAAGTCCATCGTACCGGAAACGATGTATTAATACGCGTTCAGATGGGCCCGCCAAATTTCCCTACCAGAAATGAGTTCGTAGTGCTCTGGTGCTCATGAAATCTGTAGTACGGCTGTAGAATATAAGAAGCTTTCTAGATAAAAAAAAACAAAACAAACCAGAGAGATGGAGCGGTGGGTTCACAGGTTTATCCCGGATAATGCCGGGGACTACATCTAGTTGTAAAAAAAAAAAAAAATCCACATATCAAACTTCTTTTGTTCTTGTACACTTAACACTATAACAGAATATTTCTGGACCAAATCTTTTCTTCTCTATACATAATATATATTAGTATGCTTGAGGAAAGTATCCAAAGACAAATTACTTGGGTTAAATACTTTTTTTGTAATTCATTCGAAAACACACAGGCCCCTACGGTGGTGACCTCATAAAAACCAATTTTATGTCAGTCAACAGTTAAGGTGTTTTGAAAAAACAAAACAACAACAATTTTAAAAAAAACCAAAAAAAAGTTCCCGATGCCATTCCTCTGAGTTGAAATCTACAAGTTGATTTGAAGTTGTTTTTTTTTTTACCAAGTTACAAAACATTCTCTGTATCTGATCTACTACAGGTTAGGAAACACATTAAAGGAGAGAACTTGACTGATACGGTACAACAATTTTATAGGAACTTTTAATTTTGACTTGTGAAATCTGAGTTGAAAAAGCTCTGAGGGCCATTCTCAAGCTTAATAAATAAAGTGAAACAACAACAACAACAACAGAGAAAACATAAAAAACGCTAAGTGACCTTGATTGTGCCGACACATTGCCTTACTCAAACCTATTCATCCTACGTTGCCGGATTGAGTTGCAGGGTTCCTTGATACAAAATGCTAGACAAGGTTTACATGCTAGCTTTGCCTTTGTTGCACTGCCAGTCTGTGTTCACATTACGATAGAATTAGAAATATAATATTCATGGAGTGATGCCGTCACGCTTTACCTCTCATTCGTGTGTGTTCACAACATAGAGCTATGGTTCACAAACAACATTAAATGCTTTTATATTTTACCGTATTTCCAAAGTTGTACAGGTCTATCAAATAAGATAAATGCGCAGGGCCAGCAGTTTAAAATCATAATTGCCTATTTCACATTTCCAGAACAAAATCAATAAGGTTTTCAAGAAAAATCATTATGTGCTCTTGATGGCTAATGTAATTTAGATGCACCCGTCGTGATCTGCTGTCAGAATTGCTTGGCATGTGAATGTAAAATGTAAGTTTTTTTCTTTTTTTTCTAAGAGTCCCTCATAACCCCGTCATTTTGACTTTTTAAACACATCCTCTACAACAGATGATTTTTTTTTTTTTTTAGCGAAATTGTGATGTTCTTGCTGATTGAAATCATTAGCTCATCGATCCCCTCGTGATCCGCGAAGAATAACTAATTCACACTTTCTTTCTGAATTAGGGGATGAAGGCCGGGGGAAGCATACTAAGTCAGGAAAGTCACAGCAAGCTGCTGGCAGCGACAAGTACACCCAAGGAATAGTGGCAGAAGCTGACTGTGTCTGGCCGGCCTTAGTAACAAAGTATGATAGGCTCTGCCCGGATTGACGGAGAAAATTATTAATGGGTGCATTTCTTGTCTGCCAGCAACTGGCAGTGCCCTTCCGTACTTATTATATAATACTCCCCACCCCCTCCCCCAACCCTTAGACAGGCGTTCTCAAGCATCAATACGTAGGTGGCTAACAGTTTTTAAATGATGTTATCCCTGAAAATGTGATTATTAGAGTGAAGTGGTACACAAATTGATGCATCCAGAATTCAACCAGGATGCCACTATTATATATCTGTACCTTTATTCCACTTCAAGTGACGAGCAGAAAGGATGCAGCGATAAATCATGTTTTGTGATAAGTCGGACGGCGTTCCCGTTTTGCTGTTTTAAACTGTTTTGATAAACATTTCGTTTACTAACTGGTATCTCAATTCTCATCATCCCCTACGTAGTCTTTTTCCCCACTCCGTCATTTACATTCCGACCTCTACCTATCAGAGCGAAAACTTTTCTGTCAACAGTTTTGTGTTTATTTTATTGGGATTTAATGTTCCCTTTCAAGGCAAAGAGACTGTATCAGAGAGCAGGATTAGGCTCCCGCCAGGCCGTAGGCGAATGAATGCTTGTAAAACATCGCCGAAAATTTAGTTCAGTTGGGCGGGCGGTTGGCAGGCGCTTCTGGTAGAGGTTTTCCCATGTCCTATCTCTCTGCTACATGTAATACATTCTGTCTGACGTCTTCCTCCTTCCTAGTTAGTGGCTGATGGGTGTTTCTGGCAGGATTTCCTTCTGTCCTATCACAGTACCAGTACTATCACTCTGCTATATATTTATTCTGTTTGTCCTCTTGCTTTTTCCTAGCACACAATGCGACCCTTATCGTGTCGACGTGCTTTCTCAAAGCTCAATTTTGGCTGGACCGCTCATCAAGCGGGATTTGAATGCGGAAAGTCTTACCAGGTACTCCAAATGGGCGTTTGCCACTGCCGCCAGCACACAAAATTGGACCCCCCCCCCCCTCGTTATAAAATCTTCGCGTGCGACTGATCAACGAAGCGTAAGGGCCACAATCTACTGACGTGGGTCATATTGACCCTGAGAGGTGGTTTTAATTCTGTAATAAATCAACCATATGGCTCTCGTTACTGAAATTTGATGTTCTCCTAACATGTGATGAGTTGAAAGGTCATCAGGTAATCTGCGGACAAAAGTCAATAGGGACCTGACCAGCACTGACCACTGTTTTGGTTTACTATCATGTGTCAGATCTGACAGATTCGTCATATAGTGATATATGTTCCACAACGCAATCTGCTATCGTGGGTCACTTCTGACATAATAGGCCTACTCGTTATAGCAATATAATTTTCCACATCGCGTTCTACTATCGCGGGTCAATGCCCTCTGACCCACACCTACATAACAGTAACAAAGACATAAAAAAAAAATGAAGAAAGATACAAGAATTTTGTAAATCAAAACATTATATTTATAAAATTAAAGAAATTCGTGGATTCACTTTGTCTCTGTGTGTGCACGCAAGTTTCTAAACGTAACAGTAAAGCCATTTTTCCTCATCTTCAGCAGTTAGAACACAGAGCTTCACAGTAGTTCTCTGCAAGTATATTTTTGGCACGTATTTCAGTGTTACGATGTTTTTCTATCAATATTCCAGGGGCAGACTGAACATCATCTCCTCTTTGTGGCCCCTTCCCCTAGTCCCTCCTGTGGTCGTGAATTTCTAAGCTGAAATGGCTCTTCTTCCGTTATGCCTAAGTATGACACATTCCTTAATCAGTCTTCAAATCTGGTCTCGTGATGATGTCCCGTTGCATTTGGCGCCTTTTTTACTTCTGGTGAAATTAAACCTTCACCTAGTGCCATCTGGAACTCGGTACAATTCCCAGTTGTTTATCTTAGGTCAGTGGGAAATTTCCCCCGAAAGACAACCATGGCTGCTGCTGAGACCAACTATGTTGTAGAACACAATCATCATAGGCCACTTTTTGTCTTCCGCTTTGTTGCGATAGGTGCAAGACGGACCATTTTGTCTACACCACAACCTCTTTGATTTGAGAGTAGCACAATACGATTTCAGATTTAGATTTTTTTCAATATCGGTAACCACATCATCACTGGGCATGGTCCTTAGCAGGGGGATAACGTTTTTCTTCGATGTAGACTTATGGCTAAACAGGGTCAACTTTTTTCTTTTTTTTTTTAAGCGAAGAGTGCTTCTCCAATTGAGGATACCGTCTTACCGGAGGATTCAGCCAGGAGGAAAGTCTCGTTCCTACGTGCTGTGCCCAAAAGTGTTTTTCCCAAGCTTCCAGAGATACTCTCTAAGGGCCAAATGAAAAAAAACAACATATCCTTAGTAGGCCTATAGACTTTTTCAACTTCCGCGTTACGGTTGTTTGTGGGGAGCCGCACGGCTTCGAAAAGCACCGTGTAGGGCAAAAAACCTCAACTTGCCTTGATGATGGCATCTGAATATGTGCACATTCAAAGCAAAGATGCATTTTTATGCCAGAACCAGCACGTAACGGGTTTGTACTGTTGGGTGCCCAACAAGAGGATGGCATCGTTCGACCGTTGTCCACCGCTTCCGCCCTACAAGTGGGGCACGCCGCCATTTTGTTTGCAAATCACGTGATATGGAAGACGATAAATTAAAGGAAGTGCTTAGAGAGGGACACATGTGTGCTTAGAGAGGGACAGGTGTGTATGTCCCTCTGTAAGCACTTGCTTAGAGGGGGACATGTGTCCCTCTCTAAGCACTTCCTTATGGAAAAGAAAAGCAACGGACTGTTGAAATTGTCGTGTTTTCATGCGACCGACACCGCGACCCTGGCGGGTTTGGTTTTCATCTAATCAAACCTTTCGTACCGATTTTATGACTTCCGATTTCCCGCTGTTCACGTTCGCCCTCATTTTCCTCGAGCAAGGGATACGTGGAGCGGTGAAGACTTAGATCTAGATCTAAGCATCTTTGTCGTCGCATGATTTTGTTGAAGACGTGACCGACATCGGTAGATTACAATGATGCGGCCGACACCTTGACAGACTGTTTTAATGTATTTAAACTGATTTTTTCCTTGTGGTTCTTAATACGATCAAAACTTACATTACAAAGAGGATAAAAATGCCGGAATTCATAGGCGATAAATGATATTTCTTGGAACCCAAGCAAAAACCACCCACATTTGAGACAAAAATCTTTGTCATAATGATAATTATGATCAACCCAACACTTAATTGATGTAAAACTGTTCAGATTGTATGTGGATCCCTTACACTGTTTAAAACATTTTCACCGTGTTTTAATCTAAAATCTTCATCCTACAAATAGATCACAGCAAAACGAGGAAGAGAAAATGATTAATTGGGGTTGATCTCGTACAATACCTGGTTACACAAAAATGTGATGGGATAAAGCTTGAGTTGAACTAGCTGTATGCCTACAATCGTGCAGTATGCACCATGTAACTTGTAGTTGTAAGAGATGTCCTTATCGTTTGATGGCGTCACTACGCCACGTGCTTAGCCCATCGGCCGACTATCATTGTACTATGCTTGTACATACCAGTTTACTGTGTCTGTACACAATACAGTCGCCAAGATAAAGAGAGGCAGCAAAGATCGTTGACCAGAATTACTAGTCATAAGCCGTTCATGTTGGTCTCTGGCGTTACCGCCTCGGCATGCTCAGTTTTAGAGAAAAAAAAATCTCGTCTGGATGTCTGTTGTTGTTTTTTTGTTTTTTTTGGGGGGGGGGGAGGGTAAAAGAAGGGACGTCACTACATAATCAGTGTGGGGCAAACAGCAGAATAATGGTTATTTCTCCTCAGAAGTAAATCGAAGTCTAATCCATTGTTTAAACGGACTCCACAATACGAAATGAAATGAGTTAAGCCTTTTTTTTTTTTTTAAAGAGGGAATATGAAACATAAATAACCCCTTCACATTCTGTCCATGCATTTTTCATGCATAAAAATAAATGGGACTTTCACAGAGTAGATCTATCTACTAATATTTAGTTTGCATTTTAATGGTCTGGTACAGGTAATTTGAAACTCAGTTGTTGATAAGTGGATTCTACTTAACCATAACACACTTTTGAGTAAAGATGAAAATAATTCGCATGAAAGGTGTTTTTTTTTTTCTTTGAACGAAGTTGCTTTGTGTAGTAAATAAGGATTATGGTGAACATAAATACCGGCATTATATTTTTCTTTACCTTTCTGGATATGTTCATCCTGCCATGCGACAGTAGTCTTTTATCAAGATTGACAGATGACAGTTCCAAAGTGGAACAATTAGAACCATAGGGTTTGCTAAATGTTAGAACCTACACAACTGAATCCTCAGGCGAAGGGATGGCAAAAGTTCTGATGTCACTGGTGTCAAATGGACCAGTGGCTGCACTGACATGCCCCAGCAACATTGGACATCTAATCACGTAGAGCCGTTGGTTTTTGTTACTGACGCAATTAAATCAGAAGCTGAGCTATTCATATCTTTCTGCAAAAATTCAACTACCGGACATCTGTTTGAATTAAATCTGATTTGTCTGAGGACTTCAAACTCAAACTCTTTATTGCAATTTGAATTGTTTGTTCTTTGCGTATGACAGGGGAAAAGGTCAAAATTATTAATTTTGCTTTCTTATGGGGCAAACATTTGCTTTGTCTTCAGCTCAGATTTTATTCATGCTTTTTATTGCACCTTCTTTCACTGAGAGCATACAACTTCTTGAAGTATGGAACTACCCAGATTACATGATTGTTTGTTGCCTTGTATCATCAGTACAACCATTACAGATGAGCAAAATGCTAGACAAAAGTCAAAATTCACCATGTCATCCAAGTTTGCTGTCTTCAGGAATTGTGGGGTTGGGGGGGGGGGGTCTGTATTACTTTGCCATATTGCTGTACATATGTCACATTGGGATTTTCTAACTCTTTGCATCATAGAAGACTTTCCGTGTTTTAGAGTGTACAATTTTTCGTGCAGAAGATATGCTGAATGACACTGCCAGTTTTTATTAAAGAAAAGAAATAAGTTTTGCCACTAAGTTGTATGAATTTGCCCTTCCCAAGCTTGCAAAATCTTTGAGTTTGAATGGTACGCTCAATGGACTGCAGGTGTGAACGTGTGGAAACGTTAATTAAAAGTACAGAACGGTTCAGATCTCAATCAAGAAAAGGGTACTAATTTTAATAAAATTGATGCTGATATTCTGAAAAAGTAATGATTTTGCAGAAGGAATACATCAAATTTCTTTTGATTTTTTTTTTTCCAATATGTGTTTAGTTCTAACCATGCGGATATACAAGCATCTTAGGATTACTGAAAAAATATTGAACGGTTGATACAACCGACATCATTATCAGCTCGCACCTGTAATTTTTTTTTTTATGAACTTGATGAAGTTCCCGACATTTACCGGGATAAACCTATGAACCCACCATTCTATCTGTCTCTTTCTTTTTGGTCTACAAAGTTTCCCATATTCTACAGATCCCAAGCGCCCAGAGCACTACGCACTCATTTCTGATTGGGAAATTGTGCGCCCGGAAGTGAACGCGTACTAATATCGTTTCTGGTGCGATGGGCTAACTTCAGGGAGCCAAGACAAAGATCATTGTATTTTACATTTTTACAACTTTTATTTAAAAATACCTGAAACTTGAATCAACACAATCGGTCCATACAAAAGCGATTGGGCTGGATTAGTTGACACTTAAGAAAATTTTTATTTTTATAAATTTTTTAAACTGTCATTTAGGCTGTAGAGTCGAACAAGAACAAGAAAAGGTGCGAAATTGCACCACAATGAAGTACTCCCACCACTTTTTTTTTATTTTATAATAAGACTAGCTGAGGTTCCCGGCATTATCCGGGATAAACCTAAGAACGCACCATTGACTCTCTCCCTCACTCTTTCTTTGTTGTCTGGAAAGCTTCCCATATAATAATATTCTACAGTCTTTACTGCAGCTTTTATGCGCACCATGCCAGAGCACTACGCACTCATTTCTGGTAGGGGAATGGCGCGCATCGAACTGAACGCGTATTAATACATCATTTCCGGTGCGATGGGCTTACTACAGGGAGCTAAAACAAAGATCATTGTATTTTACATTTTTCCAACTTTTATTTAAAAATACCTGAAACTTGAATCAACACAATCGGTCTATACCAAAGCGATTGGACTGGATTAGTAGACACTTTAGAAAATTAATTTTATAATTTTTGAAACTGTCATTTAGGCTGTAGTGCCGAGCAAAAAAAGGGGCGAAATTGCACCACAATGAATTACTCCCGCCACTATTTTTTTTTATAATAAGATATGTAAATTAGCATTTTTTAATTTTTTTTTTGCCATTTAAGTAGTGCATTCATTTTCCAGCAATCAACTGGAAATTTAAGCTCAGTACTGTTGTTGATAACCTTGGAGCTTTAATGACAAATACTTTTGTTTCACACTGGTAACAGATAAATGCAACCGACACCAAATGAAATGACACCGCAGTGAAATGTGCTTATATGAGACAGTTTCGTAATTCTTTATTTACACAAAGTGAAATTAGATTTCAAATTTGTTTTTAGTATCATCAGACAATGTACAGTGGTGTTATGAAAACTTTGTGTTCCTGTCATCACATCATTTTTGTCTTGATCTAACAGAATCGAAAAAAAAATACAATGTACACTTTACATTATACATTTCTTGTGAGTTAGACTCATTTTATTTTTATGAGCTATCACTGTCAAGAGCAGGTTAAATTTATAAATGCCGTGCTAGGCCACGGGTTGAATTCAGAGTTGTTTTTTTTTTTTAATCTAGTGAAGTGTCCTTGAGCTGTTCTCTTGAGCAACATGTTTTGAGTGTTTTTTTTTACATAAAAACTGTAGATGGTTAAAAAGGAATATGTGTAGGTAAACCAGGGATGGCAGAGCAGCTCCAGTTCGTGATTTAATAGCATTGTTAGAGGATGTGAGGTGGTTGTAATTGACTGTTGACATTCAGTGGTTCGTGAAAGCACGAATTGTGCTGAGTCAAGTTAATAAGATTTTTGGATTTAATTGTTATTAACCTATTTAGAAGACGACCTTGTCTGTCTTAGTGCAAAGCCGTAACCGACTTACACAATAGAATAAATTAATATTGCGAGCTCAGCTCGCATGACTGCACCAATCAAATCTAGGGATTTGGACGGTAGTTGCAGGTGGCTAGACATTATAAAAGTCAGCCCATACCTATGTCCATCATCACATGCAGAAAAGTATCCACTGCGGAGTGGTCGGCTAATTTCGAGCCAGATCGAAACAGAGACGCAGTAGAGCAGTCCATCTATATGAGGAGCCTAGAAATGACGAGCTCCAGCTAATAGCTACCCGGACTTTGTCCACCATGCAACGCTCTTGTTGATATTTCCTGGTTCTTGATAGCCAGGGAAAAATGGTATGCATTGTAATTGTATGTCAGAATTCAGATGTTACCAGCATTATGAGAGTCTGCTCCTAGAGTCACAGCCAGGCAGTGCCAGTATTAGAATATATGACAGGAGCCATTGCAATGGAGCTGGCGTGTGCTGAGACAGCGAAGACTATAATTTGTATTAAATATCCTATGAGTCATTAGTTATATTTGATCCAGTACTAGGACCTTTTAGTCCATTCTAAAATTGTATTCTTATTTTGCAGTTACCCTGATAGTCATTTCATTTATATATGTTATCTTATTCAGCTAACTAAATAAGATAAGATAAGATAAGATAAGATAAATTTTATTCGTCCTTGTACAAGGAAATTTGTTTTGATCATTGAATACATAACAATATAGTTACAGAAGCAGAAAGTATGATACATAGCGCGCACACACACATATATACACACACACTGATAAATTAACTAAATTAACAAAATTAACAGTGCACACAATATGCTTCCCTAACTAAAACACATTGACCTGACACGCAGGACATAATTCAACTGTGCACAGATTACGATCAAGATGACGACATTATTGTAACATCCTAGTTGATGATGGAATAAACGATTTAAAGTAGCGCTCAGTTTTAGTTTTCTTTGACAACAGCCTTAAACTTCTTACAGATCTTATATATTCCTTGTTCAGGGGATGTTGGGGGTCATTTATAATAATATTAGCTTTTTTAATACAAGCACCAGTGTACAGCTCATCAAAATATGGCAGATCACAGATACAAATTTTGGATGCTTTTTTAATTAAATTATTGATCTTATTTTTATCTTTTTGTAAGATGTTTCCTCCCCAACAGACAACTCCATACATCAAAACGCTCTGAATAGCCATGGTGTAAAATATTTTCAGAATGCTTTTGCTAACTTTTAAAAAGCGGAGCTTTCTGAGGAAATACATGCGCTGGTTGGCTTTCTTGTATACATATGTTACATGCGCATGCCAGTTAAGCAATGAATCAATAGTAATGCCAAGATATTTGGCCTCTGTGACAATTTCAACCTCTTCATTGTTGATAGTAAGAGGGCAAACAGGATCGTTGTTATTTTTCCTAAAGTCAAAAACAAGCTCTTTTGTTTTCTTAACATTCAGTAGAAGATAGTTGTTATTACACCAACACTGAAAGGATTGTACAATGTTAGAATATTCGTGGCCAGAGTTAGGTAAAAGGCCTAAAATAGCCCTGCAGGTCTGACAAAATTAATTCGAGTTGTTTAATTAATTCCAGTAGGAAAGTTTAGTGTGTTCGTCGAGTGTGTGTTTTCCTCTTGAATTGCAGTCGTTTGCTATAAACCACATTCGCGACAATCATGTTTTTAAGTGAAAAGAACCAATTTAATAACATTTATTCAGGCCAAACCAGGCACTTTATGTCATTGCGCGATGCAACTGACACCAGACCGAGGCAGACATAAAACTATCTGCTTAGTTTGACGATATCTTGCGACTTCGCATGAAGATGCTGTGGCCATTCTTACAACTTAAAATTGGGTTTCTGCCAATAATGAAGGACTTTGAAAAATGGACTGCTCAACTTGGGGTTGCGACCTAATGAGAATGTCTTGTTATATTTTTGTTATCTAACATTGTTCAGAAGTAGGTCCACTGGTTACAAAATCATGTCCTCGGTCGTTAGGTTTAGTTAAATCCACAGCCTATGGTAACCCTACCAAGCTTATACAAATCTGCCTCTGATTGACGTTGGGGTGCTGTCTGGGTACATTACGTTATTTAAAATGGCAGGGATTCAGATTGCATTGTACAAATTTCGTTCAAGCCCGGAGATACTTTCCAACTGACCAGGAGTTCGGGTCCTTTTGGGTCGACGTGAGCAGATGTTGGGGAATATATGTTTGGCTACACCATAGTGGGGGGGGGGAGGGGGGGGGCGTTACCCTCAGTGGGTATGATACCCTGGAGAGGAGGACGAGCCCCGTGCCTATTGCGATGAGTCTGCGCTGATAGCCGATCTGGAACATAATCATTATAAGCGAAGTTTTTTCTCTATTTGACAGGATTGTGAAAGCCCACAACCGCCACAAAAGGAGCCAGCTGGTGCAACGTTCATCACTGCAGCGCCCCTACGACCCCGGCGGATTATGGGATCAGTGACCAGTGACCAGTGAAAGCCTACGGCGACGATCGTCTTTAAATTATGAGGATGGCAAACCTCCATTACACAAAATTATGTTGCAGGAAGTCATCCGTTTATCTCTTCCTTCACCCCCTTTTAAAAGTGTCAAGGACAACGCTACTTTTGTTTCAAATAGGGATGGGCCAGGTACTGTCACAGTCCAAACTATCTTTGACAGCTTGGAGAGTAGTGAGAGAAAAAAGATAATAGAAGTTACGCAAATCTGATGCAGGATCTACTTGCGGTTTTACACAGTTATTTGGCGTACTCTTTGGTGCGCGATGTGCACTCGTATGGGAAATGTCGGCGTGAAGACACTTATATCCTTTAGAAAAAGTTAACGAGGCGGTTCCGAGTGCTATTCAACGTGTGTGTGTAGGGGGTGGGAATATAAGGTTTACTAAAGAAAATTTTCCCGATGAAAGTGTGACAAGTAGGCAATAAGAAAAGTGTTTTCTTGTGTCGTAATGCTGTACACACTCGACCATGCATAAACTGGGTACGGTCTTTATCGTTGTGTAACGAGTGGATGGATCTTGGGTTTGAATGACTTTCCTAAGACAACGTTATAGTTATAGAGAGTGGGTATTCGTTTATCATGCGTTTCCCTGGAAAATCTGAAATGCCAACATATTATTGAATACAGTTAACACCTGTAACACTGTTTGCAAATATCTTTGAACCTACTTACTAATCAGCTTACTTAGCTCGTACAATCTGTCAATATACTAATCCCATTTAAGCTCATCCCGTATTAAGTACCGATTCTCAGGGGATTGGGTAAAATGGTCAGTGAAAGTTACAGCAGTGGTGCGATTTTCGTTTGGTTAACGCGCACATTATGATTCCTTGAACCGTGTGTCATTCGTGCAGATTGTGTCAGACGTAAATGGAAGATAATCACCATGATAATATTTTTAAAGAAGCTGTCACGATTTCTAATGATGAATGAATTGTAAGCTACGGCGTCCTGAAACTAGTATAAAGAACTCGCCCCATTTGGGAAATTAAAATTAATTATAATAAATTATAAGGGATAAATTATACTCTTAGACAGTAAAATAGAGCACAGCTCATTCTATAAAAGTGTCACAAAGTGAATCTGACCTAGATTGGCATATATATATATTATATAATGGTGTTGCTTCATAACATAGCAGAATTTGAGTTATATGGGCCATTCTCAAACGGTCGAACAGAAATTGTCATACATGCACCAAAATTTGAATATGCATGATTCCATTTTGAAACATGTTAAATCAATTCCTTAACATCTTGGGTCTATAGTTTTTAGAGGGAAAGATAGTTTTCCTTGTGATTGTTCGACGTGAGCTAAATGTCAGGGGTCCCACATTTCTTAGAGGTGACAGTGACACAAAACAGTGTCATGTTCTCGTGAACCTAACATGCTCCAAGTTGAAATGACTTGAGAGCTTACTTAAATAAGAACTGAACTAGGTGATTAAGCGTATTCCTGGACACTCAGTTGTTTAAAGTACCGTAATTATGAATGTTTAGTTTTCGTCACTGTTAAGTCTGGGAAAAGTGCAGTGCATACGTTAGTTTTGAGAGCCAATAAATCACAGAACTTTTTTCAAAATTTCTATTACGAATTCCAGCACTTTTGCAGAGGTAGTCAGAAAAACCTTAAGATGTGATGTGGAATAGACAAAGTCACACAGCAACTACATGTAGGCCTATTTACTTTTAATTCCATAGATGTAACTACTAACACTGACAAGAAAAAAATGACTCTCAAGATGTTGCCTTTACTAACAAATAAAGTGAACTCGAAAATCCATGGAAATATCAATATCTGACTTGTGCCCAACCTTTTCAATGCCGCGTTACCTTCCCAATCTCTTTCCGTTCGTGTTTTCTTTTTTTTTTTTTTTTTTAAAGGTTGGGGGGGGGGCTCCCTATGTCATCTATCAGTAGTTGGGGGGGGGGGGGGCTCCCTATGTCATCTATCAGTAGTTGGGGGGGGGCACCCTATGTCATCTATCAGTAGTTGGGGGAGGCACCCTATGTCATCTATCAGTAGTTGGGGGGGCACCCTATGTCATCTATCAGTAGTGGGGGGGGGCACCCTATGTCATCTATCAGTAGTTGGGGGGGGGCACCCTATGTCATCTATCAGTAGTTGGGGGGCACCCTATGTCATCTATCAGTAGTGGGGGGGGGGCACCCTTTGTCATCTATCAGTAGTGGGGGAGGGGGCTCCCTATGTCATCTATCAGTAGTGGGGGGGCACCCTATGTCATCTATCAGTAGTTGGGGGGGGGCACCCTATGTCATCTATCAGTAGTTGGGGGGGGGGCACCCTATGTCATCTATCAGTAGTGGGGGAGGGGGCTCCCTATGTCATCTATCAGTTAAGTAGTTGGGGGGGGGCTCCCTATGTCATCTATCAGTAGTTGGAGGGGGGGGGGCACCCTATGTCAATGTCATCTATCAGTAGTTGGAGGGGGGGGCACCCTATGTCAATGTCATCTATCAGTAGTGGGGGGGGCACCCTATGTCATCTATCAGTAGTTGGGGGGGGGGAGGAGACTCCCTATGTCATCTATCAGTAGTTGGAGGGGGGGGGCACCCTATGTCAATGTCATCTATCAGTAGTTTCACGGCATCTCCTGACACAGCATAATTTTTTCACGAGTATAAAAAAAAAATGTGAATTGCGATACCGACGAAATCATTTTGTTTACAAGGCAGGTCGTTGACTCTATTATTCTGCTTGATTGATATTGATAATATTCATGGGATATGAATTGGACACATTTTCTTCTAATTACGAGACACCATATGGGTAGCATGTTCGGCTGAATGGAGGAATGTAAGTCTTGGCAACATTAACTGATTCGCTTCTAGCGGGTTTGTGGAAATTGACATCGCTCATGATGCCAGCTATGTTCAACAAGTCGGAGGCTTTCACTTAATAATGGAGGTTTAGGAACATGATAGACAGATTACATATTACAGAAGATCATGTCTGAACCTTGTAACTTTGAATGTTATTTGAGTTCAATAAATTAGTTTTCCACCGCTCAGAGAGGGTTGCGGGAGCTGATCAGCTAATGCATAGGCCTACACAGCGATCTTGTCTCTGAGATCAGCAAGCGTGCAGGCTAGGTTACACTAGGTGGAATATCGCAGGAAATTAATGTGAGAGAGATAGAGAGGAAGGAAAGGGGAGGGATAAAGTAAGGGAGGAAAAGTGGGGAGAGAGGACTGGAGAGGGAGTAGGAGAGAGGAGAAGATTACAGAGACGGGGAGAGGGAGGAGAGAGGGAGGGAGGGAAGGACGGAGAAAGAAAGAGACAGAGAGAGTTTTTATTTTTCTTTCCTCCATTGTTGAGACAGAAACAAGAAAACTCTGCTTTAACCTGTCCCCATGAATAAAAGGGCTGTCTAGCTCCGCTTTAGTTGGAAAGTTTGATAACATTAAGCCATTGTCCAAGACCTTTCAGTCTGTCAATGGAAGTCAAACTTCCCAGGAGAAGAGATCTATATAAACTAAATGGCTAGGTATATTTGGGCCGAATACGGCTAAAATTAGTAAATAGCACAAAACCCTGGTTCCGGGTTATTTGGGTCCATACTGCGAGTTTGCAGTTTGCACTGTTCTGGCGTGTTGTTTTTTTTTTAAACACAGAATTTGTGTCCGTACAAATTACAATATTGCCTAAAGGTAGCGTCAATTACCACCGCATTTTCTGGTAGCCAGTAGCGTCAATTACCACCGCATTTTGCGGTGGGCATTGACGGCACTAGATCGCCAATGGCTACCCCAGCCCCTTTTCGCCTGATTAGTCAATCTGACTACCGCCAATTGATACAAACTGACTAGACCCTCACGCACCCAGGTCCATCTGACCAGTCCAATGCACACATGAATCGACAATGGACACCATATTCCGCAGTGGCAATTGTCACTCCCTTGCCTAAAATACCTTCGGGCCCAAAATAGCACAGCACCGGGTTGTGTAGGCCGTATTCGGCCTAAATATACACTTCCTAACTAAATAGTTTCACGCTTTTCTTCTAGTTTACTAATCAAAATAATTTCAAATTTTGGAAACCCAAGATGGATTTAAGTAGACTGAGGAGATTGTCATACTGAGCTCAGAACCTCCCAGCCAGTTGCTGCCAGCAATATGTATACCCAAGAGACAGTGGCAGATGGTCTGACCAGGCTTAGTAAGATAGGATCTTCCCATATTTACTGAGAAAATGTAGAAAATTATGGTATGTGCACTTCTTGTCTGCCAGCAGCTGACTGTGTCGTTTCGAGCTTAGTATGATTGTCGCGGACCGGGATTTGGGGGAATATAGATCAAGAGGTCCGCTTCCCAATCACACGAGCACAAAAAAAAAAAAACAAGAAATAAACAACTTTCACTCTAAAAACTAAATAAATCAATTTGAGTAACAGACTGCAAAGTTTATATATCTAACAAATTCAAAAATAAAATATACAATAGATAACGAATACAATAGCAACTGAAAATGCTCAACTAAGCTGAGGAGCAACTATGAAGTATGTCACGAGCAGAATTAGGGTCTTGGGGATGTTACGACTGCACGAGAGGCAGCTAACTCACACTCGGACACAACCACACAAGAAAAGTACTAAATAACTAGAGCGTATATATGTCAGGCCGGTCAGGCCATAGTTTACATAAATATTAATAACAAAACAAAAGACAATAGAGGTATATATTCAAAACCAAAAACTCTAATTAATAACTTAACCAATGATATTCATGTAACTATGGAGGTACTGCAATCAATAGTAAATAGGTATATTATACGAAACTGGATATCAATTTAAAGTGACAGTTGAGTCGCCACTGGCCAGTCGCCAGGCAAACTCTCCATAAATCATATGGGCTTAAATGTTAGGAGAGCCCAGTACGTTCAAAGCCTACAGAAGCACTCTTCGGCTTGTAGGTAATTTAAGCAGTTGCCAAAAGACTATATTTTATGCACAATCACTATTCAATTCATCAACAATGTGCTATATTATTCCAATCATACTATGGCAATAGATCTATCATACAGGACACTCGTGGTCGAGTGCCAGCTGGGGTTTCCTTAGTCTTCCTATGAGGCTGTAGTTCTCTCTCTATCTCCGATCTCTATTATACTTGAATAAATAAGATATATTACCATTGCTCACGCCTACTGGGAGGCGCGAACATCAAAATAGCGCAGCGTGGGCTTTCAAAGGTCAGCCCACTCAGACCTTTCTTTCTAGAGCTCAGTCAGTCCGTTAGCAAGGACTTCTTGTCTTCAAAGCACACAGTTCAGGTACTGGTCGACCGGAGATACTTCACGACACGATGCTTCTGCTCGCCTGTATTCACTAAATCTGAACGTTACACGATGTTATATACTATCTAACTACCCAGCGTGCTAGTCCGCTGGCCCAATTAGTTCAGCTATCTCATAGGTCGAAACCTCCCACCATTTTAATTGTAGTAATACGTCTGCACTATTCTACCAGCCAGTTAACGTGCAAAAACTTGTCTAGTCATACTTAACAATGTCAACTGTCCCCACCTTGTTTCACCCCTACTCCATTACTTATTAATCACGAACATTAAAGCCGACAAGCGTGACTCTAGCAGTTTAACTTTACATTTATTTACTCACCAACTATAATTTGGCGAGGACCGTTCAAGGCCACCAGCCAATTTTTCATGGCCCTGGTAAAAAAACAACTCACTCTCTGCGTGAGTTTTAACAACATCCGAATCATGACAAAGTACTTAAGGCAATGTAATATGAAGTTATCTAAGACACAATAAATTTACATTCAAAAGAATCCGCGCCCGAGGGCGACGGATCCTGTAAGGTTTAAAGTTCTATCTCTCTTCATACTAAAACATATTTATATAGCGTCTCTGCCAGGAGCGCTCTGGTGTAGTTCACACGTGGTCGCGGGAAATGCATGTGGTCTGGCAGTACTGGTCAACAGTCTACATGTGTAGCTGGTTGTAAATTCAGCATGGAATTAAAATCTTTAGCTCACCATTCGGCCCTCACAATGTGAGGGCTGTTGATATTAGCGCTGTGGGTTTAATGCTCAAACAAGTAGGCTTGGGCTCAGGAGCGTAGATTTCTGACAATGCTCCATCACTGTACATATCAGCTCAATCGCTGCGTGTCTATGACTTCTCATCTGGCTGAGAGCTCGCCGTCCACCTCGTAAATGGATTGTCTACATGTGGCCCAGAACTAAGTTCTGTATGGCCTTAAATACTGGACTGCATCTGCAGCTTACCGTCTAATTCCTGGATTGTGATTGGTGCAACCACTTCTAGCTCAGCTGCCGAACTGAGTTATTTTAAGTAACAGCCCTACGCAACGACCTTGGGTCGACATCAAAGGTCGAATCAATCAAGACAATAAAATGTAATTTTATAGCAATAAATTCTTAACATGTTCAAAACCCCGAGCTTTTACTCTGGATCACGGATTTTCTGTACGTCAACCGACGTCTCAACAACATTTAATTCCTACTCACCCCTTCCCTCTCTACTAGTTCAAAACACGAGATATAAAAAGTGCTCAGTCATGCACACCTACGCTGTCCGTCTATCCTTCCCCACACCTTCTGTCTATCCACCAGAAAAAAAACTGTTCAAAACAAACTGCTTACGAGACCAAGTTATGCTGGCTCGCACAATAATTACGTTTGTAAAAATTACTCACTGCTCTCTCACAAAAATTTACTCAGTGGAAACATTTATGAATCAAATCTGTTCTTGACAATGATGCTCCTACTTGTGGGCATAGATGTAATATGAAAATAAATTATTAAGAAACCAAAAAGCTTTCAGTCAATCTAAGTAGAACAGCTTGAAGTAATAAACAAAAACAAAACAAAACAAAATTGAATGTATGGAACTAGAAGCCTCTTAGTAGTCTTAACTGCATTTAGTTACTGTTTGTTCTTTGCTAACAGTATTGGGGTTTGTAAAATATCTCCCTATCATCACTTCCCGGTTTTTGTTGTTTTGTTGTTGTTTTTTGGGGGGTGGGGGGAGGGGGAGGGGTTGAAAGTTTGGTGATAAAGCTGTTAAGGTGAAGAGGACTGAAGGTTCCATTTCAATAGTTTTGTGATCTTGATGTTCTAGCGCTCTGAATCTACTCTGTTTTGCCTCAGTTTTGTGGAGTTAACTGGGACCTCCGGCACTTGTGAGACTGAAACAAGACTCGCTAGTTGATTCATAGCAATTTCAAGTCTGATTCAAAACCGATGAGAAACAGACCTGTCTTAGTGCACTACGGTACTGGTCTTTGGCGGCAACCAAATAGTTTCTGTTATTTCTGGTTGGACAAGGACTCAAAGGCAGACATGCATTTTATAAGGAAAACTAAACAACAACAGCTCCAACAACAAAAATTAATGGACAAAATGTCTTTTCGTTTCAGGTTTCCTGTCTGGTGACCAATTTCAAACAGTTGCCTCGTTTGGTTCCCTTTTGAAAATGTGAAGAAATATAGACTAACAACAATGAATTCAATATAAAATAAATGTTTAATATACCATAGTGTAATTTTTATTATTATCGATGGAATACATGCAGGAAAAGTAGAGAATGGTGTCGATCTGGAATCTGTTGGGTTTTTTTTTAGTAGATAATGCTTTTTTTTCCTCTCAGATGATTCGTCAGAGTTCAATGTGAAATTAGATGAGTCCTGAATTTTCCAATAGCACTATCGCCGTCAACAGGAAGGACACACACACTCTCTCTTTCTCTCTTTCTCTCTCCCTCTTTCTCTGTCTCTTTGACTTCATCTCTCTCTCCCCACCCTATCTCTTCCCCCCCCTCTCTCTCTCTGTGTCTGTCTTTCTCTCTCTCTCTCTCTTTCTGTCTGACTCTCTCTCTCTCTCTTCTCTCTCTCTCTCTCTCTCTCTCCTCTCTCTCTCTCTCTCTCTCTCTCTCTCTTTCTTTCTTTCTGCATCACAGCGATGGTTCTCAAATCTGAAAAAATAATTCTCTCTCTTCGAAACAATTTTTTTCCCATACAACATTTGCTAGGCAATTGGAACACAGTAAACATGCCCAGTCAGTAACTCAATCCGTCGGTTCGCATTTCTGTGTGATTCCGTTGAACGTGGACCCCGTTTCACAGAAAAACACCGCCCCTGAAGGACAACTGAAATACACGTTCGGCCGGTCATCCATCTGATGGAGACATGGTTCTCGTCCAGCACAGCTTGGGGCTAGCCCCCTAGCCTCGCGTGGGACTTCCCAGGGCGTGACACACTCACGTTTGAGCGGGGAGAAGTAGGTCTGCATACCTGTCTCTTTGTGGGCGTCACAGGATAGAGTATTGTGAAGTCGCTCGGACTTGCAGCGAATGTAATCAGGTGACCACTCTTTTCTTGGGTAAACCTGAAATAAAATATATTGAGTGGAAGAAGAAAAATCGTGACTAAGGTTGGTGGATGGAGGGAGTGGGGGGGGGGTTTATATGTTGCATTTGGAAGGATGAGGCAGTTGGAGAGAAAAGAGAGAAAAGCTAATTTAATACATTTTTAAAAATAAATTATTTAACATGCCGGTTTGGCAGAACTTATCTATTTATCTATCTATCTATCTATCTATCTATCTATCTATCTATCTATCTATCTATCTATCTATCTATCTATCTATCTATCTATCTATCTATCTATCTATCTATCTATCCATCCATCCATCCATCCATCCATCCATCCATCCATCCATCCATCTATCTATCCATCTATCCATCTATCTATCTATCTATCTATATATCTATCTATCTATCTATCTATCTATCTATCTATCTATCTATCTATCTATCTATCTATCTATCTATCTATCTATCTATATCTAGCTATCTATCTATCTATCTGTCTATCTCTATCTAGCCATTCTATCGAGTGCTAGCTGGCTAAATGGGCGGATTGATATCCTTATTTCAAATCTTTCATCAGTGATCACAAAAAATGCTTTTGACTGTCCTCAGCATGGCTTCCTTTCATCACTACACATTTGTGTCT